>OX155906.1:12279929-12424929 GCA_944588485.1 Phosphuga atrata
TTTCGTAGTTATAAGGAATTTTTGAAATTGTTACGCACACGTCCTAGTAAATTTTCAAACTACGAGAATGAATCTCTTGATACGCGTTTGGCCTTGTCGGCCTTGTCGGCTAAACCAACCGATAGATGGCACTTAGCAAGCAAAGTTTTAACACTACCTAGACATATTATATATCATTTTAAAGCTAATTCATAAGTATTCATAGGCCAATGATAGTTATTTACTTATTAACATACTTTTATTACTATTATTAACATACGTTACTTATTTACATTCCAGGTGCTCAGTGCCATCTATCGGCGATTAGTTTAGGCGATAAAGCCATTTTAAGCGCATCCACGAATTAAAACTGGTATCACAAGATTCATTCTCTTTCGAGCTAAGCCAAAATTAAGAGCTAGAATACGTTTAAACTTTTTTGTGCCTTACCAAAAAAAGAAGGAAGCCGCCTCCAAAGTAAGTGAATAATTAAATTTTAACCTGTGTATTTAGAACAAATACTAATTACATTTAATTCTCATAATTTATTAATTATTTCTTGTCAGTTCTTTTTTTAATTTAAATTAATTAAATAATTTAATTAGAATTGAATCGAATTGAGCATCTCCAAGAATCATTTTTGTACATATTTTAAATCTTTCTAATAATTTTATTGTATCCTTTGGTAAAGAATTAAATTAATTTTCGTTTCTGGACTCGCACGTGGTTCTTTTTTTGCGCGACTTTCTGTAAAAAAACTACGATCATAGAACAAAAAATCTTTAATATCTCCTTATAAGATAAAATGCGCAGGGCCACAGCCAGAATTGAAGCCAATTGAGCATCTCTAAGAATCATTTTTGTAAATATTTTAAGTCTTTCTAATAATTTTATTGTATCCTTTCATTAATAATTAAACTAATTTTCGTTTCTCGACCTGACCTTTTCTTGAGGTCGTCGTGGAAATTCTCTTATAACTTGGAAAATCACAACGAACTTTTCATGATAATTTATGGGAAAATTCAAAAGCAAAATAGGAAAATTCATTTGGAAAATTTGTGAAATTTCCTGTATTTGTTTTTCAAGAAATTAAGGTCAAAGTTTAGTTGAGTTCACAACGTTTGACCTTAATTTCTTGAAAAAAAATGAAAGTTCCACAAATTTTCCAAATGAATTTTCTTACTTCACTTTTGAATTTCCCCAAAAATTTTCATGAAAATTTCTTTGTGATTTTCCGAGTTATAAGAGAATTTCCACGACGACCTCAAGAAAAATCTTAAAATTACACGTTAAAAATTTTAGTTAAAATTTTTCTTTCTAACTTTTCAAAAAAAAATTTCAAAATTCAAATATTTGTTAGAAGTAAATTCAGTAATAAATTTTTAGTGAGAATCTGCAAGAAAATTTGCAATTTCTTGGCTGGTTTTTCCATAAACTCTTTCAAACTTTTACCTTAATTTCTTGAAAAGCAAATAAAGAAATTTACACACATTTTCTAATAAACTTTCCTCCTTCGCTTTTGAATTTCCCCATAAATTTTCATGAAATCTTCGTTATGATTTTCAGAGTTATAAGAGAATTTCCACGACGAGCTCTAGAAAAATCTTAAAATTACATGTTAGTCTTACAAATTTTTCTTTCTAACTTTCCACAAATTTTTCCAAAATTCAAATATTTTATAGAAGTAAATTCAGTATTAAATTTGGAATGAAAATCTGAAAGAAAATTCGCAATTTCCCTGCTGGTTCTTCCATAAACTCTTGCAAAGTTTGACCTTTATTTCTTAAAAAACAAATACAGGAAATTCCACAAATTTTCCAAATTAATTTTCCCACTTCGCTTTTGAATTTCCCCATAAATTTACAAGAAAATTTCGTTGTGATTTTTCGAGTTATAATACAATTTCCACGACGACCTCAAGTAAAATCTTAAAATTGCACGTTAGTCTTACAAATTTTTCTTTCCAACTTTCCAAACATTTTTCCGGAATTCAAATATTTGATAGAAGTAAATTCAGTATTAAATTTGAAACAAAAATCTGTAAGAAAATTCCCAATTTCCCGGCTGGTTTTTCCATAAACTCTTTCAAAGTTTGACCTTAATTTCTTGAAAAACAAATAAAGGAAATTCCTCAAATTTTCCAAATGAATTTTCCTACGTCAATTTTTAATTTCTCCATAAATTTTCATAAAAATTTCGTTATGATTTTCCGAGTTATAAGAGAATTTTCACGACGACCTCAAAAAAAATCTTAAAATTACATGTTAGTCTTACAAATTTTTCTTTCTAACTTTCCACAAATTTTTCCAAAATTCAAATATTTGATAAAAATAAATTTACTATTAAATTTGGAATGAAAGTCTGAAATAAAATTCGCAATTTCTTGGCTGGTTCTTCCATAAACTCTTCCAAACTTTTACCTTAATTTCTTGAAAAACAAATACAGGAAATTCTACAAATTTTCCAAATAAATTTTCTTACTTTCCTTTTGAATTTCCCCATAAATCTTCATGAAATTTTCTTTATGATTTTCCGAGTTATAAGAGAATTTTCACGACAACTTCAAGAAAAAACTTAAAATTACATGTTAGTCTTACTAATTTTTCTTTCTAACTTTCCAAAAAAAAATCCAAAGTTATAATATTTGTTTGAAGTAAATTCTGTATTAAATTTAGAATGAAAATCTGAAAGAAAATTCGCAATTTCCCAGCTGGTTTTTCCATAAACTCTTATAAATTTTGACCTTAATTTCTTGAAAAATGAATACAGAAAATTCCACAAACTTTCGAAATTAATTTTCCTACTTCTCTTCTGAATTCCCTCATGAATATACAAGAAAATTTCGTTGTGATTTTCCGAGTTATAAGAGAATTTCCACGACGACCTCAAGAAAAATTTTAAAATTACACGTTAGTCTTACAAATTTTTTTTTCTAACTTACCACAATTTTTTCCAAAATTCAAATATTTGATAGAAGTAAAATCAGTATTAAGTTTAGAATGAAAATCTGAAAGAAAATTCGTAATTTCCCTGCTGGTTTTTCCATAAACTCTTCCATACTTTCACCTTAATTTGTTGAAAAACAAATAAAGGAAATTCCACAAGTTTTCCAAATAATTTTTCCTACTTCAATTTTCAAATTCCCCATTCATTTTCATGCAAATTTCGTTATGACTTTCCGAGGTATAAGTGAATTTCCACGACGACCTCAAGAAAAATCTTTGAAATTACACGTTAGTCTTACAAATTCTTCTTTCTAACTTTCCAAAAAAATTTCCAAAATTCAAATATTTGATAGAAGTAAATTCAGTATTAAATTTGGAATGAAAATCTGAAAGAAAATTTGCAATTTCCATGCTGGTGTTTCCATAAACTCTTCCAAAGTTTGACCTTAATTTCTTGTAAAACAAATAAAGGAAATTCCACAAATTTTTCAAATAAATTTTTCTACTTCGCTTTTGATTTTCCCCATAAATTTTAATGAAAATTTCTTTGTGATTTTCCGAGTTATAAGAGAATTTCCACGACGACCTCAAGAAAAATCTTAAAATTACACGTTAGTCTTAAAAATTTTTCTTTCTAACTTTCCAAATTTTTTTCCAAAATTCAAATATTTGTTAGAAGTAAATTCAGTATTAAATTTGGAATGAAAATCTGAAAGAAAATTCGCAATTTCCGGGCTGGTTTTTCCATAAACTCTTTCAAACTTTGACCTTAATTTCTTGGAAAACAAATAAAGAAAATTCCACAAATTAATTATCCTACTATGTTTTTGAATTCCCCCATAAATTTTCATGAATTTTTTTTATGATTTTCCGAGTTATAACAGAATTTCCACAACAGACAAGATTAGTCTGGACTAGATAGACAAGACTAGACGGACAAGACTAGACAAACAAGACTAGAGAGACAAGACTAAGACTTCGTCTAGTCTAGGACTAGAATGGATTAGACAAGATTAGTTCAAGTAGATTTAAATATTAAAGGTTTTATTTTTTTTCCAGAGGGCCAGGTTGTTGTGCAACATAAGAACTCTTGTCGTATTTGCCAGAGGAAGATAATCGAAGGGCTAACCATTGTGTGATCAGCTAATGAAGGGATAAAGGGCACAACTTTTGATGATATGGGAATATTTCCTCGTGCTATCTAGGATATATTTAAACTCGTCTCAGATTGCTCAGATAGAATATTCAGTTCGTTCTTTGTTCTTTAATTGAGTTATATCTCAGATAAGAATAAGAATAATAACGCCCCAACCGAAGAAGAAACGAAGAAGTCCGAAAATTTGGAAGACAAACTCCATCTTCAAATTCCTCTGCACCGGCTGATGAGCAACGACTCCATGGACCTCCTTGACCTCCATGGACCTCCTTGGACTCCGCCGTCACCGTGGTCCTGGCCAAGACGAAGAAGACCCGAAGAAGGTGCCACAACCAAGCGGGAAGCAAAAAGATGCCAGGTATGACTTGAGGAAAATTATCGACTTCACAGAATCTCCAAAGAAATTCCGCAAGGAAGACGAAGGCAACCTGTTGATATCTTCGTTGAGTAACAACAACATTCAAGATTTGAAGTTCTTCACGAACGTGATTTCGCCCGCGACGAAGATCCCGATTGCTCACATAGAATATTCTGTGTGAAAGAGAAGTTCAGGGGCTCTGAGGCGAGAAGAAAAAAGTGATGATGGGAGACGTCACCGAGATCGAAGAGCACGAATGGAAGAAGAAGGAGATCATCAGCGAAGTCATCTCGAAGATCAAAGCGGAACCGAACGAGGAGCTACAGAAGATCATGAAGATCGAAGAGGATCGAGAAATTTTGAAGAAAGAGTTTGGAAAAAGAAGAAATTTTGACGGCAGTTGATGGAGCTCTGAAGAAACTTGAAGTGGATCATTCAGATGCTGTAGAAGATCAAGGTGCAACGCCTGATGGGTTGAAGAAAGCTTTAGCAGATTTGAAGAAATCATAAGGAAATGAAGTGAAATATGCAGAAACTCATTCTGTTGCTGATAAAGATAAGGCTATGGATCACCTGGAAATCGTTGAAGATTATGCCGCAATGTTAACTGATGGATTGAAGAAAACTGGAGCAGATTTGAAGAAATCATAAGGAGAGAAAGTGGGAATTCCAGAAAACCATTCTATTGCCGATGACCAGAAGGCTGTCGACCACCTGGAAACCATTGAGGATCATGGCGCAGTGTTAAATGATGGAGCAGATTTGAAGAAATCATCGGAAGGCGAGGTGAAAATTGCGGAAGAACAATCGGATGTTGATGAAGTCAAGGCTATGGATCATTCGAGGACAGTCGAAGATCAAGGTGCATCGTTAATTGATGGCTTGAAGAAATCTGGAGAAGATATGAAGGAATCGCAAGGAGAAGTGGTGGAAATTGAAGCAAATCATTCGGTTGACGATGAAGATAAGGCTATCAACCATCAGAAAACCTTGGAGGATCAAGGTGCAATGGTAACTGATGGATTGAAGAAAAGATGAATGGTTCAGGAAGAGTCGCTCAAACAAAAGCAATTGGCACAAGGCTCAAAGATGGAGGAATTAACAACAGGTAATTAAACATTTACCAATCCACTTATATAAAAATTAACACATATTTATTTTTAAATTAGATCATTAGACATAGTCAGCGAGGACAAACCACCCCATTTAGGATCATGGCGCAGTCTTAACGGATAGATTGAGGAAAACTGGAGCAGATTGGAAAAATCACAAGTAGATGAAGTGAAAATTGGAGAAACTCATTCGGTTGGTGATGAAGATAAGGCTATCGACCATTTGGAAACTATAGAGGATCATGGCGCAGCGTTAACTGATGGATTAAAGAAAACTGGAGAAAAAGATTTCAACGAATCACCGGAAGGCGAGGTGCAAATTGCGGAAGAACGATGAAGTCAAGGCTATCGATCATTAGAAGACAGACGAAGATCAAGGTGCATCGCTAATTGATGACTTCTGATGAAATCTGGAGAAGATTTGAAGGAATCGCAAGGAGAAGCAAACGTTTGTGCGCTGGTAGGAAATGCAAGATCCGACGGGCAGACCGGTTTTGCACACTCCTGGCGCTAATAACGACACGTTAATTGGTTAGCTAAAATTAGTTAACATTACATATATATATATATATATATATATATATATATATATATATATATATATATATATATATATATATATATATGAATGGTGTTCAATGCATTTTGTCTTTTCTTTAATTGTATTTTTATTGCATTTATCGTGTTATTATCCTATTGTATTTAACGTATTCAGATATTTATTGTGTTCATGTAATTATTCTATCCATGTATTTATTTTGACCATCACATCCATAAATGATGGAAAGTGATGAAACGAAGCTGATCCTTTCACACCAGAAACATCAACCGACTCCTTTTCAGAGCCACAGTTAACAATTAACTTTGCAATTATAGAGGGCATATCATCCGTCAAAGAAGAACTACTGCAAAACTTTTGTATCCAGCATACAGGAGACACATAGAAGCTATAAAATGCACAGACCAAAATTAAAGAGAATGGCCCTGGCAATAGAAAGACCTCATTATAAGTATGGAAGCGTCATCTTTGTCCATCCAGATGTTCAAGTCCTCTCCACGGCACTCACGGAGGAAAACGACATTGAAATTCTCAGCCAACTGTACGATTTCATCTCTGCATAAACCACCTGGCGCTGATTTCATCATCAATAACCCATCCAATTTCCAAAATAAAAGCAAATTGTGATTGGCGCCTTCAACAGCGAAAAGTTGCATATGGGGATATGATCTTGAAGATAATAATGGAAGAGCAGTGCAAGAAATAAATCACCTTACCCTGATCCACGATGCAAAACAGCCTTCATCATTCAACAGTGAGAGATGGAAACGAGGTTACAACCCTGATCTCATTTTCAACTGTAACAGAATCGGCGAACTATGTTCTCCAATACCTAATACTGTGCCAATGTACCAAATATTTGTTGCGGTTATACCTCAGAAGGTACCATTCCACAGGAACTTCAACTTCAAGAAAGTTGACTGTTCGAAATTTGCAGATATGTTGGACAGCGAAGACCTACACCGAATCCTATGATATCTTCACCACAACTGTAAAGAAGTGCTCCAGAAGGTCTATACCTCGCAGGACTTCATTTATACCTGATCTCACCTCAGATGAAGCTGCCGTACTCACAGAATACAGGAAGTTATTTGAAGAAAACCCTTTCAGTGAATCAATAGTAGGAGCTGGGAACAGACTCATCTCCGTCATTAGACAACCAAAACGGGATCAATGGGCTAGAACTATAAAAGACCTGGATCTGAGAAGAGACATCCATAAGGCATGGAGACGTCTAAGCAATGATCCGACAAAGACCTCTGTACATTACATCACCGCCAACCAAATAGCACGTCAGCTTTTGATGATCATCCATTGCATTGATGATCATCCAAGCATTGGACAAGCCCATCCACAAGCACAAAGTGCCTAGACATTTAAGAGGAAAGTAACGATCTTACAATACTATTCAGAATGGCAGAACTGGAGAAGGCCATCAAACAGACCACAGAATCTTATGACATCTTCACCACCATTGTAAAGAAGTGCTCAAGAAGGTCTATACCTCGCGGCTGCAAGACTTTATACCTGGTCTCACATCAGATGAATCTGCCTTACAGAATTCTTCTTCTTAGGACGTCGTCTCCCTCTCTAAGGTTGGCGATTAACTGGCTATAATGTTGTGTGAAACCGCACCTCTAAAAATCTCTATAGATGTCCGTCCGCCCCATCGACGCAGATAATTTAGCCATGAAATCTGCCGTCTGCCCACAGGTCGTTTCCTCTCGATCTTTCCTTCGATGAGCAACTCGTACCGCTCTCCTCTCATAACGTCATGATTCTCAATAGTTTCCAGGCGGTCGATAGACTTATCTTTATCAGGAACAGAATGAGTTTCCCCAATTCTCATTTCATCTACTTGTGATTTCTTCGAATCTGCTCCAGTTTTCTTCAATCCATCAGTTAACACTGCGCCATAATCTTCAATGGTTTCCAGGTAGTCGATAGCCTTATCTTCATCAGCAACAGAATGAGTTTCTCCAATTCTCACTTTCTCTCCTTGTGATTTCTTATAACGTGTCCGATGTATTGGAGCTTTCGTTCTTTGATGGTTGTCAGCAGTTCTTTATCTTTACCTATTCTTCTTAACACTTCTATGCGGCTATACAAGTACATCAATGCGGCTCTCCATTGATTGGTAGAACATCCAGCTCTCGGCGCCATAGAGTAGCACTTGGAAGATATAACAGATATAACAGCGTATGCGAAGCTGTAGGTTTAGATCTCTACTGCTGAAAAGGTTCTTCATGGAGACTCACAGAATACAGGAAACCCTTTGAAGAAGCCAAACAAAAGGGGATCAATGGACTAGAACTATAGAAGACCTGGATCTGAGAAGAGACAGCCATAAGGCATGGAGACTTTTAGGACGTCTAAGCAATGATCCGACAAAGACATTACAACATCACCGCCAACCAAATAGCACGTCAACTTTTGATGAACTGGAAGCCCATCCACAAGCACAAAGTGGCCTGACATTCAGGAGGAAAGTAACGATTTTACAATATTACTCAGAATGGCAGAACTGAAGAAGGCCATCAAAACAACCATCTTAGATGACATTCGGACAGAACAAATTAAGTATTTCGGCTTAAAAACAAAGGAATGGATACCCACCTCTTTAATAACTGCATGAAGAATTATCAATATCCCAGAGATATAGCGTCGTGTGATGGCTCTGTTGAAACCTGGCAAAGAAGGGAACAACCCGAAGAGCTTCAGAGCAGTTACACTCCTGTGTCCTCTCTACAAACTAATAGAAAGAATGATTCTGAATCGCCTTATACCCGAAATTGATCCTCTGCTGATACCCGAATAAGCCGGATTTCGTCCCGGCAAAAGCTATACTGGACACTTAAACAGTTCGTATAAGATGGTCTCGAAGCAGCTAAGGTAACTGGAGTGGCATTTGTTGATTTATCGACAGCCTACGACACTGCTAACCATCAGCTCTTACTTTCTCAAGTTTTACACGTTGACTAAGAACTTCAGGTTCATTGCCATTCTCTTGCAGAATTGGGGTATATTTTGGATTTTCAAGGCCATGTAGCCGATGGAGACTACAGAAGAATGTTCTACCCTTCAATTCAATTCTGTTCTCAAAATCTCAAATTCAATAGTCTGAAATCATAAATTCTGCGACTACAGTCTGAAGTCATAAAGTCTGTGACGACAGTCTGAAGTCATAAAGTCTGCGATTACAGTCTGAAGTCATAAAGTCTGTGACTACAGTCTGAATTGTTGTCCTTTCTCTTGGATATATTAAACTTTGATCACAAATAGAACATGTGAATGTTACATGAGTTACATGGGAACAATATCCTTTGCGGAGTGGAAAATTTGTCCATTTTCCAATGAACAGTTGAAAGAAGCCTTCAAAAATTGACATTTTTTGTTTAATCGCCAAATTATCGGTCATTTTCTTTTCGTGTGTAAGAACAAAAAATTTTTCTTTCATCAAAACTAAAGAAGATCTTAAAGATATGTATAAGGATTCCAACTGCAGATTGATTATCAATTTACGTTTCTGTAAATAATTTGTGGTGCAAATGGGGTGTGGTAGTGTCTTCTGCGTATGCAGTTACAGTCGGGCTATCACACTCAATTCCTACTCCTACGTCCTAGTCGGGCACCACGGGCAACGTGAGCAACCTTGAGTGAGATACGGTAACCAACCCGTGTGGAGCTCAGGATCACGGCTAACGGAGAGGGAGATTTAGTTGGGCCCACTAGGACCCACTAAATTATTCAGCGTCTATTCACCAGCGAATGCGGCTGTAAGCTGTCTGCCTTAGCGCAAGCGGCGCGCTAATATAAATATAATATATAAAAATCTTCCCTAGAACTGGGTTGTGTTCAATATTTAAAGTTAAAATGCCTAAATATAAGGATTCTTCATCAATCGAAATTTTCAATTCAGTATTCTCTGAAATACATAATTGTTAAACAATATTTAATATTTAAAAAATTGTCTTTTTGTCGAGACCTTGGACCAGGTCTGATTTGTGCTTTTATACACAGAAAAATTTACAAGCATGATATATAAAATGTTATGCTTGTATATAAAAGAAACTATCACCAAAAAAATATTAACAAAGGGGTTAGTAAAATGGCATTGAAAAGATGCTTGTAATGTAAACCTAAAGCATTTTCCGGCATAATTTTATAAATCTATTCTTTTGATTCTTCTTATGCAACTTACCAGGACGTGGCAACGTATTTTGTTTGGTCAATTTTCCACGAGTACTACCTGCAATTGTTGCAGGTTTAGAATACAAAATATATACGGTGTGGTTTTAAAGTTTGGAATCATACCAATAATTTCTTTATTTACTGCTTTTGGGATAATCGCTCTATTTTTTATATTTAGTCTATTTATCCCTCATGCAAAGTTATGAGAAAACTGCTGATTTCTTTCAGATCATATTCCTTTAATATAGTTTTTGAAAATGTAAACATAATGTGTCATAAAGTCTGTGACTGCAGTCTGAATTGTTGCTCTTTCTCTGGGGTTTCGTCTTGGATATATTAAACTTTGATCACAAATAGAAATTGAGTTTTTTATTTATGGTTTGGAATTTACATTTCTGTGGTTAATAAATGTTGAAACATTAGGAACAGCCGCAAGATTAAATCGTTGTTGAAGACGCTTCGTCTTTCTGTTACATGAGTTACTTGAAAAAAATATCTACTGGCGAATTGGAATATATTTTTACATTTCCTTTGCACATTTAGAAAGAAAAACTCATTCTTATCGATTGAAGGCGGTAATTCATTATATAACCCCGTTAATAACGCCTGAAAGTTCCGTAGATGGAATCAACGTTTTCAGTTAACGACTTTATAATCGAATCAAACTGATGAACTGGTGTAAATCCATAACTCCATTTGATAACGAGATGATTTTGCAACAATTATTTCGCTAGCTCTCTTATATTTTCAATTGTTGCTGGTTTAGAATACGAATTCAAATTTCTATATAATTTCTATATAATTTATCAGGCAAGGACATAAATGCTGAAGTTGTTTCTGGGTCCAAAATTATTCTATTACCTTTTCTTGGCCGCCCTGGCTTTCGGCGGGGGCTCAATTCCTGCGGACTCACTGCCTCACCGGCTGATGTGGCATATACTCTGTACATATACTTCAACAAAGCTTCCAACATACAACGATCCACACCTTTCAAATGAATGGTATGGTGTGGACTTTTAGTCAATGTCAGAAGCTCTGTAAAGTACGGACTAAAAGCACATAGCATTACTTGATGCGCTTGGATCAATTTTCCATCGCAGGACAATGTTACGTCACATAACTCCTGACGGTGGAGAAAACCAGCCAACGCTTCTGTCAGCATTCTATGGTGATCCAATCTTTGATTCATGATACCTGTTGAATAAAATATTTTTAGTGGGATGATAAGATTTTATTTCATAATTTTGATGCAATGAAGACCAGTCTCTGAAGTCCAAAGAACCTAGCTGTATTTACATTGGATTGAAAAATTCACTTTGTTTTTTACCACACTTATATTATGTAAAAATGTTATATAACTTATTATTCACAGTTAAATATAAATTAAGTATAAATTTCTACACATATCACGACTCGAGTTTCGACGTTTGACGGTCATTTTCAAGTGACTTAACAAATTGATGAGGTTGAATATATACCCTTATGGGTTTGGTGGGGCGGGGGCGGCGGTGTTTGTCCGAAGATGAGGACTTATCTGTTTGAGATTGGGTGAGATTAAAAAGTTGGAAAAAGATTAGGTCAGTTTGCTCGTTTAGGAGATTAACTGAGGGATTACTGTTTTTTTTGAAAATTTCTAATGACTCTAGGAGATTTAGTTTCGGGCCTTTGTTGCAATTATGCAAGATTTTTAGATTATCTATTTCTGGGAATTTATGATTGCATTCGAGACAATGGTTTGAAAAAGAACTAGTGTCTTTTTTCAGACGAAAAGCGCGAGAATGTTCTGAAAACCGTGTTGAAAAACTTCGTCCTGTCTGCCCTATGTACACGCTATTGCATTCGGAACAATGAATTTCGTATACGCCGGATTTTTTAATGAGATCGATTTTGTCTTTGGCATTAAACAATATGTTGGACAACTTAGAGGAGGGTTTAAATGATGCTTGAAGATTTTGCTTTCGAAGGACATTTGCGATGTGTTCGCTTGTTTTGCCAAAATATGTCAGGGAGATGAAAGTTT
This sequence comes from Phosphuga atrata, assembly GCA_944588485.1. NCBI lineage: Eukaryota > Metazoa > Arthropoda > Insecta > Coleoptera > Silphidae > Phosphuga > Phosphuga atrata. The sequence continues at coordinate 12,292,250 of OX155906.1, forward strand.
TGTCTGAATTTGTCTGAATTGGGTTCGTTTATTATTGATAATGTTTTGGATGAGGTTTGTTGGGAAACCATTCTCTGTAGCGATTGAAATGATGGTACTTAATTCTTTGATTCTCTTTTCTGTGGAAAGGGGGATTGAAAAGGCTCGAATGTATCATTGAATGATAGGCCGCTAATTTGTGTGTTATCGGGTGAAATGATGAATACGGGATTGTAGAGTTAACATTGGTGGGTTTTCTGTATATATCAAATTCTATTTTGTTGTTTTTGTGAATCAGAGTAAGGTCTAAGAAGTTTATTTTGTTGTCTGTTTCTACCCCGATGGTGAATTTAATTTTGGGATGAACGTTGTTTATTAGGTTGAGGAATTGGTCTAATTGACGTGTTGTACCTCTAAAACACGCTATTACTTCATCGACATATCTATACCAAAATGAAATATGTTTTTTGGAGAAATCTAGTTTGAAGATTTTTTCTTCGATAGTTGACATGAATAGATCGGCTGAAAGGGGACTTAATGCCGATCCCATTGCTAGACCTGATGTTTGCTGATAGTAAGTGTTATTCAATTTGAAGTAATTTTGATTAACACATGTTTCCAGGGCTTCATAAAGTTCAGATTTTATAAGATGATGACAATTAGCTTTATCAATTAAATTTTGTATGATTTCGAGACACTCTTTAGTATGTATATTAGAAAACATACTACTAACGTCGAAAGATACAAGTTTGGATGTTTATTGGGGTTGTTATTGGTTTGAGGAGTTCTGAAAGGGCGAGTGAATTTTTTATAGAGTATTTTGGGCTAAATTTGGTGTATTTTTTGAAAAGAGTATTCAGTTTAATTGCCAACACTCTTGCTACACTGTTAATATAGGAGACAACTGGTCTAATGGGAGAATCGGGTTTGTGAGTTTTAATGAAACCATAGAGTCTGGGAGCTGTGGGGTTCTGATTTATGATTTTAAATTTCTCAAATTCGGAGAACAAAGTTGTAATATTTTTTAAGAGACTTCTAATTTGAAATTGAAATTTTTGTGTAGGATCCTTTTTCAAGGGAGTTAGTTTTTCAGTTGAAATGAAAGAGTTCATTTTATTAATGTACTGTTCTCTTTCCAGGACGACTATCGAATTGGATTTATCGGCTTTTGTAAGGACTAAAGAATTGGACTCAATTTTTGTTTTTATCGATTTGATCACTGCGGAGTCTGTGGTAGAATTACGGGCGTACGATTTTATATGATCGGCTATTTTGGCTCGGGGTATAAGAGGTTCTTGTACTTTTTTTAGCGCGATTTCTGACTCTACAATTATTGTGGATTTATCGGATTTGTTATTGATGAATGGGGTGTAGTTGGGGTTTTGGGAAAGAAAAGATTGTTCAATAGGACTGAAGATAACTTTTGAGAAGTTGATAAATTTAGACACTAGATTCGGTTTGGACATTACTTTTTGAGGTTCGGACTTTTTGTTCTTTACGAGAACGGATAGTTTCTTTTTTAAATTTAAATATTTTAGGTGGTTGACCCTACTTACATTGTCACGTACAAAGTCATGAAAGATAGTGAATTCTACTGGATGTAATTTAAATGTCAACTCTGAATGCAATATCTTGAGATAATGTTGAATAACATCTCTCCTCCGATGAAGATTTTTTATTTCGGATCTAATCCAACTGTTTTGGGCAGATTTTATGGCTGCTATTGCGGCCGAAGACGTGGAGCGGGTTTTAATATTTACATAGATGGGTACGACTTTGGACCGAAGGCATTCTGAATTGAACCAGATATCCTGTGAAACGAGACGGTATTTTTTCATCAATTTGTTGTACAATTTTGTCTGGGTTGCCGTACAGGCTGATTTTATGAATAGGATGGTTGCGACAGTTACTACGTGGTAATCCATACTTACATTGAATTGAAAAATTCACTTTTTTTTTGCCCCACCAGTCGCTGTGCTACTGCCGACTTAGCTCTTAGAGTCATTAAGATGCTCAAGCTCCTTTACCACGGCAAGGTGGAGATACCTCGAAAGGAGACTCTTCATATTATTTCACATTATTTTTTTTGTCTAAACTAAGAAGATCCTTCATCTTATCAAGATGTAACTTTATTAAAGACTGGTGGTTAAAGACTATATGGTGCCCGGGTTATAAATCTATATTACATGAATACTCTACATATTATTTCATAGTTTGTTTGTTAGTTCCATATTCCATTATACCCATAGTTCGAACGCTTGGATTTTATTCGTATCTTGTTTTTTGAGCGTCCATGTCTCCATTCCGTATAGAAGGGTTGTGAAGACATAACATCTTACGAGTCTGATTCTGATTTCTGGATGTTTAGGTCTCTGTTGGTTACAAGATTTTCCATTTTCATGAACGCTGTTCTCGCCATCTCTATTCGGCACCTTATCTCTTGTGTTTGATTGTTATTTTCATTTATTATGGTTCCCAAGTATTTATAAGAGCTGACTTTTTCTATATTGATGTTGTTTATTCTTAAATTCGCTATAATTGATCTTTTGGAAACAATCATGAATTTCGCTTTTGTTGATGTTTATTTTTAAGTCGTAGTTTATGCTGACGGTGTTTAAACGTTCTATGATTCGTTGTCTTTCTACGAATCATTATGTTGTCGTCGGCATATCGAATATTGTTTATAGGTTTGCCGTTGATTGTAATGCCAGCTGTTTCATCCTCTAATGTTTCTTTTAAGATAGCTTCGGAGTATAAGTTAAATAACAGGGGAGATAGCACGCACCCCTGTCTCACTCCTTTTTGTATTTCGATATCTTCTGTTGTTTCATTTTCCATATTAATTACCGCGTTTTGGTTCTAATATAAGTTTTGTATGATTCGCACATCGTAATCATCAATTCCTTTACTTCTAAGTATCTGGATTAGTCGTTCATGTTTGACTGTATCGAACGCTTTTTCGTAGTCAACTAGGCACATAAATACGTCTTTGTTTATGTATAAACATCTTTGTAATAGAAGATTTATTTCAAACAGCGCGTCTCTAGTTCCTAGACCGTTAGTAAATCCGAATTGCGTGTTGCCAATTTCTCTTTCTGCTTTTGCACTTATTCGTTTGTGTATAATTTTTAAAAAGATTTTAAGTGTATGGCCCATGAGGCTTATGGACCTGTATTCAGAGTAGTCCTTCGCATTATGTTTTTTCGGCATTACTATGAATGTCGATTTCAGCCATTCTCGAGGTTTTTGCCTGTTGTATATATCGTGTTGAATAAATCAATCAGTTGTTGTAAATTGTCTTCTTCGATTAATTTGATGATTTCGGTGAAAACCTCATCTGGTCCAGCTGCTTTGCCGTTTTTCGCGTTCTTAATTGCGCATTTAACCTCTTCTCTATTTTTAATGAGGGTGTTTCGAAATTTATATCTTGAGCCTCCGCTCGGTTGGCTCTGAAAAGTTCTTTTAAATACTCTTCCCATCTCTTTATTTTCAGTTTGGATTCCAGGATGATGTTACCGTTTTTGTCTTTCAATATCCCACCTTGCCTCTTTTTCCCAAGTCCTGTAAGCTCTTTTACTTTCTTGTGCAAGTTGAATGTATCGCAGTTTGCCTGACGTGCTTCTATTTCATTTCATCTATCCGTCATGTATTTCTCCTTTGCTTCTCTGATCCTTCTTCTAATCGGTGCATGTATTTCTTTGTATTTTTAAATATCGTTGCTTTTATGTTTGGGGTGTGTGTCCATTAGTCCGAGTATTTCTGGTGTCATCCATTCTTGCTTTTTCTTTAACTAGTGTTAATCTAACTAGTGTATTATTAAATACACAGGAGCAAATTATTTTTCGAAATTTCAACACAATTTTCAAAGCTGCAACTTGGTTAATATCTAGATAGAATATATATATATTTTTTTCAAGTTTGGTTCGATGTGAATACCCGGTTTGCCTACCCTTTGAACACTGCGGCCTATTGGTAGCCTATTTTCACATTCACTTAGGCCCAGAAACCTGTTGTTATTGTAAATTGCGCTAATTGCCATTTTTCACATTTGTCTTCTGGAACAAATGCGGCCGGCGCTGGGGATAGAATTTGGACCTCTATACTTGTCAGTTTGCGCTCTAACATGAGACCACGAGCGTCACCACTACACCACTTGCGCCGGCGTAGAATATTCTAGTTTTCGTTATTATCCAGATAGGCTATTTTTCCGTACATTTCACAAGTTTCGCTAATGTAGCTAATCTATTAGCAAAACCACAGGAGAAAATCTATTAACGAAATTTGCTGAAATTTCAACAAAATTTGCAAAGCTGCAACATGCCTAAATAATCTAGATATAATATTCTAGCTTTCGATATTATCTAGATAGGCTATTTCTCCCTATAGTTAACAAGTTTCGTTAATCTAGCTGAGCTATTAGCTATGGCACAGGATCAATGGAGTTTTGAAAGACCAGATGTGCATTATAGGTACATACTTACACACAAATATTTGGTTAATATTCTTTTACCACGATAACTTAGCAAACTAAATAAATAGCATCTCCCATAGAAAGACGCCTTGAATATGCTTTGTTGACTTTCGTTCGCTGAATATTTGTTTTTTCGCTTCTTCTTCTTCTTAAAACAAGTTATATAGTTATGTTAATAACATAATGACATAAAGTTATGTTATATAAAAAATTGTCTATATTAATATATAAAAGAATATATTAAAAAATATATTTATATTATACATACCTTTTGCGGGACCGGCAATTCTCTTCTCTATTTGTCTTTTTAATCTGCAAACAATATTTAATATATAAAAAATTGTCTATTTTAATATATAAAAAAATATATAAATATATATATATATATATATATATATATATATATATATATATATATTATATATATATATATATATATATATATATATATATATATATTATACATATCTTTTGCGGGACCGGCAATTCTTTGGTCTTGTTGCCTTTTTACTCTTTGTTGAGACCTTGTACCAGTTCTGATTTGTGCTTTTATGCACACAATAACAATTTACAAGCATAATATATAAAATATTATGCTTGTATATAAACCAAAATAGTATATATATATCACCAAAAAAATTAAATTTAACCAAAAGAAAAGATACGGCATGCTAGTAATGTAAACCTAAAGCATTTTCCGGCATAATTTTATAAATCTTTTCTTTTGATTCTTCTTATGCCACTTACCATCGATTGGAGGTTTGTTGGTAGAATCTGTAGGAAAACCACTTCCATGCTAAAATAAAAACAAATTACTTTTAGACCTAAAATAATTCCTATTTCACATCTTAAGATTATTGTTTATATTTGGAGTTACATGAAAATATGAAAAGCATTTGACCTAATTGCAACTAAACAGTTCTGCAAGAAAACAATCACTTTTTTTGTTTCTACCGTTTCATATTTATGGTAAGGTTCTCCAATCTGTTTATCTGTTTCAGATATTTTTGCCAGTTCTTCCAGCATTTTTTGATTTTTTTAAAAACCTGCAATTGTTGCAGGTTTAGAATACGAAATCAAATTTCTATATAATTTCTATATAATTTTTATATAATTAATCAGGCAAGGTCATAACTGCCGAAGTTGGTTCTGGATCCAAAATTACTCGTTGGCTACTTCCTGCAATTATTAGCGGTCCATGGTGAACTTTTGTTTACCTATATTTAACCCGCGGGAATTTTTCCTTATAAATTCTTCATATTTTGTGTCCGCATTTAGCAATTTTATTGCCAAAAAAGGGCTGCCGCGGCTAATTCCGATGCGGAATATGTGGAATAATGGCGTGATAAAGGAAATAATTCTAAGAGATAATTGGTAGTTTTTATCTTCGGTTGAAAATAAAACGGGTTCGGTTAGAATTAGAGTCAAATATAAAGGTTAAAGAATGAAAGTAGAAGAACGTTTATACAGTATTAGACAATTTCCGTATAATACTGTCGTTCCGCTCCCCACGAGCACCGTCCCTGCTAGTTACTGGCACGCTGCTGCCCTCTGCCGGAGCAACCAAACCTATTTCATAGCGGTATTTGGACAATGTAACGTCACATAATATTTCTATTATAATATTATTTATTTCTTTTATAATAATGCATCTGTTATCATTGTGAGGGTTGCGTTTCCCATACGTGCGTTTCACGAGCGTTCCCACGCGTTTCACATAAATAACGCATGCAATGTGTGAAAAGGAAATTCAAAAACTCATCTTAACTGTTTTCCGAAACGTTTTAAATGGGTTTTTTGAACAGAGAGGAAATAGGTATTTTCAATACGGGTACTTACAGTATTAATTAATGTACTGGGCGATTGGACCGAAAGAGTCCAGGCTGGTTTCTAAAAAAAAAATAAAAAAAGTTTAGAATTTATTGATTTTTTATTTAGCGTATGTTTTGTTTCACTTCCGGAGAATCTTTATTCCTCTTTCTTTTTTCATGTTCGGGGTGGTATTCTTCCAGCGGAGGTATTTCCACCGCTAACCGAAACATGTTTTCGATGGCCTTAATCTGTAGTTTCTTCCCTGTTCTTATGAACAGTTCCTCTTTGTTTTTTTCAATGTTTACATCCCCTTTGTACATATACTTCAACAAAGTTTCCAACATACAACGATCCACACCTTCCAAATGAATGGTATGGTGTGGACTTTTAGTCAATGTCAGAAGCCTTGTAAAGTACGGACTAAAAGCACATAGCATTATTTGATGCGCTTGGATCAATTTTCCACCGCAGGACAATGTTACGTCACATAACTCCTGACGGTGGAGAAAACCAGCCAACGCATCTGTCAGCATTCTATGGTGATCCAATCTGACGAATTGCTGATTCATGATACCTGTTGAATAAAATATTTGTAGTGGAATGATAAAATTTTAGTTCATAATTTTGATGCAATGAAGACCAGTCTCTGAAGTCCAATGAACTTAGCTGTATTACATAAAAAATTACTTTGATACATATTTTACTTCATAGTGGTATATTTAGACCACTAACTAGCGGTTAGATATGATATGAAATTATCGTTTAAATTCCTCGTTGTGCATACTTACTTCAACGCTTCTTGTTCTTATTTTACACGTTTATGTTTATAATTATTAATTATTGTCTTGACCAATTTGTGGATAGTGTTCCGTGCTTCCTGCGATTTAAGTAGGTGCGCCATCATATTTTGTGTATCGAGTGTGTCGTTCACAAACATTTCCCTCTCGTTTTCCCATCTCGAACACTCGAATGTGGTATGGATTACACTATCGGCCAAACCACAGTATACACAATCTGAGTCGGCTTCTCTTCAATGTTGTGTAGGTGATCTTGGAAACATCCGTGAGGACCTGGGTGAGATAATATGACACTTCCCCGTATCGTCGAGTAATCCATGTTTCGAGTAATCCATGTTTAATATTTGTAAAATGGTTCGCCTATTTTACTCTCGGCATCCCATATTTTTTTTAGTTCCATGTGAATTTGTTCGCTGATATCTCTAATTTCGACCTCTTGGTTCGCACAAGTCAGTGCTAACCATCCTGGACGCTGATGCGCCTGCAAGAAAGCGGGCTTAATAGCCCTCCTCTCCTCATTTACAATAGCATCCAGAATGGGTTTCTGGACCGCTTTAATTTATTCCTCCGTCATAAGGCTTTTAGGGTAGCCTTTGCAGGTAATTCCTACCTTTATGCAGTTGAGCAGTTGGCTGTAGGTAGCCGTACCTACGCTTACTATAGGCACCTTGCGCCTTTCAGTTGAGTTCTCTGCCTCCGCTTGCTGAGCCATAGGCACTGCCTGCCTTTTGGCCCGCTTGCTTTGGCACTTTTCAGGAGTGCTCCCATCAGACCGCTGACACTTATTGGGTTCTGAGGATTTGGGATTGATAGGCACTAATGCCTCATCCCTAGCCTCTTCCCCCGTTAAGCCTGATCTGATTAGGAACTTCATCCTTTTCCTGGCAGCGCCGCTCATCCGCCGCTTCCTTGGGTCTTTTGTTTTTAGACCCTTAAGATTGACAGCGAGTTCCTCGTCGCTGCTCAATAGGAGTTCTGTCTCCTTTATATGTATCCCAGTGTTTTCCATAGGCATTTCAGCACTTTTGGCGAGATCTTTAGCCTCTGGTTTGGGTGAGCTTGAGGATTCACCCGATCCTTTATTTTTAATTTATGTTGTATCCATTTTTGGTCCCACGAGAAGCTAGGGAAATAAACAGTCACTTGCAGCAGCAGAGCCCCGCATTACTACAAGAAAGCTGGTTTAAACGGGAGTTCGCCATTTTCCTGAGTTAGACCTACTTACGACCACCTCTTTACCGTGACCACGCAGCTATCGGCATAGGCTGTTCCACCATTAGCTTGGAGACAAAGATTATTGTGGGTATCATACTACTTGACCCGGGCGGTTAAGCCAAGGTCCCCAGACTCAATGCAGGCTGGACAAAGTCAGCTGACAGCTGAGAACCCGGTATATCGGAACAGATATCACCAAAAGATAAACTGCTCCGGCGTCGTTAACCCTTGTGCAGACCCTTGGCCACGACACTACAGCCGGGTAGGGTGTGTATCTCTTTTAGTCTGATCTTTCACCTTTGACCTGTTCGGCACGGGAGTCCCCACCAGTCACTGTGCTACCGCCGACTTAGCTCTTAGGGTCATTAAGATGCTCAAGCTCCTTTACCACGGCAAGGTGGAGATACCTCGAAAGGAGACTCTTCATATTATTTCACATTATTTTTTTTGTCTAAACTAAGAAGATCCTTCATCTTATCAAGATGTAACTTTATTAAAGACTGGTGGTTAAAGACTATATGGTGTCTAAAACTCATAGCAGCACTCGGCGAGCCTAATCGCACGCATATGAGTGCTGTTATGAGTCCGTTACAGACGCAAAAAATGTTCTTCTTTAGTATATTAAACAATATCTATATTATCGTTACGAAGATCTGGATGTACAATCTTAAAAATCCTAGTCTTAAGACCCAAAACTACATTCAGCTTGTGCTGAAAGGGGGAGCGTTGTTCAAATAATTAAGGTATCTGCCCGAACTAGTAGTTTTCTGATATCAATCTAATTTAATACGGTTGTCATTTGTCCTGATGATCATGATGTCTAGAAAGGGTAGAGTATTATTATTTTCAGTTTCAATTGTAAAGGTAAGATGTTCATTAAAAGAATTGAAGGCACTTAGGACCTCAGTTTTGGACCCGTGCGGGATGGCACAGACAATATCATCCACATATTGCCACAAAAATGGGATTTCGAAATTAAATTTGTCCAAAGCATCCTCGATTAGTGTTCATAACAATCTCCGCTGCCACCGGAGACAGGCGTGATCCCATGGGGGTTCCGAAAATTGAAGGAAAAACTTATTTTCAAACGATAAATAAGTCGTATGAAAAAATAAATCAATAAGTTCCAAATAAAATCTTGCAGGGTATTTTGCAAGATGGGCGAATCAATTCCCTATTTGATTTAATAACATCTAAAAATAATTTTGACGGTATATTAGTGAACAACGATGACACGTCCAAAGCACCAGTTCATGACCATCGGGTACTTGGTAATTGTTTAAGGCAGTGGCGAATTCAAAACAGTTTTTAATTCTGAAAACGTACCAGCGAAAGACGTGTAAAGAATATTCGAAATAAACCTAACCAACTTCTCGTAATGGAATTGAACCGAAAAAACAATGGGCCTTAGCGGAAAATTTTCTTTATGGATCTCGGGTAAGCCGTAGATTTTAGGGGGCATAGCATTGTGTACGATTAAGGTTTTGTACGTAGTTTGGTCTATGTAACCTTTACTTTTAAGTTTCCTAACTAAATCATTGTTCTTCGTTCACACCTACAGATGGGGTCTCTATCTAAGAGAGCATACGTTTCTGCATATGACAGAAGGTCGACAATCCTGGATCGGTAATCCTCTTTTTTAAAGATAACCGTTACATTGCCTTTATCGGGTTTAAGATCCAATAGTTCTGGATGTGCTTTGAGGAACCGGTCACATGATTTTTGAGGGTCTGGTAGTGCAACCCTCAAGTTCTCCAGTTAATTAATATGGTTTGAAACGAAGTAAGTGGCTTCAGCTCTACAAAGATCTTTTTTTAGAAGTGGGTACCTCTTCTAGCAAGTTTTCAATGTCAACAAGATGTGAAGTTCTTAGGTTCACATAAAGTGAAGTTCTAAGGATTATATGGCAAATTAAACTTAGGGCCTAATGCCAGAAAATTTTTGACTTCTTTGGGGATTGTGGCATCGGAAATGTTTTTTACCTACTTCTCTGAAGGGTCGTTTTTACCATACAGAGATTTTATAATTAAATTATTAAGTTTCATTATGTTTTTTTGCTTGGTTTTGTTGAAAATAAAATTGTAACGGTTAATTTGCCTACTGTTGAAATCTTGAAAAACAGTACGGGGTAGTGTCGCCCTAGCGTTACATTTACAATTATGAAGTTGAAAATTTAAAGGTCTGATAATTGAATTGGTATAATTGATTTCGAAAATAATTAATTTACTCTTTAACCTTTCATGAGTCGCAGGGCCTGCTGGTTTAGCTTCCAGCCCTGGTCGGTGGTGAGGTAATCCAGAGATTTAATGTTGTTTTTGATGTGTGCGGGAGTGATACGCGCCTTCTGCATTCCATGAGAAAAACCATCCTATTTCAGTAAAATGCTAACTTCCTAACAGAGTTGCTCCATCGCTTGAGGACTTTTTTTGTGTTTTCGCCGTTATATGTTTCGCCGCAGGTTATATGGATGTTATCGTAATATCCCATCACTATAAATAAAACTAATAACTTTAACTAATAACGATCGTTATTAGTTAAAGAGTAAAAGATTTATATTTTTTACTACACAAACGATAGAATTCGGGTAATGCGATCAACAAAAACAAACTCAAATTCTTTTTAAGTCGACGTTTCGATTTATTAATTAAATCTTTTTCAAGACCTACAAAATTGTTACAGAAATTACAAAAAACAAAGTAGAAGATGTTTTTAATTGCTTACAAAGAAGGTGATGAACAATTTATTAAGACGTATAACATCATATAACTTGACAAAAAGTTGTAGATTACATAACAGCTACTGCCAAGCGAACCATGGTCAATTTAATTACGGTGTTTAAAAATTATTATTTTATTTGCAAAATGTCGGACACCAAACCGATCGGCACAGCACGAGGAAACCAACAAAAAGTTTTCGATCTATTGAAATAAATTAAAGTTGAAAAAAACTGTGAAGGTGCGCATTGGAAACGATAGTGACATCAGTGGCATTGGAAGGACACCGAAGTCACGAGCACACTGGAAAAAGATTACTGACTCGTAACGTCTTAGTAATAAACATTTTGGTATATTTTGTCTTGTAGTTACAAACAAGGTCACCGGCGCCTGAAGTTAGAGGGTGGGGAATGTTAGTTTTGCGAAATAATCCTTTTTTTATCCGTTTATATAAATATATATATATATATATATATATATATATATATATATATATATATATATATATATATATATATATACGTAGTATATTTTCACAAGGAAAATATAATCATCATCATAAGCAGCGTTTAAGTACTCCATTGCTGGATATACGTCTCCCCTATCTGATTCCATTGACTGCGATCTGCGGTATCTCTTGTCCATTGCCCTCCTCTTACTTTTACGATATCGTCCCTCCATCTAGTTCTATGTCGGCCTGGATTTCGTTTTACAGTTCTCGGTCTACATTCTGTAATTTTTTTTGTCCATCTTCCATCCTCTCTTCTCATCACGTGCCCAGCCCAGGACCATTTTAGTTTTGCTAGGTATTGGCTTAGATTACTCGTGCTTTATTTGGTATCCATACATTTGTTTTGCGATCTCTTCTGGTTAGTCCCAACATAGATCTTTCCATCGCTCGCTGGGTAACTCTCATTTTCTCCATTCCATTATCGTTCAATGTCCATGTTTCTGATGCATACGTCAGTGTTGGTAGTACACACTGGTTAAAAACCTTTGTTTTTAGGGATTGCGGGTAGTTTTTAGATTTAAATACGTTTTTTAGGTTTCCGTATGCCACCCATCCTAGTTTTATCCTACGGGCTATCTCCTTATTCTGGGCATCTTGTGCGAATGAAATAAGCTGACCAAGATATACGTATTCGTCTACCACCTCTATGCTCTCGTTTCCTATGTCGACTTTAAGTGTTACGTTTTCGTCGTTCGTCATGATTTTTGTTTTAGTTATGTTTATTTTTAATCCAACTTTTTCTGTTGCTTTGTTTAGGTCTTTTATCATTTGAGTTAGATCTGGTAAGGTTCTAGACATTAGTATGATGTCATCCGCAAAACGTAGGTTTGAAAGGTATTCTCCGTTTATATTAATTCCTTCCCCTTTCCATTCTATCATCTTAAAAACATCTTCCAGTGTATTTGTAAATATTTTAGGTGAGATGGTATATCCTTGTCTTATTCCCCGTTTAGTAATAATGGGATGTGTATTTTCAAACGCCTGAATTGTTATAGAAGCTTGATCGTATAAACTTTTAATTAATGATATGTAACGATAATCAATCCTACATCTTTTTAGTGTGTCGATTAAGGCCCATTCTTCCACAGTGTCGAATGCCTTTTCGAAGTCGATGAATACCATATACAGTGGCTGGTTGTATTCGTATGATCTTTCCATTAGTCGCCTTATTGTATGTATATGATCCATAGTCGAATACCCTTTTTTGAACCCGGCTTGTTCTATTGGCTAGAAGTTATCTAGACGGTTTGATATTCTATTGCTTATGATCTTTGTTAATAGCTTATACATACATATGTGATATTAGTGAGATAGGCCTATAATTTTTTAGATCTTCTTTATTGCCTTTTTTGTGTAGTATAATTAATGCTGTGTTCTTCCATGCTATCGGTGTTTCTCCTGTATCTCCTGTATGCATTTATTAAATAGTTTTTGCAGGATTAGCAGTACTGGTTTTCCGCCTTCTCTAATAAGTTCAGTGACTATTCTATCCATACCTGGTGTTTTGTCATTTTTCATGGCGCTAGTTTTATTTTACATATGCTTATTTCTGGGATTTCCTCCGTGTAATGTCTTGTTAGTTTGGCTCTTTTCTCGTTCGGGCTGCCAGGTGTTTTGGGTTTCTGGGATGAGTATAGTTCATGATAAAATCGTTCGATGTATCGCAGCATATCTGGTCTTTCTACGAGTATTTTTCTATTCTCGTCCATTAATTTTGTGATGTCTTTTTTTCCTTCTGATAACTTTTTATTGAATACTTTCGGGCCTCTATTCTCTTCTATTGTTTTTAGGATGAGGTTTTCATTGAATACAGCTACATCCCGTCTTACTTCCCTTCTGATATTTTTATTCAATAACTTAAGCTGTTCTTCTGTTATTTGGTACTTAGCCTGATTTCGCTGATCTAATAATAGTTTGGTTTTCGTTGAGATTTTAGATATTCTCTGTTTGACATTGGGTATAGAGTTCTTTGCTGCTGTGCACATGTTTTCTATGATGTAGTTGTTAATCTCATCTACGTTCGCATTTTCTGATAGTGGGTGTAGATTCATTTTTTGTTCTAATTCGTTTCTATAGATGTCTGCATATTGTTGTGTTTGCGAATGGTTAAATGTTTCCTTACTTTTGTTTGTAAGTTTGTTTCTTTCTTTTCTTGTGTTTAGAACTACATTACATCTTACCAGCCTGTGGTCACTCCCGCTATTTCCTTTATTTAACACCGTTACATCTTCTATAATATGTTTGTTCTGTACGATAATGAAATCTATTTCGTTTTTGGTGGTCCCATCTGGAGATTTCCATGTCCATTTTCTTTTTTCTTTCTTCTGGAAGAACGAGTTCATAGCGTATAGTTGGTTTTGTTCCATAAAGTTAACTAGAGTTTTTCCTCTTTGGTTGCGCATTCCGGTACCGTATTTTCCGACGCAGTTCTCCTTATGTTGCTTTTTCCCTACTTTAGCGTTGAAATCTCCTAATATCACGTTGTAATGTGTTAGTACTCGATTTCGTCATCTGTATGTGTTGATGTCGGTGCATATACTTGTATCACTTTTAAGCTATATCGTTTGTTTATAGTGATGACGGCACAGGCGACTATAAGGAAAATATATATAGGTTTAATGAGGATGTAGTCAAAACTTTGGTTTGGTAAAAGAAACTTGTTATATAATCGAGCTTTCGGGTGAAATTTCCTGTATTTGTTTTCCAAGAAATTAAGATCAAAGTTTGGAAGAGTTTATGGAAAAACCAGCCGGGAAATTGCGAATTTTCTTTCAGATTTTCATTACAAATTTAATACTGAATTTAAATTCGTTTTGTTAAGAATTAGAAACTAAATTGTGTTTCTCGACTGGTTTTTTTTCTTTTTTGCCGAGCATGAAGCTAAGATTTTTTAAATAAAAAATTAAAAACTTGGTTTCATTCATTCTCTGCAAAAAAGATGAAAGACAAATTCTTTTGTGATAAAACGAGTCAAATAAAAAATAAAATAAGTTTAATTCTTAAGCAAAGGATGAAATAAAATTATTAGAAAGACTTAAAATATTTACAAAAATGATTCTTAGAGATGCTCAATTCGATTTAATTCCGGCTGTGGGCCTGCGCATTTTATTTTATAAGGAGATAATTAAGATTTTTTGTTTTATGACCGTCGTTTATTTACAGAAAGTCGCGCAAAAAAGAACCACGTGCATATTTGTTTTAAATCTTACATACAACTTATTATCTTCTAAATAAGAATGAAACTTTTTAAATTCAATTATTAAATTAATTTTAATAAAAAAACTGATAAGAAATAATTAATTAGTTATTCGAAAAAAAATGCTATAATTCCTAATTAATATTTGCCTTAAATACAGGTTAAAATGGATGTAATAATTGTGATTATGCTTACTTTGCCGACTGCTTGCTTCTGTTTTGGTGGCACAAACAAAATAATATAAGTTTAAACGTATTCTAACTCTATCTAACAGTAACTCTCGCCGATCTAGAATAAGAATGAGGAGCGCAAGCGTCTCGCCACAGTTTCATCTTGGCTGCTGTAGTTATGGAGGGGGAAACTCTACAATTCTCAAGTTGGTTGTACAGGGTGCATTAGTTAATAATATAGTCATTTAAAAATCATATTTGGCTAGTATTTTAAATAATAAATAGATTTTGCGTAACGACATGTTCCGAAAGGGCACATGATAATTTCTTTAATTTGCAATCACTTCTGTGAGACGTGATGCGTCCCGACAGACACCTAGATGTTTGTCCTATATACATTTTATTACAATTCAGGCACGGAATATTATTAACCATATTTGATTTTTCTAATGTGTCTAACTTGGTTTTTGTTTTTGTGAAAATATTATTGTTGGTTAAGATGACCTCTTGACCTCCTCACATTTAAAAATGTTTATGAGCTTAGGTGTTAAAGACTTTATGTATGTGAACAGAAAAAGAGGGGTTGTTACTCGGTGGGTTTTCTACATTGTTTTGTTGACATATATTCGTTGGTCGAATTTCCAAAATGTTTTCATTTAAAGTTTGACACGTGTTATCAACATTGTCCGTTCCAGGATTAAAGGGAGAACTAATCAAAAGTTTATTGACTAATTTGTTAGGATATGAATTTTCCCTCAGGATGCCTCTCACCATCCCTAGGTATTCAATCTCAAAATCAGGGTATAACAATTTAATTACCCTACTTCTTATCACCGAGACTAGATTAATTTTCATTTTCATCGGATAATAAGAATGAAAATTAAGCCATCTGTTACTCGAGCAGGGTTTTTTTTCCATTTAGTTTTTAATAGGTTGTTGTTCTGAAGATTTTCATGTCCAAAAACGGAATCGAGTTGTTAGAGTCTTCTTCTTCTGCTGTAAATTGTAGGTTGATGTTATACCAGTTAAAAACATTTAGTGCCTCACCCATTCTATCCTTAGGAACAGATAATATCAAATCGTCCAAATATCTTTTAACAAAAGGTATATTAAAAGGTATTTTTTTCAAACTATCTGCGATGAGATCATCCAGAACAAAATTTACTAAAATAGGGGAGATTGTTGACCCCATTGATTTACCAAAAATTTGTTTGTAATAAGTGCCATTATGAACAAAAACATTTGATTCAAAAATGAATTCTAAAGTTTGTTTAAACGTTTCGAAGTCAAGAGAGCAATGTGGTGTAACCTTTTCCCAATGTTTTCTTAAACTCGTTACTATAACAGATAACGGTAAATTGGTGAAAAGTGAGATGACATCAAAACTGACCAACACGTAATCATCAGGTAATTTTAAATTGTTTATGAATTTACTGAAGGTTAGTGAGTAATAAGAATTAGCAAGTATGGTCGCCAGCCATTTTGCCTATTTGCTATTCCGAGAGTCTACCGACGACACAATAGGTCTCACAGCGAGATTGGGTTTATGAATTTTAGGCAAGGTATAGAGTCGAGGGGTAACCGCATTATAAATAGTAAGTGTTTTACATGTGATTTCATCAACTAACTTGCGTTTCTTTATATTAGACACAATTCCGTTTGCTTTTTGTTGCAAAGTGCAAACAGGGTTATTTTTTAATTGCTTGTAATATTTATTGTCATTTAGTAACTCACAACTTTTGTTGATGTAATCGTCTTTAGACATTATTACTATTACATTACCCTTATCACTCTTTACCACGTAGAGATCTGGGTGTTGTTTTAGAAATTGTTTGCATTGATCAAAAATTTTTCTTAAATGGTGCAAGTTGTTTGAATTTTTATGAAAAAAGTTAGTTATTGTATTAGTGAAGTAAGCCCGGCAAGTGTTCTGGTGATTTTTGTCTACATTTAACAAAATGAGTTCTAAATCCGCTAATAGGTTGGATAACTTAATATCGCTTATTAAGGGACTTATTCCAAACTTTGGTCCTAAAGTTGTAACCGTTTTACATCACTAGGTAAAATTGTGTCAGTTAAATTTTTGATCCATTTTTCTTGTATTTTTATATTAAGAAACTCATCCATTCACAACTCACATAATTTTTTAATGTTACTATTTTTAATTATGTGAAAACGGTTTTTGTATTTTATACTGGTTCTTCTATTAAATTCTTGTAAAATGTGACTGGGCAATGTAACAGTTAATTTACATTTAATGTCCTTTAGTTCTCTTTCTAACTTTTCTACTTCGCTAAAGGTTATTTTGATTTCTAAATTTAAAATACTCTTCTTTACTTTGTGGTTGAAATTCTGTACCGTGTTTCCCGTTCTTCCTCCTCTGTGGTGTAGGAGAGATTTTATATTTCCTATTCCATTTATGATGTGTGTCGGAAACAGATGGAGTTTCCTGCAATTTAACAGGAAGGATTTTCTATTGTCCATAAAAGCTAGCTTGGTATTGATTTTGACCCATCTTTTGTGATTCCTTTTGTGATCTCCTTCATCTGTGGTGATTCCAAATTGGTGTTCAATGATGTTGAAAACCCCATAATTGTAAAGATGCGAAGATATTTTTTTTTAATGACTAGATAATTAAACAACAACGTGGTGTATTTTCACAAGGAAATTATATATAAGTTTAATAAGGGTGTAGTGAAAACTTAGGTTGGGTAAAAGAAACTCTTTGTTATATAATCGAGCTTTCGGGAATGTTTATTCCCTTTCTCAAGACATCTGAAAAACAATTTATTCGTTAGTTACACCTACATGTTCTTAAGATAGGTTTTAAAACAATTCTTACTAACGTGAGGTTGACCGTAAACAGGAGTTTCATCCCACACTGGACAAATTTCAAATACATTAAAAAAGGCATTGTATAATACCTTGCAAAACAAAATAAGATTAAATTTATAATAAGAGAGTTAAGGCCTTATGTTTGTATAATAAAACAGATTAAAACACAAAATTGAAATATACAAACTTAATTAATTAAAACAAAAAGACAAATTGAAAAACGTGTGCTCCAACTTGGGCTCCCTACAGTTTTGTCTAAGATCAAGACACCAAGCACAAGTGTAGGCTGCGGGAGGAGGCCAAGGCTCGATTTGGGCTGTAGCGCCATTGAATGGATATATATATATATATATATATATATATATATATATATATATATATATATATATATATATATAATAATTATAAGTATTTACAACACTGACTCGCAACGTCTTAGTAATAGTCACATTTTGGTTGATTTTTGACCTGTTACCAAAAAGGTTGCCGGCGCCTGAACTTAGAGGGTGGAGAATGTTAGTTTTGGGAAATAATCCGTTTTTCAATAAATATTTAACCAAGGATCTAACTTTTCAAAAGTATGTATCATGATTCCTTTTTGTCACAATATGACGTTTTGAATTCTGAGTATTTCGGTATACCTATTGTATTTTTTCCTTGTGGACGTCTAACAACTGCAGTTGGAATACAGCCTTTTGGTGTGGATAATTCCACATGAATAGAGATGTATTGATAAGATCCGCCGAGTGGGCATTTTTTATGTTTCAATCTGTCTGGACGAATAAATTTTTCGGAAAATGTTTAGTTTTATCATCGTACATTTAGATGTTCGAACGTTCTGCTTTACAATAATTGTACTAAAACAGGATACCAATAAATATTTCAATGGAATCAGAGCATAGAACTTTTTGTTCTGATCAAAGTATGTAACATTTCTAGCATTGTCAGCCCAACCGCAGATATCAAGTATATGCCGATCTCGCTTAGTGTTGGAAAGTAATCTTTCATCCTGCTTGTAATGCCTACATCTCGATTCTTGTCCACCTCAATTCTATTCAATTCATAACGAATTTCATCAAACAAAAATGCATATGCATTTTTCACAAACTCAAAGTTGTGCATAGTTGCAGGCGGAATGAATTCCGGAAATTTAACGGTTCCGCTCACATAAATATAGATTTCACTCGGGAAAGTGTAAATGCCCTGGTGTTGTATCATTATACGAATCTAATCATTGTTTCAATAAATTTGAGCCAGAGGGTGATAACTGGATTGTGAAATTCACTCTTTGTAATAGTCTCCTCGTGAACTTATATGAAGGGAAATATATGAGGTGTTGCGAATACGAAGAACGAACTCAACAAATGGTGTTTTCGAGAAAAATGCATTTGAATTTTCTTTATCGATTTCGGATGAAGGGCGAAGTCGAATGTCGATTTTGTTGTTATTTTTGGCGTATGATGATTTTTACATCAATAAGCGCTGAACAAAGGTAATTCCTCGGAGAAAAATCAGTCTCGACGTTTTTTACCCTACCCCCTACCGTCCTTGTACAGCTGGTCAAATTTGTTAGACTTCTCCCCCTCTGGTCACATTTTGAAATTTTACATAAAAAATGTAATAAGCATATAGGGAAAAACAATATAATACTACTAATAATAATAAGAAAAACAATGTAATAAGCATAAAAATTGATATGTAACTATAATCTTATCTATTAACTTCAATTAATTAGAAATTGTAATACCCCCCTTGTGTTTTTGTATGCCTCATAGATTTCTCATTGGCTAACAATAAAAAGTCCACACCACTAAGTGGCTGATTAAGTGATTTAGCTTTCGGTTGTTTATTTTCAATTACACGACAAACCCTCTCTGATTGCTTGGCTGAGGTTCTTTGATTGTTCTTGATAGCTGAATACACGTCAACTATTTGTGCAGGCGCATTTTTAGAGTCGATTTGTATTTTATCAAGCATTACTCTGATAGATAACGGATTCTCTGTATTCAAATATTGATCTAGTATATACTCGACTTTCTCAACGTCCCCGACAGAATTCCAAGCTATTAATTGCACATAGTGATCAATGTCAATACTGGCAGCAGGATTCTTGGATTTAATAAGTGTCACAATTTTAATTATCCGCTTAATAATAGGGTCATTTAACATTTTAGCAGATAACTTGGTGTCCATCTCTGCTGGAACATCGTTTGGGATAACTATGATCTCATCTTTAGGATCATTATCTCCATTATCTTTTTGCACATTGTGCTGCTCATTATCACTTAACGCGTATTGCATCTTTATAGATAGCGAATTCATAGTAGATATGTATTTCTGCATGGTCTGTTCGATATTAGTGAAAGCCTTCGACATGTCAGCTATATTCTTCCCAAGGTCTAAGTACTGAGAACTAAGATTCTTGTAACCGTTCCCCAGTTTAGCAATACTGTCAGAATATCCAGCCAATTGATTCGAAATTTCTGTTTGATTTTTCAATTGGCTAACGTCTTGGCCGACTAGGCACGCATGCACTGTATTCAGTTTCACCTCTATCACCTTAGCGTCGTGCTCTGTACAGAATACTTTTGTCATAAGGTTTTGATCCTGCATTATATTGGTGTAATACTCTAAGTACTCCTCATCATTGGAAAATGGTGCATCAAATAGATTGGTGCCAGAGGGGTACTCTTTGAGTTCATCATTCTCATTGGTGGGACTGCAAGATGGATGGCATGCATTAATATCGAAAGTCACGGCTTTCTGGGAGCCATCGATGGTTGGAATGTCAAATTCATCAGCAAGGCTGATAACTTCTTCTGATACGTTTTCATCATTACTTTCTTTATTAGCCGAAGAGAGAGTAGGGACATCAGGATCAGTGTTCGGAAACCCAATACAATTATTTTTTGTTGCGAATTCCATCATGTCCTTCATGGGAACCACCTCCTCATCCATGTTTTCACAAAGCATTTTCTTAACGGATTGGCTCATAATTTTTATACTAAATGTAAGTAAGCAAAAAGTAGTTTCTCGTTATCATACCTGTTAGACTGTTATATGAACGGACTGAGCCTTTTCTCTGCCATATAGCGTCATATTTATTAAGTGTATGGCGCATGGTACATTTATAAAATATTTAAAAATTAACAACCAGTTACAAACAGACATCTAAGTAGATATAAAATTGTTAAAAGATCTTGTTCAGCTATACATTCAAGACTTCATTGTGTGGTGAGAAGGAAGTCCCTCAAATTCCCTTGATATGTCCTCAGTTCACACTCTGTCACTATGTGGCCAATTGTTTGGTTTGGGTCGCCGGAGTCGCAGTCTGGGTTGGGTCGTTTTCACCATTTATGGAAGTTATGGGCACGGCACACGCACAGTGTCCTGTTCTGATACGGTTTAAGGTCTTCCATTTATGTCGTGGTTGATTGCAGCCATCGGGTTTTACGACTGGGTCAATAAGATTTCGTACATCGAGTGGCGCATTTTGAGTCCAGAGGGTCTGCAATTCGGAGTTGAAGTTGAAGTTATTGGCTGCCAGTTGTTGTGCTGATGGTTGTTGTGAAGTTGTTCTGAACATTGGCGGTTTCCTAGATCGAAGCCGGTTTATTGTCAGATCTGGGATATCCTCATGGATAGGGAGTTGTGTATTATTAATTATTTTCTTATATTCTTTTATTAGGGCGTCTGGTCTTCTTAGGGCAGGTGGGGGTATGTGGCTGAGTGTTGGGAGCCAAGAAGATGGAGTGCAGGCTAGCTCGCGTCCGTAGAAGAAATCTACACGTGCACCCCGGGTAATGCAAAATGAGCTAGAGCGATAGTTGGCGGCTAGTCCTATCTTTTCTAAAAGATCTCCTAGCCTGATACACATGGAAACAAAAACAGCATCATAATTAATAGTTACATGAACAATATTACTCTTAAAACAGCAACTTAACTCTCTTAAACTATTAATATAATAGAAGGGAAAACTTAATTAAAAACAACAGTTTCAAGCTCAATCAATTTATTGATTTATTTTACAGATGTATGCACTTACAAGAATCAAACAGAATTCTCACCAGGAACAAAGAGCCAGGAACAAAGTTTGTTTAAAATAGAAAGGAGGGTTTTACGAATGATATATGGCCCTATAAGAACAGATGACGGGTACAGAATAAGAATGAACCAAGAATTCGAGCAACTGATAAACAGAAACTCCATAGTAGGGTATGTAAAGTCAATGTGGATAAGGTGGATTGGGCAAGTACAGAGCATAGAGAAACTGCCCAGTCCCCAAGCGACTAATTGTAAATGTTTTTTTCAAGTTTTATTATTTTATTATTGTTAATAGAACAACTACATTTCTATGATCGGCGCTAAGAAGGGCTTCAGTACAGTTTAGACATTTTTGGGAAATGGCGCATGAAAGTTTTGAAGTTATTTTTGAAGTTATTTTTTGTCTGCGCAGAGGATCCAAATTTAGGAATTGAAATTTTCTAAATGTTTTATTACTTTTTATTAATAAAACGTTAACGGGTTGTGTCTATTTATGTCTTTTAAACCATCCCTAGTGTTTGATATCATATCTTTTTCAGCAACCCTAATTGTAACATTTTTCAGCATAAATAGGATTACACCGTTTTAACAGATCGAAAGAAGACTATTTTTTTAAACATCTGACCAAAAACTTTATTTTTTTTTTAAATACGACTTATGACCTTTTAAGCGACTATCACAGATTTAATATTTATGTTTAACATACAAATTTTTGATAATTTCCAAAAGAAAAATTAATAAAGCAACAATGTTACCGCTTAGCAAAATCAGAAATGTCGATTGTAAATGAGCAATCTTCAATATGGGAGTAGTTTCGGTATCTCCTCTCACATCAGTTTGTTTCCAAGTTTAAATTCGAGATTTTCCAACACGGTACTTCTATCTGTATTGTTCGAGCAAAATCAGTTTTTCTTAAAGAAACCTAAATATAGCGACCTGAACGGGAAAAGAAATCCCGAGTATGCGGGTATTAATGATTCAGAAACAATGTGATAAAGAATTTTCCCATCTAAAACTCTTAGGTCTACAAGAAACTTAGCGAGAGTTTGCGAGCGCAGAAAAGCTATGTCACTATCACCTCTTCAAATACTATCCAGAAATTTAGATCGAGTGCTGTTTGTAAATTTGTGTCGAAACTCTGATTTAAGCATAGAATTTCTAACCCCAATTTTTAAATTGCTCTGTCTTAATTCTCGAACCTCGTCTATGTCTTTGTCATATTTCGATTTCGTTAGTGCTCCAGTTAAAGAACATTGAAATATGTTTAATAAAGTTCCAATAAAACATATTAAGCAAATATTTATAATTTTTTTGCTAAACTTGATATTAATCAGCTGCAAGAGTTTCTTAAGGACTAGAAATGTTGATAGGGTAATTGCAAAATATTTCCACGATTGAAAATCTAACGTATAAAAAATGTACATGTACAAAGGGATTAGTTTGCCTTTCGGTACTAGCGCAACTACATCATCTTTATTGTAAGGATAGCTAGTAACCTATGCTTATCAATCTGTTAAAGCCAAAATCAACAGATTCGGCCGAGACCATGTTTATAAGGACCATAATCATGGACTATTTTAATATTCAACGACGCATCCATTTCTCTTATAATCTCCTTTAATACCATAACATCCATCCCTACAAACAATCCATTGTGTAGCGTGTTTTTTAGAAGATCTTCAAACAGCACTACATTAATTGGATACTGATAAACGTTGGTTAATTTGTTCGGGAAGGTTAATCTGTTTCATCAGTTTCCTCTAAATAATAAATATCTTATTGAAAGGATTATAACAAGCAGTTTTTAACACTCCTAATAAATGAAATATAACATTAAAGTTTAATATATTTTCGAACCAAATCTTTTTCATAACTTCGTCCAACCATTCGGTATCACTAAATTCTCTACTGATAGTTATAGAGAATCGTCCGCGGCGATGCAAGAAAGCACATTCGTTTACACAGTCCATATACTTGTCGAATTCGTCCAAATCTTCTATAAAACCGTAAAGGTCTTTGGTGCGATAAGTTACTGAGGCTGTGTTAGCACATTGGTTGTGCCAAAGCATCACAGGACATTCCAAATTTATCCGTTCTCTTATAAACCATTCAGCTATCGCAGTATGTGTGCCTATTATACCAATAGTTACATAACGTTCCGCATTTAATAAAACCATCTTGGCTAGAAAGTTTTTGAAAATATCTATGTTTTCATTTTCCGCAAAGTTTATTAAAGCTTTAACTTGAATTATAAATATTCCTATTAATATTGTGCTAAGCTTCATATTATCACCAGTTTCGCGAAATAAATAGCGAAGTTGTAATATTTACCTTTTTCTTTTTTAAAAGCACAGAATCATACAAGTAATTTATTCTGTATGTATGCATATATTATTTTAATATAATAGGTTTTATTTAAATAATTGGATATTAATGTTAGGTTGGACTTAAAATTAATATCGAATATGTAATTTACTGTGCGATAAAAACAAACAAGATACAATCAGTTTTGTATATTGTACATATTTATGTTTATTTGTAGAGGTGGTTATGATAGGTCACAAACACTCACGGATTATTAAATGTAAAAGTGGTAAAACGTGGTAAATACTTAATGAAGGAACAAAAAGCACGCATGTTTAATAAAGGCATCAGGGACTAAAAACGAAAAATATTTCGTTCGTTTCTGATCAGAACGAAAACGGAAAATTTCGTTTTCCTTATATACGTTCTCGCCCAAAACATATCGTTTTCGCGAACCGAAAATAAATAACGGTTAAAACCGGTTTAGCAAATTTTGCTATATAGTTTTTACTAACAATGTGTTTTTTTTTTTGGAAAATATGTGACATGTCATATTTTTAATCATAACTGGCAAATATTATAAAAAATTGTTTCAAAAACTTTCGTTAAATGTTAAAAATTTCAATCGATTGCATTTTGAGTGGTATTTTTATTTGTTCTTAACACGAGAAGAATCGTACAAAATTGTATACATTTTTATTTTATACTAAAAATACTTTTATGATTTAATAATTCAGTATAACAAAATAAATAAACGAAAATTACTATGGCCAATTTAGTAGTTACAAGAATTAATAAAAGAAACAAATGAATGCAAGAGCATATATTAATTTTAATATAAATCAGAAGACAATAATGAAAATAATTTTAGTGTATACATTTATACAAAGATTTACAGCGACTATTTATTTAATCTAAGAAGCAAGACATCTTCTAATAAATCTTCTTTTAAATTCGTCCATTAAGAATTTAAAATAAATTTAAGTGCCGAAAATGCACGTTCAACACTAACTTGTGTCATAGACATACCAACAATTTGTTTTGCAACATTATATAGTTCATTCATTGATGTTTCTTTTGTTGATCAATATTTTAAAACGCGCGTATCTCGCTTTTTGCGCGGTTCTTCATAATAACGATCTAATAAGTATCGAATATATGTTGTATTATGTGATTTTGAAGAAATATTTTGAATATTTTTTTTCTGTTTTAAAAATTGTTCTATTTCATCTTTTTCTGTTGAAGTTGATACTAGAGATGCCTCTTCTTCGAAATTATTACCTTCATTAATATTCTTTAACGTATTCCATGCATAAGTGATGTAGTTTTTAGCTATATCTATTTCAGAAGCAGATAAAAAAGATTCGAAAAAGCTTCTTTTTCTTGGTCTTCATTTTCTTCTTCATCGCCCCTAATATTGCTTTGTTGCTCTCCTAAGAAACGTATCGCTTTGAGCATATTTGTCCCATGATCTGTTGTTATACTGAAGACTTGTTTCAAATCAATATAAAATTCTTCTAAGACCGCTAATATTATTTTTGAAAGGTATGAGGAAGCATGCCTTTCCTTCAAGTCCCTCATCGCCAACGTCCTTAAAACGAAGCAGTTATTATTTCCGACAAATTGAACGTTGATTCCTAATATACTTCTATCAAATCTACTTGCTACATTAACTTTTAAAGATAAGAATTTCCCCATCAATTCTCTTTTTATTTTGTATTTTAACTTTAAAGCTTCTGATGACACATTTTTTCTGGATTAATTGCAATTTTATTGTCTAGTCCATCTATTATCTGATCTAAAATTTTTCTAAAACACGAATCATTAAATATACAGAATTCCGCCGCCGCGCCACGTATTTAGAGCCCTCGCTCGCCGTCCTGCGACGTCCCGTTCACTTGGTACGAGAGCCAATAAATTTTTTTTTGTCGATTTTGCAATCACTTCCACGGACGCCCAGGACTTATTTGAAGGGCCCCTGGTCGCCAGCTGGGTTCGTTCATTTCAGAACACTTGCCCGCAGCCATTCCGGTAAGAATTTTTAAACTGCCACCACTTTTTGCGAATCTGCGGTAGTTTGAAGAGAAAAATGCTCAAAAAATGAGAAAACCAGAGGCGTTTTGCGGGGGTACATAAAACTTCTACAAATTTCACATGAGATTTGTTTTGGTACTCCTACAATGACTCAGTATTTGTTACAGAGCTCCGGAAAGGCTGAATATATTTATATATTCAGGCTGTCTTCCGTTTGTTTTAAATGTGCATAATGAAACTTGATAATTTATTTAGAAAATATCTGTATTGTAAAAATGAGCCTCCAGAGAAGTGGGTACAAATTTTTTCCGATGTCACGGTCCCCAAGGAAGTCAAAAAATTTCTGGCGTTAGGCCCTAAGTTTATTTTGCCATATAATCCTAAGAACTTCCCTTTATACGACATCTTGGCGGACATTGAAAACTTGCTAGAAGAGGTACCCACTTTTAAGAAAGATCTTTGTAGAGCTGAAGCCACTTAAGTGGTTTCAAACCATATTAATAAACTGGAGTACTAGAGGATTGCACTGCCAGACCCACGACATGGGACCGGTTCCTCAAAGCACATCCAGAACTATTGGATCTTTAAGCTGATAAAGGCAATGTATCTGTCAATATGAAAAAAAAGGATTACCGGTCCAGGATTGTCGACCTTCTGTTAGATGTCAGATGCAGCCACGAATGTTCCCTTAGATGGAGACCCCACCTGTAGGTTTGAACGAAGAAACAATGATTTAGTTAGGAAACTTAAAAGTAAAGGTTATATAGAGCAAACTACATATAAAACTTTAATCGTACACAATGCTATGCCCACCAAAATCTACGGCTTACCCAAGATTCATAAGGAAAGTTTTCCACTAAGGCCCATTGTTTCTTCGGTTCAATCCGACTCCTGTCGATTTGGCTAAGTTTATTTCGAATATTCTTTACACGCCTTTCGCTACGTTTTCAGAATTAAATACTCTTTTGAATTCGCCACTGCCTTAAACAATTACCAAGTACCCGTTGGTCATGAACTGGTGTCTTTGGACGTGTCATCGTTATTCACAAATATTCCTTCAAAATTATTTTTTGATATTATTAAATCTAATTGGGAGTTGTTCGCCCATCTTATAAAATACCCTGCAAGATTTTTTTGAAACTTATTGATTTCATTTTTGATACTACTTATTTTTCGTTTGAAAATAAGTTTTTCCTTCAGATTTTCGGAATCCACATGGGATCACGCTTGTCTCCGTTGGCAGCGGAGATCGTTATGAACACCTCAATAAAGGTTGCTTTGGAAAAATTTAATTTCGAAATCCCATTTCTATGGCAATATGTGGATGATATTGTCTATGTCATCCCGCACGGGTCCAAAACTGAGGTCCTAAGTGCTTTCAATTCATATAATGAACATCTTGTCTTCACAATAGAATCTGAAAATAATAATACTCTACCCTTTCTAGACACCCTGATCATCAGGACAAATGACAACCTTATTAAATTAGATTGGTACCAGACAAGTTCGGGCAGATAACTTAATTATTTGTCCAGCGCGAAGTTGTTGTTCTCCAATCCCACAAGACAACCTGTCGCTGAGGTGGTCGCAGTGGACGAAACTAAAATATATGAGCTTACACTTTGTAGAATCAATGTCCCCCAGGATCAAACTCAACAAACTAGAGGTGTTCCAAATGCGTTGCCTAAGACAGATTATCGGTGTTTCAATTCGTGATCGCCTGCGGAATGAGTTCTTGCGGAATGAATTCTTGTCGATGAACGCTCCACCATTTAAGACGATTCTCGTCTACATTGGCCCTTTTTTAATACGGTTAAATACTTTTTTAGCACAGCTTCAGTGTTGCCATTTTATGGTGTTTCTTGACTTTAAGGATGGCTTTCTGTCCAAACCTGGTCCTAGTTGTTCCGTGTCTTTTTTAGAGGAATCTGTCATTCTCATTCTTTTAGCCATTTCAGCATTACAAGAACCGTCATTTTCATTATTTCTCATTCTCGTCTTATTTAACATTTTCCTCAGTCACTGGTGTAAAGCCCTTGTGTTGATAGCGAGTGTCTAATTAGGTGGGAATGGTATATAAATTGTTCTCTACCAAATTGGAAATTGTTGAAAGTTCACTTTTCCGAATCGTGACGACCTGTCGAATTCGATCAATGTTCTGATCTTGTTAAACAGTCATCAACTTTTTTTCAAGCATTTGAATTATTGGAATTACTATTGAAATAGAGAGCTACGGAACTAAGCATTAGTTCCTGTGTGGCTTCCCCAAAAGGTTTCAATAACTCAAAACAACTTTCAAAGATTTTTCACTCTTCTGGCAAAATAGTATTAATCTCTCTGTCATTGATGTAAAGACTTAAGCCAACCTTTAAAAAAACGCTGGAATTTGTAAAATGTACTGTTCCATCGCGTTATACAATTTTGCAACAATCTTGCAACATCTTTGAGATGAGGTTGATTGAGTGTCCTGAATTGCTTGCAGTTACTTCTGAGTTATAGTGGAATGATTAAAATGAGTCGAAAATTTCTTACATTTTTGACTATTAAAATTATTAAGTTTAAGACCACAATACAAATAAAATGCGCATGAACATCCGCAATGATTATTGCGGATGTCCAAATCGATCCAAATCGCAATTGCGGATGCGGTTGCGAATTTTCGCTAGATCCCTAGTACTTACGTAAGTGGACGTGTAGTCGAGACAGGGAAAAATGCCTCGCGTGTGATTCGAGGCAGCATGAACGTCGTATACACAAATTGTAAGTACATACCAAACGAGTCATCCGTTTGTGGGTCGTTCGGTCTGGTCTTGCCTCGCCTCACGTATGTAAACCCACCTCAACTAGAAAACTAGGAATCCAATTTATCTCAAAATTGGCACTTACAGATTTCTATTTTTTACTACAAAGTTATCAAAATATGACAAAAATATGATGTTTTTGAGAAATTTGCTTTTCTTTTGAATATTTTTAATACTGCTTCCACATTTCTTTGCAAGAACCAAATTTGGTAATTAATTATATAATTCCAACGTTATTTCCTCTTTTTACTGATGGTCAAACCATACTAACTATAGATAATCATATAAACTTATTTAAAGCAAAATATAGTCTGAATATATAAACATATAGCAGACAAATGTCACAATACCATCAATAGATCTTTCAGTCGCCTCAAAGATTAACCCCCACATTAATGCAATCAACTGTAGTCTATCGTAACGTATACGTTGGTCAGACCAGCCAAAGATTGTCCTCAACCTCACCCTTGCGCCTTAAAACCCCACCCTTGCGCCTTAGCAGCACATTGTAATGACAAGCGCCATAGGGTCAACTATGATGACCTAAAAGTCCTTTCAAGAGAGCCATGTCTATCTAAGAGACTCTTCTTAGAAATGTGTTTCATTCATAACGCCGGTGCAGCCATGAACTTAAGGAAAGACATAGATGGTTTGAGCAATAAGTACGCTTGGCTCATGACTTGGGCGACATTTAGACACAGTTGCTTGGATGGGTAGTTTTCTGTTTGCTATATATTTTCAATTTTAGCTGCGGTTTGCGTTCTCTAGTAGTTTCACCTATTATATAATTTCCTAAATGGGTGTTGTTGAACTCCTTGTTTCTAGGAAGATCTCGGTATTTTCTTTATTACCTTGGTTTCTGGGTCAACTGCTGCGTAATGGTTGATTCAAATTTCCATACGAGTTTTACGTCTTTAACTGTTTCTCCAGTGTGCTCGTGACTTCGGTGTCCTTTCAATGTCACTGACGTCATTGTTGTCCTAATGCGCACTTTCGCAGTTTTTTTCAACTTCAATATATTTTAATAGATCGATTTTTTTTTGTTGGTTTCCTTCTGCTGTGCCGATCGGTTTGTGTCCGACATTTTATTAATATATTAATTTTTAAACAACTTAATTTAAATTGTGATTGAGGCACCATGGCTCGCTTTACACTAGTTGTTATGTAATCTGCAACTTTTGTCAACGTTATATGATGTTATACGTCCTAATAATTTGTTCAGTACCTTCTTTGTAAGTAATAAAAATATCATTTACTTTGTTTTTTTGTAATTTTGTAACAATTTTGTAGGTCTTGAAAAATATTTAATTAAACGTCGACTTAAGAAGAATTTGAGTTAGTTTTTGTTGATCGTATTACCCGAATTAAAACGCACTAAGTTCATTTTTGAAAAAAAAATGCAAAAACACGTCAGTTTATTTTATTCCGCGTCTTTTAACATAAGTCAAAAAAACAAAACGTTAAATTTGTCAAAGTTTTGACGTCAACAATATTTTTTTTAAATAGGAAGTTTTTTTTTTCATTACTTGATAAAGCCTGTTTTTCTGCATTATAAAAAATAATTGAAGTAGGGGTCATATAAGAAAAAAAAAGAGAAAATTAATAAAAAACGAAATAACTTAATTTATAATAATAACTTAATTTCAGTAATAACTTTTAAATTAACTAAACAGTCCATTAAACCAAAACTATTTCTTACGGGAATTGTTCAAACTTTGTCCCGTTCACTATCTGGCATAGGCCAAGACGATGGTAGACCTGATTTACAGATCATCTGCGGTTTTCGATCATCTGCGGAGTTATGCGATTCATTTCATGTCTAATTCGTTCCATTTAGTCTTAAGTCCCCACAGAAAAAAATCAAGGGGATAGGATCAGGTGACCTAGGTGGCCACTCTATTGGGCCACGTCTTCCAATCCACCTTCCTTCAAACTGGTTATCCAGAAACCTTCGAATATTAAGACCATAATATAGTGGTGCACCATCTTGTTGGAACCAAATACTGGGATCCAAGTTTTCCCTATTATTTGGATCCGGAAATGCCGCAATTAGGTCCGAAAGCACTGCCATGCGAAGATGTTCCAAATATCGTTCAGCTGTTAAATTCCCGCGAAATAAATAAGGACCAATAAATCTTTTTGTGAGTGCTAGGTATGTTTTGTCTGAATCCAGTAGCGACAATTGTGTCGATTTTACTGTACCACTTAAATAAAACGTTGCCTAGTCTGAAAATACTAAACTATTAAGCAAATTTTTTGAGATATACATATATATATATATATATATATATATATATATATATATATATATATATATATATATATATATATATATGTGTGTGTGTGTGTGTGTGTAATATATATTGATATACTATACTATATACATGCTTCTATTTCCATTGTCCACTTATCCTTTGGTGTAAGCTGTTTAAGTAGTTCAAGAACTTGTATAATTCTTCCTTTCCATGCTGCCAGATGACGAATATGTCATCGACGTATCTTAACCAGAGCTTCGGTTTTTTGGTGGTTGTTTTCAATGCTCGTGTTTCGAGATCTTCCATGAAAAGATTGGCTAGTACAGGTGATAGAGGTGATCCCATGGGTGCTTCTTCTGTTTGTTTGTTTCGCTGTCCTTCGTATACGAAGTAAGTGTTTGCAAGACAATGCTTAACTAGGTCAATTATGTGCTTTGCTGGTTTGTACTTTTCTTTAATTATGGTTAAGGCTTCTTCCGTTGGTATTTGTGTGAATAACGAAGTTATATCAAAGCTTACTAGGATGTCATTATGTTCTAGTTTCTGTTTTTTGATGATGTCAACGAAATGGGTGGAATTTTTTACGTAAGACTCCATGTCCTCACTGTATGGTTGTAGTATTCTGGCTAAATACCTCGCTAGATCTTGAAGTGGTGAGCCTATGAAACTGACTATTGGTCTGTGGAAGGACGTTTTTGTGGATCTTGGGAATACCGTACATCTTCGGGCATTTTGATGATTTCTCTCTGGGTATTATTGTAACTTGTGTTTGTGGATCTATTGGTGTTCGTTTGATCAAGGCTTTTGTTGTTTTTTTCAGATATGTTGTCGGATCTGTTGAGATTGGTTTGTATGTTTCGTCTTGCAATAATGATGTCATTTTTTGTTTGTAATCCGTGGTGTTCATGATAACAATGGCATTTCCTTTGTCTGCTGGAAGCACAATAACGTTCGTGTTCTGGTTAAGGTTCTTGAGCGCTGCTGTTTCTTTTCGTGTGATATTTTTCTTTTGAGGTCTGGCTTTGCGTAATATGTTCGTAATATTTTGACGTCTTGTCTCTGCTGAATCCGGGTCCAGGTTTTTTATTGCTTTTTCTATGTTGCAGATTATGTTCTCTGTTGGGATTCGCATTGGTGCTATTGCAAAATTAAATCCTTTCCTTAGAACACTGATGGTGGCTGCGTCGAACTGTGAATCTGATAAGTTGTGCACTTGTTTATGTGTTACATGTTTGTTGTTGTTGTCGCGTTTCAATGGTTGTTGCAGATGCTCTATTTTCTTTTTTTGTTTTTCGGTTTTATAAAAGGTTATGTTTTCGGCATTGTGCTTAGCTACTAGCATGCTGATTGTATTCCATAGAAGAGGGTGGATTTGGTTGCTTAGTTGGAGATGCAACCTGATTAACTCTTCATCCGTGGTGTGCAAACTACGCCTTGTGTTTTGTACTCTTTCTCTTAGAATAGCTTGGCTGGTTCTTTACAAAATTTTGATTTTTGGTGTCTTGATATGGAACGATACTTTGCAGCATGTTGGCAAAGTCGCTTTTTGGCCTTTCAGCTAAATTAGCAGATGCAGAACACCAAAATGAGGAAACATCCAAACTCCGCAGTGCTTTGAAATCAAATAGATACCCAAAAAGACAAATAAACACCATCATGAGAAAAAACGTAAACAACCAAAACCTAACGATAAGAACGAACTAGAGACTACCAAAAGAGCCTTTTTACCATACGTCAAAGGAACAACAGACAAAATCAGCGGAGTACTAGGTAGGTACGATATCAACACCGTTTACAACACAAGCAGAAAAATTTCACAAACCTTACGAAACCCCAAGGACAAAATTTCGTTAGAAGAACAAAGAGTGAACGAAATACCATACGGATCATGCAATTTTTCATACATCGGACAATCAAATAGGCGAATAAATGTTAGACGAGACGAACACAAAAAAGCAGTAAGCCGGCAAGACAAGACTTCATCTCTTGTCCAACATGTAGCAGCCACTGGACATACCATTAATTTCGACAACACCAACAACACCAGAACAATAAATAAAATGGAAGATTACCATAAACGGATCATTATGGAGGCCGTAGAGATAGAAAAAAGACCTAACAACTTCAACAAACGAGATGATGCTCAACGTTTACCACACACATGGAGATCAACAGTGCATGCAATAACAAGAGCAGCCCCACAAAGATCAAGTGTCATGGTTGTCAGCAAAAAGTGAACTGTCAGAACTGCCTGAACTGTCAAGCAAAGCGCAACACATAACCTGAAGATGGCAACAGCGAGATTGAGCGAGATTGTCGAAAGCTTGTAATATATATGTATATATATATATATATATATATATATATATATATATATATATATATATATATATATATATATATATATATATAGGACAAATGACAACCGCATTAATTTAGATTGGTACCAGAAACCTACCAGTTCGGGCAGATATCTTAGATAATTATTTTTCCTGTGCTCCTTTTCAGCACAAGCTGAATGTAGTTTTGGGTCTTAAGACGAGGATATTCAAGATTGTATATCCAGATCTTCGTAATGATAGTTTAGAGAGATTGTTTAATATCCAAAAGAAGAACAACTATCCCACAACAGTACTTAGGAAGTTGTTGTTCTCCAATCCTACAAGACAACCTGTCGCTGAGGTGGTCGCAGAGGACAACACGAAAATATTCAAGAGCTTACACTTTGTATAATCACTGTCCCCCAGAATAAAATCAATTTTCAAGAACAAGAGCCCAGCTATTATAGCGGATAAATGTTATAACACCATCAGCAGATCTTTCAGTCGCCTTAAAGATTCAACCCCCACGTTAATGCAATCAAATGTAATCTATCGCATTCCGTGTGCCGAGTGTGAGCTTGTGTACGTTGGTCAGACCGGCCAAAGATTGTCATCCAGACTGGCCAATCACAGAAGTGATTGCAGACTAAAACCCCACTCTTGCGCCTTAGCAACACATTGCAATGACAAGGACCATAGGGTCAATTATGATGACCTGAAAGTTCTTGCAAGGGAGCCAAGCTTATCTAAGAGACTTTTCTTGGAAATGTGTTTCATTCATAACGCCGGTGCAGCCATGAACTCAAGGAAGAACATGGACGGGTTGAGCAATATGTATGTTTGGCTCATGACTTGGGCGACGTCTAGACACAGTTAACTTGATGGGTGGTTTATGTTTTGCTATTTATTTTTTATTCGTGCTGCAGTTTCGTGGTCTCTAGTGGTTCTACTGTTATACAATTTCCTTAAAAGGGGGGTCGTTGAGCTCCTGTTTTTCTAAGAAGATCTAGGGATCGTCCAGATTGCCTGGGTTTCTGGGAAACTGCGACGTAGTGGCGTTTTCAAACAAAAAAATTTTTTTTCGAACTGTATGTCTTCAAACATTAGTTAAATATTCTTTTTCCTGTGTGCTTGTGACTCCTGTGTCCTTCTAATGTCACGATCTTTCCCAATGCGCACCTTCGCAGCTCAATTGAAAAAAAAAAAAATTGGTTTTTTTTTCAACTTTAATTTATTTGAAGAGAACGAAAAGGTTTTGTTGGTTTCCTCGTGCTGTGCCGATCGGGTTGGTGTCCGACATTTTGTAAACTAAATATTAAATTTCAAACACCCACATTGTTGGTCAAGTTATATGATGTTACACGTCTTAATTAATTGTTCATTACCTTCTTTGTAAGTAATCAATAACATCTGTTACTTTGTTTTTTGTAATTTTCTGTAATATTTTTGTAGGTCTTGAAAAAGATTTAATCAATAAATCGAAACGTCGACTTAAGAAGAATTTGAGTTTTTTCTGTTAATCGTATTACCCGAATTCTACCGTTTGCGTAGTAATTTTTATAAAATTTACTCTTTAACTAATAACGATTGTTATTACCCTTACTCTTTATATATATATATATATATATATTTATATATATATATATATATATATATATATATATATATATATATATATATATATATATATATATATATATATATATATATATATCTATATATATATATATATATATATTATATTCGTTACGGCCAACTATGGACCACGTTTGACAGTTTTTACATTATTTTTTGTCTTCGCGCTCTGCCAGTATCTTTTCATCCTCTCTCCCACTTCCTTCTTCTGTTCCTCCGTGTAAGATATTCATTTTCTCACTGACAATTCTCCTGTCTCCTGGAAACCTGTAAACTTTTTAATTAGTCGCCTAAATCCTCTCTATGTCCATCATGTCTTCTTTTTTCACCCCCATACGATCCAAGTCCAATCTCACTTCCCGACACCATTTCGGCTCCGTCTTCCTCTTCCTGAAGAATTCAAAAATCCTCTACGTCAGTCTGGTACTGTTCATCCTCACAAAGTGCCCATAAAACTGTATCCTCCTTTTTCTCATTTAGGCTACAATTCCTTCTGTCTTCAGGTATAATTCTTTGTTAGGTTTTAGTCTCCTCTCGCCATTCTTGATATTTGGGCCCAGGATTTTTCGGAGCATTTTCCTTTCTTTCCTCCGGATGTCTTCGAGGCCACCATTACCAATCATGTCTAGTGTTTCTGCTGCATATAGATATTCAAGTCTGACAACAGTATCTAGGTGTCGGAATTTAGCCCCAAAGGATATACCCTTTTTGTTATATGTATCCTTCGTAGGTTGATAATCCATTTCCATTCTTCTCGCCCGCTCTTTGATGGCATTCTTATCCGACCCATTGTCCTGTAATTTTTGTCACAAATACTTGAAACACTTAACTCGCTTTATTTTGGCTTCTCTCAACTCCAAGTGGAGAGGAATGTCTTTGATGTTGGTCTTTGATGTTGGCATGAAGACAGTCTTCTCAAAGGAAATTTGAAGCCCAGTCTTCTTGGCTATCATCTGAAGTTCTTCAGTTCTTTTAATCGCTGTTTCAACACCGGTAGTGAGAGTATCACAACATCGTCGGCGAATGCAAACAATCCGTTCTTAAACTTTCTTTACCTATCCCTAACCTGAAAGCCTCTTTATCTGAAATTCACTTAATCCATTTTCGAATAACTTTTTCTAAGACGCAGTTGAATAATATTTGCGTAAGCCCGTCGCCTTGTCGTACGCCAGTTTTAATGTAGAAAAGCTCTGACAACTCCTCCCGGAACTTTATTTTGGAGAAAGTATTGCTAATCGTCTGTTGAATTAGATTCCTCGTCTTGTTGTCCACTCCAAATTCTTCGAGAATTGCCAATAAGGTTTTTCGGTCAATGGAGTCATAGATCT
Organism: Phosphuga atrata; assembly: GCA_944588485.1. Taxonomy (NCBI): domain Eukaryota; kingdom Metazoa; phylum Arthropoda; class Insecta; order Coleoptera; family Silphidae; genus Phosphuga; species Phosphuga atrata. Next base: position 12,328,672 of record OX155906.1, read on the forward strand.
TCCGGAAGTCCACAAAGACGGCGACATATTTATTCTGTCCCAACATCATGTACTTTATGATATTCCGCAGGTTGAAGATTTGATCTGCGCAAGATCTTTCTTTCCGAAAACCTGCTTGGTATTCACCCAATTTAGAATCCAATAACCCTTTTATTCTTGTTAGTAACGCTTTCGATAAAATCTTGCAAGGAACTGAAACAAGTCATGGCCATTCTTCCTCTATAATTGATGCCTCTATAATTATTAACGTCCATCTTGTCACTTTTTTTATGAAGGGGATGGATCAAAGTCATTTGCCAGTCAGAAGGGATCCTCTCAGTTATCTATATATTCTCAAGTAACCGAGTGAAAGATTTTTCGACTCCCGCAGATCCGAGTTGTAGGAGTTCAGGGACGATACCATCTGCTCCAGCAGCTTTGTTTGCCTTAAGTCCTTGAATAATCCGGAAAATTTCGTCTTCGTCAGGAGGCAATGAATTGGGAGATGATACTTCTGGTGGTTCAATTTTCAGGTTTTCTTTCGGACCATCACAGTTAAGGAGTGAGTCGAAATATCTGGCAAGGATGTCACAGGTTTGCTTATCGGTCATTCCTATCGTCCCTTCTTCATTCTTGAAGCACATTCCTGGTGCCTGATAACCCCTTAAGCGCGATTTGAACGTCCGATAAAAGTTCCGTGTATTGTTCACTTGGAAATCTTCCTGCGTTTTCTTTAGTTGATCTTGTTCATATTGTTGTGTCTTAGTCCTTTTGAAAGTCCGGGCTGTATGTTTTGTCTGATTTCGAAAGATTAATAGATCATCATCTCGTTTCGTTGAGCTCCATTTTTTCCATGCCTCTTTCCGGCGTTTCAATGCGTCGTCACATTCTGCATTCCACCAATTGTGTCTTATTCGCTTTGTCTGAGTAATCGTTCTTCCAGCAGCACCTTGGATCTTGTCTCGGATTACATCCCAATTTTCTGACGCAAGGCACTTCAGTTATACTCGGTAACTTTCCCTTGCAGCATTATTGGATTTTAACTTTCCGATATCATATCGCGGTATATTTTCTCTCCGTGTTCTTTTCCTGGTTGGTAAAAACTTCAGTTTAATTCTGGTCAGGTAGTCTATCGGAGTCTACTTCTGCCCCCCTTGTTACTTTCACATTCATGATTTCTCTCTTTCCCATCGTAGAAATGGCGACGTGGTCGATCTGAAATTCTCCCAATACAGGATTAGTGGATCGCCATGTCTTTTGCTTCCTGGGTAAATGCTTGAAAGTCGTTGACATAAGCTGTAGAGTAAAGGCTCGACAAAGTTCTAAGAGTCTCTCGCCATTTCTATTGGTAAGTTTATGTGCATGATATTCTCCTACTATCTCCCGATATTTTCTGTCCTTCCCAATCTGCGCATTGAAGTCACCCATTAGTACTTTGATGTTCTTCTTTGGTATTCGAGACATCTGATCTTCTAGCTCTTCCCAAAACTGTTCGACTTTGTCTGGATTCTTGCGATTATCTTCGTTGATCGGGCTGTGAGCATTTATGAGAGTGTAGGTCTTCTTGCCACATCCTAAGTGCAGAAGTGACAGTCTTGGTGATGAACTTTCAAAGCCTATCACAGACTCTATTAAGCACTTGTCTACAATAAACGCTGTTCCAAGAAGCGGTAGGGATTCCTCATATTGTCAAATTGGTCCTCATCTCTGTACCGTGTTTCCTGAATGGCCATGACCTTGATATCACGTTCTCCCATAGTTTTCGTTATCTCTTTGAGTTTCCGGACTAAGAAGTGATTGCACATTTAGAGTTCCAAACCAATAACGGCGTTTTGTCTTGAGTTTATGATTTCCAGGGGACTCCGACTTCCCCTCGCGTTGTAGTGCAGGCTCTCCAGAACCCTTCGGCCCGCTTGCGTCACTGGTCGTGAGGGTGGATTCCTCTATCGAGCTACCACCTGGAGTAGTTTCAATATTGAATAGACTTTCCATAACGCAACAACTATCTAATCATTAGACTGGACCCCTAACCTTGACCTTGGAACTTCCTTGGAATGAAAAAAATGCAAACGGGAATTCGTTTGATCCGTTTATTGAATGGAATGATCCCAACGAGTTGGTTGAACGTTTATGGTTGTTAAAAAAGTCTCAACAATTTGGAAACAAATCCAAGGATTATGAGATTCAAACTATCGAAAACGCTTTAAGAGAAGCCGACATAATCGAGTAATATTTGACGATGATCTTCTTAATTAATATCAGCTGTCGTAAAGGATTGAAGGTGTTATTTTAAAAAATATGTACTTATTGTAAAATAGTGATTCTATTTGTAATTGTAAATAAATATTTTTATTCTACTAATAACTTGGTTTTATTTTTACCCGTAATCCTGAAACTGAATAAAATGGTTAAGAAAAACGGTATACATTGTTAAATTATTATTTTTATTATAATTAGTAAAAAATAATTGCAGATTACAAAATCTTTTTTCATCAATACATTTATAACATTTATATCGGGGTGGTGGGGGTCCATCAATATGAACAGCATCAGTTGGTAGATTGTAGTGTTTGTAGCATGGGAGACGGGCGGCGGATATCTTCATCTTCTTGAAAATGTGATAGAAGTGTCTCCCACATTGATAGTAGTTCCCTGGATGTTATATGTGTCATTAAATGTAGTTTATACTGATTACGGCAAGCACGACACCTATCCGTTGATATACAGAATAAAAAAAAGTAGCACTTTTTAGCATCTTGATATCTTTTAATTGATAATTTTAATCGTTGAATTTTTTTAATGTGTTGTTCCAAGCATGCTTTTCTTTATACTAACCGTTCTACTGCATTGTCATTACACTGCCGAATTGATTCTATATCTTTAAATAAATTACTTTGTTTGAAAAACAAAAATTAATTTGTTGTGCGCCAATATCTCATACATATATTCTACGCTTTCAAACTGCTGGCTAGCTGAAGATGTTTGTAGTAGGTTTTCAAGCGTTGATGTCACAATCTTTTGGTAGGTTTATAAAATGTAGCAGTCACTCGTTGTAATAATCGGCAAAGTTTAAGGTTTTCAAACGTTCCAAAGGATAATCAATTAATTTAAATAAACCATCTAACTTGCATACTGCCTTTTGATCTAGATCGAATTGAACCCCTCTGCTTTGTAATGTGATATATCTGCTTCTATTCCGTTTAGCTGATGGGTGAAAAGTTATGGTGAAGCTGTCGCAAGCGGTTACTACGAGAAAATTGCAAGCCAGTCGTTTAATTCGTTTATTGAATTTGAATGATCCTAATGAGTTGGTTGAACGATTATGGCTGTTAAAAAAGTCACCAAAATTTGGAAACACATCTAAGGATTATGAGATTCAAACTATAGAAAACGCTTTAAGAGAAGCCGTCATAATCGAGTAATATTTACGATTACCCTCAATTTAATAAAGGAATTATTTATATCGGATATAATTTGATGTGGATATACGTTTTTCAATATAAGATTCATAAAGTTTTGAGGAAATTATTTATACCTTATATAATTTAATATGAATGTGAATATACGTTTTCAATGCAAGATTAAAGTCTTAACGAGAATTCTGTTTTGGTAAACAAACTGATTAAATTCCACGTGTGGCCGTTGATTCGTAGCGGTTTTACTCCTGAACTATAGAAAAATATTTGTTTAGGATGTTGAGGTTTTCATTTAGATCGATAAATCCGTTTTATACTCGTAAATATATTCTGCAGTTAGTCGTCACTTACATCGCTAACAAAGTAGTCCTAAAAATTATCATGGACCGATACAATAAAATAAATAATTCTGTGGATTTTCCTGAGACGCCTGTGAAAAGGGTGTGTGACTTAACCATAGACATCCCATATAAACTGGTTGAATTAAAAAACGTTGAAACAAAGTATGGGAAGAGTCTACTAGCAAGCATTAAATTCGGAGGCGAAGACGTTTATGATTTTCTACCAACACGATATGCTGAGAAGATATCAGTTGAAGACGCGCGACATCTCGTCAACAACGGTAGTGCATTGGTATACCGAGGACTGCAGACCTTCCCCGGGAAAGGTAACCGAGCGTACAAGATTGAATTTTTACCTGTAAGTATTTTTGATGTTTTCATAGAATTTATTAGAGTTTGGTTTTTTTCTCAATATTAAATTCTAATCGTTTTTTTATTTTTTAGTTGCTTTAAATACTGACGGAATGGATACAGTAATATGTACTCACATAGATGTTTCCAACATCGATATCTGATGGAAATGTAGATAACTATAATACCAGCAATACCGTTAGGAAATCCTAATTTTCATAGTTATAAATATGATTTAATGAAATTAAAAATATTAATGTGTGGATGCTTAAATATATTATTTTCTTATGGCACATCCTTTTATTTAAAATAAAAAACATTAATTACCCAGGGGGTAAAAATAGAAGGGGTTTCAAAAAATATGGGGGTTAAACATAATTAATTTTTAGTTTGAACTTGTTTCATGTAAACATGAAAATTGATTGGAAATGATATAAGCGGGTTTTATCGATGTTCAATTTATAATCCTAAACGTTATATTTTAGTTCAGTCTTATCTAGTTTCATGTATTTAGCTTCGTCTGTCTAGTCTCATGTATTTAGTCCCGTCTATCTAGCCTCATGTATCTAGTCCCGTCTGTCTAGCCCCATGTATCTAGCTCCGTCTGTCTAGTCTTGTCTCTCTAGTCTTGGTTGTTTAGTCCTGTCCAGTCTAAATCCCACAATCTCATTGAATCAAGCCGTAATATGTTTGCAGTAAATTTTGGATACTCGTTTCCCCGCTACCCCCGCAACTCATTTTGAATTTTCCCTCTCTTGTCCGTCTAATCTAGTCTGTCTAGCCTCGTCCTCTAGCCTAGTCTTGTCTGTCTAGTCTTGTCTGTTTAGTCCTGCCCGGTTCGGTCTAAATCCTATAATCTCAATTGAATCAAACCGTAATATGTTTGCAATCAATCTTGTATACCCGCTACCTGCCTGCAACTCATTTTGAATTTTCTCTTTGAATAAACTTCTCTGATATTGGGTGTGATTAAGGGGTGATACCAACTTACGGATTCTTAGTTATCTGGTTACAAAATGTGTTATCTGGTTACAAAATGTGAATTTAGAATCATGTATTTAGCTTCGTCTATCTAGTCTCATGTATCTAGCCCCCATCTATCTAGTTCCATGTATCTAACCCCGTCTATCTAGTCTCATGTATCTAGCTTCGTCTGTCTAGTCTCATGTATTTAGACTCATCTATCTAACCTCTAGCTTCGTTGATATATGCAGCCAATTACACATCTAAATTGCCCCGCCGACACCTAATTTTGAATTTCCCCGCCACGCGTCTATTTTTTGAATTTTCCCGCGCATCCGGAAGTCAAAACCGGAAGCCGAAACCGGAAGTTGAAACAGGAAGTTCCAAGGTCAAGGTTAGGTTAGGGGTCAAGGTCAGAGGAGGTTTGAGGAGGAGGAGGATTTAGAACATATCATCTTTCCCTACTAATATATATATATATATATATATATATATATATATATATATTTATATTTATATGTATATATATATATATATATTTTATATTTGAGGTTTTCGCGGATGGAAACATGTGTTGTTTTGTTTTCTCGGGGATTCCGCGTTGATGTTGAGGATTCGTTTTGAAAACAACCGGATTCTCGACGTTTCGGCGCATCAACATTCGCCATTTTCAAGATATAGATGCGTCCATGCGGGTTAATCGTAAGACAACAGTATCCAGTTAGACGCATACTACAGTACTACAATATGCGTCTAACAATTAACCCGCACGACGCATATATCTCTTGAAAATGGCGAATGTGAGTTCGCCGAAACGTCGAGAATCCGGATCTTTTCAGAACCAGCCCTCAACATCAACGCCGAATCCCTGAGAAAACAAACCAACATATATATATATATATATATATATATATATATATATATATATATATAAATATATATATATAAATATATATATATATATATATATATATATATATATATATATATATATATATATATTATACATAATCGATATACCGTACCACAATTTCGATAATTAAACTAGCAATTATTTCTAGATTGTAATCGTGTACTTTAAATAATAATATACTAATAATAGTATACTTGTGTTTACGATGTGAACACAAACTTTCTCCCACTTTACGAAGAACTAAGCTAAGCCAAATGCTTCAAAGGGTACAGGAAAACTTTTGCAAAAATTACACACTATGTACTCTTAACGTATTAAGTCTCCTAAATTACACAAATTTTATTTACGTTTTCGACAACGATCGGTTCATCGATGGAAATGTTTTATTTCCAAATCAATGTAAGTAAACTAGGAGAAAGGAGATAGATCGAGATTATAATACGATATCGTATAAAGTTTAAAATTAGACAGATAAGACTAGGCAGAGAAGATTAGATAGACGAGACTACACAGACAAAAATAAACACACAAGATTAGACAGACAAGAATAGACAGACTATCCAAACTAGACTAGAGAGACAAGACTAAACATACCAGACTAAACAGACAAGTCTAGATAGACAACACTAGACAGACAAGACTAGACAGACAAGATAAGACAAACAAGACTAGACAGACAAGACTAGACAGACAAGGATAGAGAGACAAAACTAGACAGACAAGACTAGACAGACAAGAATAGACAGACAAGACTAGAGAGAAATGACTAGACAGACAAGCCTAGATAGACAAGACTAGACAGACAAGACTAGAGATAGATGACTAGACAGACAAGACTAGACATACAAGAATAGACAGACAAGACTAGAGAGACACGACTAGACAGATAACACTAGAGAGACAAAACCACACCAGATAGACAGAACCAAACAAACGTAATTAAATAGATAAGAGCATTTAAGCTTTACATTTTTGTTGTATTTTAAGGTAACTACATGACTATAGACTTGAATTTCCATAAAGCAGTTTCAGTTCCAGCCAAACAGGACTTACTCTTGATAAATTGTGGATCAGTAGACGGAGTGAGAATGTTCCTGCAACAAATTTACAGAACATTTTCTTGGAACAAGGACGCATTGTATTTCATTGTGAACGTAAATCCGGAAGAGGTTATAGAAATATTCAAAATTTTATGGAATTTTTACTGCGTAAAGTCTTTGGTACTCACCGAAACATTAGGTTTTTACTTCTCTCCGATTAGTCAAAAGGGAATTCATCATCATCATCAATGGCGCTACAGCCCGAGTCGGGCCTTGGCCTCCTGAATGCTCCGTCTCCAGTTTTCTCGGTCCAATGACCGCGTCCTCCACGTTGCAAATTTCAGAAGCGATCTGCTGTCTTCGTCAATGGAATCCTCCCAGCGTTTTCTTGGTTTTCCGACTGGTCTTTTTCCTTCCGCTTTTCCTTTTTGTACTCGCTTGGGTATTCTTCCGTCTTCCATTCGCTGTACATGACCAGCCCACTGTAGCTTTCGGAGTTTGATGAGAGTGGAGACTTCTGGGTCCTCAAAAATAGCATACAATTCCTTATTGTACCGAATTCGCCATGCGCCTTGTTCTCTCACCGGTCCGAGGATTCGTCGCAATACCTTTCTTTCAAAAGCATTGACCATTTTTTCTGATGCCTGTATAAAGGTCCACGTTTCACTGCCATAGCAGAGTACAGGTCTTATTATTGTTTTGTAGATTCGCAGCTTCGTTTTTCTGTGCACGTCTTTACATTTGATTATAGGAAGTACCGAATAATATGTCTTGTTTGCTATCATTATGCGTCTTTTTATTTCGTTGATTTCATTGCCGTCTTTGGAGAGATTGGCTCCCAGATATATGAAATTGTCCACATTTTCTATGTTATAGTATGCTATCGTTAGATTTTGTCTGATTGGCGTGTTTCTTCGTGATTGTACCATAACTTTCGTTTTGTTTTCATTCATGCGTAACCCTACTTCTAGTGCTGCCGTGTCAAGATTAACGAATACTTCCTTGGCGTCTAGTTTTGAGCGCGCCATTATGTTTATGTCATCTGCGTAAGCTACTATTTGGGTTGATTTAAATAATAGCGTCCCTCTGGTGTCAACAGGGAGTTTTCGTACGACATATTCCAAAGCCAGATTAAACAGTGTGGGTGCAAGGCCATCTCCTTGCTTCAGCCCTGAGAGCGTTAGGAAGCTTGTTGTCAGCTCGTTCTGGATTCTTACTTGGCATGTTGAGTTGGTCATTGTAAGCCTTGTCAGTCGAACGAGTTTCGCTGGTATTCCCAGTTCCAGCATTATCGTGTACAGTACACTTCTGTCGATACTGTCATAAGCTTGTTTAAAATCTACGAATATTTGGTGCACATCGATGTTATATTCCCAGCATTTCTCTAGCACCTGCTTTACTGAGAAAATTTGATCCGTAGTTGATCGTCCGGCTCTGAATCCTCCTTGGTATTCTCCAATTATATTTTCGGCATAGGGTTTAATTCGAGACTCAATGATCTTCGTCAAGATTTTATAGCATGTGCACAGCAATGAAATCCCTCTATAGTTTTCGCAGCACAGTTTGTCACCCTTTTTGTATATCGGACATATAATGCTTTTTCGCCAATCGTCAGGTAGTGTTTCCTGTGTCCATATTTGTAGCAGCAAGGTGTGAGTTTTTGTAGCTACGCATTCACCACCGCTCTTCAGGAGTTCGGCTGGAATGTCGTCTATGCCAGGCGCCTTGTTGTTTTTTAATTTGCTGAGGGCATCTTTTACTTCTTCTACTGTAGGGAGGCTCACTATATTTTCGTCAGTAGCTGCCTCGGTCAAGTTGTCAGTTACGGTAGTGGACGGTGGTGAATTCGGGTTAAGCAACTGTTGGAAATATTGCCCCCATCTTGTCTTTATCTCCTCTGTGCTGCTGATAATGCCTCCTGCAGCGTCCTTGCATAGGCTCGTACTTGGTTGAAACCCTCGTTTTTGGATTTTAACTATTGCATATGCCGCTTTTGTGTTATTTGACTTAAAATGTTCGTCCATTTTGCATAGCTCGTCATTCAGGTACTTTCTTTTCTTCTTTCTACAAATTTTGTTTGCAGATCGTCTGAGTTCGTCAAATATGTCTCTCTTGGCTCTTGTCGGTCGTTCGGTGAATTGTTTGTAAGCTACATTCTTTTTGTCTATTGCATCTCGGCATTCATCATCGAACCGAAAGGGAATTAAACCTACATTTTTGGGACATTGCACGGACTATCAGCTCCCAAAATTTGACGACGATGTGTTTAATTTCAACCATTTTGAGATTCGCGTTGCTGCTTTGTCAAATCCACCTTATGTCATCAACGAGACGGATTCCGCTAATCCCGGCTACGAAGTGATGTTGTTGAGGGAAGTAGCTCGTAGGATTAATATTGTTTATAAATATATCGAAACCAACGAAACGGGCCACGGCGCATTAATCGACGGCAAACTCACAAGTTTGTATGGTATGTTGGATAATCGGGAGATTGATATGATTGCAGGCGCTCTGAAAGCCGAAGGATATTTAGTGGAGCTTTTCGAGGGCTCGCATTTTTACACCGAGCAGCATAAGGCTGTTTTCACGCCGGCACCGAAAAACATGAACCCGACAAAAAAAGTTTTATACATTTTCAATGAAACTATTTGGGGTATAATTGTCTTGAGCCTAGTTGCAATTCTGTTTCTTCTAACTGTCTACAACAAACTATTCAAGAAACGGTACTATATCATCGATAATGTTTTAATGATGTTTACACTCTGCTTTAGTTCACACAGATTTAAGGCAAAACACGTTTTTCCTAAAATGATCCTGTTTATTTGGACAATAGCTTCCTTCCTCCTAACAACAATTTTCAACAACATATATATGGCGTTCTTGGCGATTCCAAGCTTGAAAGATCCAATAACGACCCTTGATGGGCTGCTAAATTCGCAGCTAATAGTAGGTGGTTACCCAAGCATCAGAGTAGCATTCAGCGAACAAAATTCAACTTACCAACATATTTACGATAATTGGGTGAATTGCACGATAAAAGGATACGAGTGCATCGATACTGTAGTTGCCGGAAAACTAGCTTTAGTTAAAAATACAAGAACAGTACGTTACCGGTTAGGCATGTACGGTTACAGCAAAATATATATCACAACGAACCTCGTTTTAAACTATATCTGGCTGCTTTTCGAGAAGGGCTTGCCGGTCTGCAAGAGGTTCAATGAGCTGATTTTGAGAATGCACGAGTACGGGTTATTGGGGCTGTGGGAAGAGCGGGCGATGAGTTTCAACAAGGGCGAAGTGGCAACAAAGGAAACTTCCTGCAAGAAATTGCAAATTGGATTCTTGGTGTTGATCAGCGGGCACATCTTCGCCACGCTCGTTTTCCTCTCCGAAATTTTTAAACAGAAGAAGAAAATGCGAGAACCAATATTTTAAAATATAGGAACATTGACTAGACTACATTAATAAGACTGGATATCCGAGGAAGGACAGACGGAGAAAATTAGACCAACAAGGCTCAATATTTTATTTTAATGATTAGATAGACATGAATAGACAGACTTGACAAACTATTCAAGACTACACAGATTGTACAAATAGAGCTATGTGCACAGTCCTGGGCAATATTCTCCTGCGTAATTGATGTATTAGATTAGATTTATTTAACGTATGACATATAACTCACGTGGTACTTATTATATACGGTGTTTGCACCAAACCATTGTTGCAGTACAGCTGCCAGCACTTCTTTAGCATGCTGCCTAGTTGTTTAGCATCACACGGGGTGCGCGTGCATTTTACTACGAACTCGCCATTAGAATAGATAATGTTGCTATTATTTTTAAATTAAATACTTCTGGTTGAAACAATAAATAATTAATTAATATTCACTTTTTTCTATGGAATGTACATGTTATTAGTAAATAAAGCAAATTTTAGAAATAGTTGGTAAATAAAGATTTATCTCGCAATTAACCAATTGAATTTTTTTAAATATTTATCCTCGCAAAATGTTTTAAAAAAATAATTGTTAAATGTTAAAAAAAAAACGAATTACGATTAAATGAGAAAAAAAGACTAGACAGGTATTATTAGGTCCACACCTACTTTATATATCTACTCCTATGCTTTTAGTCTTGTTGTCCGTCGAGTTTTGTCTAACAGGTCTTGCCTGTCAACCCTTTTCTGTTAAATCTTCTCTGTCTAGCCTCATTTCCTTATTTTAATTTATCTACTCTTGTATGTCCAGTCTTATACCTCTTGTTTTTACTCTCTAATCTTGTATATCTAGTCTGATCTGTCCAGTTTTCTACATCAAGTCTAGTCTGCCGATTCTCACCTGTTTAGTCTTCAAGACAATCACAGACAATCAAAAATTATAATAATAATATAATAGCAACATATAATAAGTATATTACAAATCAAGACACTCACAGTCATCACATCAACGTCAGTTAAGTAAATTATTGGTTATGATTTTTTTTGTGGGAGTTTCACTAACACAATGTTGCTAATGCTAAACAATTGCTAATAGACCTTTTCATAATTGAATTTTTTTTGTGCGCATGTGTCAATTTCCATGTTTTGCCAGAACTTTTTGACGTATGACCTTATTATTTGCCCGATACTTTCATATTCCCGCTTTTCAGACTAGGCGGATGCGCATGCGCTTAAGAGTTAACTTCAATAGATGCTCACCTCAGTGGTCGATTCAAATACCAACGATACCACAACCTTGGGAAACCTTGGCGAGGAAACCGACGCTTCAACGACCGACGAGACCGAGAATGCACTCGAGGGAAGCCACAGAGAAAGCAATAATGAAGAGGAAGAAGGCAACGATTGGTCCAATGACGATTTCGATACTAAGAAGATTGAGGAGAACGAGATTCAGGGCAGTAACGGATTGGATGCGAGTCCGCCTGCGACGGAAAACAAGGAGGATGCTGGCGAGTCTAGTCTTGTCTGTCTACTCTTGTCTGCCTAGTCTTGTCTATCTAGTCTTGTTGGTCTAGTCAAATCAAATCAAATATCAAATCAAATACATTTATTTATCCCCAGATATAAGTAATTTACATATAGGACACGTCACAGAAATATAGCAAATAAAGTGAACACTTATAATTAAAAAAAAAAAAAAATTGAAACTTAGTACATATATAGATCCTCCTATAGACAAACAAATACACACACATATATACATATATATTTGCAGATATTCAGAAATTGTGAATTCGAATAAAAGTCTTTTAAAGTATAGAAACATTTTCCAATTAAATATATTTTAAGTTTCCTTCTGAACACTTTATAAGTCTTTTCTTCTCGGATTGCAGTTGGGATACAATTGAAAATTTCTATGCCCAAACTGTTTGGTGCACTTTTGCATATAGTTCAGTTGCTTCTTATTGGTCTGAGATTATGGCAATATCTCGTATTGTGTTTATGTCGTTCCTCTGCGATGAAAAGTTTATTTTTGTTTTTAAATATGTGGCACGACAGTTCCCATATGTATATGGAGGTTACTGTTAAAATGTTTAGTTTTTTAAAAATGGTCTACATAATGTAAATACATTGATATTAGCTAAAGCTCTAATGACTCGCTTTTGCGACAGGAAAACCTTTTCTATAAGTGAAGAAGTCCCCATAGTAATATGCCATAGGTTAAAACCGACTGGATTTCGGCATGTTATACAGACAGAAGGGCCTCTTCGGCCACCGTTTGACGCACTTTTCTAATTAGGTAAGCGTTGCTGTTTAATTTTCTGATGATACTATCCGTCATTATTTTCCACGTCAGGTGATCCTCTAAGTGGACGCCTAGAAACTGTATTACCTTGGTTCTCTTTAATCGAACGTTACCAATTTGTAATGGGAGATCATCGGTAGGTTTCCTTCGGTGACATTGGAAAACTGTATAGCTGGTCTTTGCCAAATTTAGATGTAGGTTATTTGCGCAAAACCGGTTATGTAGCTGTTTTAGTGTTTTATTTGCTTCAAATATAGTTTCTAGTTGAGAAGCCTTCGAGATTACGATGTTAGTGTCGTCAGCATACAAAGTGCAATGATTACCACCGATGTGTTGAACCAGATCACCCGCATATAAAAAAAAATATTAAGGGTGCTAGAATGCTTCCTTGCGGAACACCAATATTTATATGTTTAGGTTTTGATAAACCTGTTATTCCTGCATTATCAACTTTGACATATTGTTGTCTATTGCTGAGATAAGACTGGAACCAGCGACCTGCCTTTGCTCTAATACTATATGAATATAACTTTTCTAGTAATTTGTCGTGATCAACACAATCAAATGCCTTGCTAAGGTCAAAGAAAATACCGACAGGACACTTTCCATCATCAACCTCATTAATAATATTTTTGCAAAAACTCGGTTAAAGCAGTAGTCGTTGATTTATCTTTACAGAATCCATGTTGTTGCTGTGGAATTAAATTGCATTTGAAAATAAATGGCATTAGTCTGTATTCCATGCAATATTCTAAAATTTTGGACAGACATGACACGGATGACAAAATTTAAAAATGACGAAATTTAAAAATGGGAATAACCGTTGAAATTTTTAAAATGTCTGGCACTTTTTCTGTAGAAAATGAGCAATTAATAATATCAGTAATAGGCTCAATAACTTCATTGTGCAGTTCCTTGAGCAAACTACTTGAAATAGAATCCGGACCGCAACTAGATTAATTTTTTAATTTTTTTAAAATAACAGACATTTCTGAAGTGCTAAATTCCTCTATATATATATATATATATATATATATATATATATATAGATTTGTCGTTAAACATTATGTGTTCATCAATTGGATCAACTGAGGGAATGTCTTTGATTATCATTTCAGGCGCGGTAATAAAATGTTCGTTCAGCAGCGGTGCAACTGAGTCAGGCTCCTTTATTAGATTATCTTGATCTTTTATGAAAATATGTTGCATGGATCTTACCTTATTATCCAATTCGTTAATCGTTTGCCATAGAGTTTTTTGTTTATTTGATGACTTCTCTATTTTATTTTCTGCGCAGAAGTTTCTTGCGTAGCGGTACAATTGTTTTTGTTTGCCACCGTTTAAAGAATCACCTATCAATAAATATTTGTGGTCCGAAAATGTGCAGTCCTCTACAGTAATCGGAGCTGTAAAGTTTAGCTTCTTCAGTAAATTGTCAATAGTACTCGAAGATGATTTAGTAACCCTGGTTGGCACTTTAATTTTGTGTTCCAGCCCATATTCCGCCCATTCAGCCCATATTCTATATTTTGTATACGCTTGAAGTAGGTTTATTAGGTTTTCTTTTACTACAGATTCGTATTCAAAATGTATATTGAAGTCACCTACAATAAGGATATCTTCATATTTCTGATATAATTGATCTAGGATTTCTTCAAGTTTTAATAGGAATAGGGTAGGACAACCCAGACAACAGATGTCTGTCTAGTCTTGTCTGTCTAGTCATGTCTGTCTAGTCTTGTCTGTCTAGTCTTGTCTGTCTAGTCTTGTCTGTCTAGTCTTGTCTGTCTAGTCTTGTCTTGTCTGTCTAGTCTAGTCTTGTCTGTCTAGTCTTGTCTGTCTAGTCTTGTCTGTCTAGTCTTGTATGTCTAGTCTTGTCGGTCTAGTCTTGTCTGTCTAGTCTTGTCTGTGTAGTCTTGTGGGTCTAGTCTTGTCTGTCTAGTCTTGTCTGTCTAGTCTTCTCTGTCTAGTCTTGTCTGTCTAGTCTTGTCTGTCTAGTCTTGTCTGTCTAGTCTTGTCTGTCTAGTCTTGTCTGTCTAGTTTTGTCTGTCTAGTCTTGTCTGTCTAGTCTTCTCTGTCTAGTCTTGTCTGTTTAGTCTTGTCTGTATAGTCTGTCTAGTCTGTCTGGTCTTGTCTGTCTAGTCTTGTCGGTCTAGTCTTGTCTGTCTAGTCTTGTCTGTGTAGTCTTGTGGGTCTAGTCTTGTCTGTCTACTCTTGTCTGCCTAGTCTTGTCTGTCTAGTCTTGTCTGTCTAGTCTTCTCTGTCTAGTCTTGTCTGTCTAGTCTTGTCTGTCTAGTCTTGTCTGTCTAGTTTTGTCTGTCTAGTCTTGTCTGTCTAGTCTTCTCTGTCTAGTCTTGTCTGTCTAGTCAAATCAAAAAATCAAATCAAATCAAAATATATTTATTTCATTATCTAAGTACAACTATGTTCTAAATGAAATATGTCACCAAGAGTAGATAAATATACATTTATAAATTTATATACACGTTCACATAAAATATATACATACATATACCCATACAAACACACAGGCATACAGACATACATACACATATACCTGCGCCCACACACATAAATAAATAAATAAATAAAATACATGCATGCACACATACTTAACATATAAGCATACGCGCACAGATTTAAGCGTATATACATAAGTATACACAACTGACTTAATAAATTATAAACGTTAAAAATTATAATTATTAATTGTGAAGATCACAGTTTCTTGACATTCCTGTAGAATTCCTCCATATCGTATGGCTCCAGTTCAATTAATAGTTTGTAAATCCTTTTTGAGTTGATTGACGTTTTCTAATTGTTTAATATTCCTTGGTAGCTCGTTATAGATTTTCATGTTGCAATATGGTGGATTTTTTTCTGTCATCGTCAGGTGATGCTTGGGTAATTGGTAAAGTTCTTTATTGTGTCTAGTTGATCTATGGGTTGCTCTTGTTAAAATTCGTGAATAGAGAACGATGTTTCACAATAAAGAGTATGTTCTCGTATATGTATGTGGCCGTTGTTGTTAAAATATTTGCTTTTTTAAATTGGCCTCTGCAGGACTCGAAATTGTAAATTATTCAAAATGCGGATGGTTTGTTTCTGAATTCTAAAGACATTTCTGAAATGACTACCGTTTCCCCAGAACATAATTCCGAATTTGAAATAGGAGTGAAAATTAGCGAAGTACACCATCCTAATAGCTTCTGAGCTCAAATATCTCTGAAGTGATCGTAATGCAAAAACTGCCTTGTTGAGATTCTTAGCGACGAGATTAGTATGCACTGTCCAGTCAAGAGATTGATCTATATGGATTCCGAGAAGTCTTACAGAGTGTAGCATTTCTATGTGTTCGTTTCCAATAACAATTCCTTGTGGGTATGTCAAGTTGCTTCTCTTTGTTTGAAAAATTATTGTATTGGTCTTTTCCTTATTCAGTTTTAGTTTATTTCTTTCAAACCATGAAATCAGGGACGACGTGACACTGTTGGCGTTTTGGCAAATATCCTCTGTTGACTGGTTGCTTATCAGTATGGTCGTGTCGTCCGCATAGTTAACCATAACATGCCCTGGGATGATCGATATTTTGTGTAGATCATTTATAAAAAAGGTGAATAGTAGAAGTTTAATTGTGCTTCCCTGAGGGATTTCTATATCAATAGTTCTCGCAGAGGAATAGACATACCCGTGCAGAGTTTGAAGCTTGGTCATGCATTTCCTGTTGCATAGAAAAGATTTAACCCAATTTAGAGCAACCCCTCTGATGCCATATTTGTCCAGTTTTTGTAATAGCAAGTTATGGTCAACTAGGTCATACGCCTTAGATAAATCCATTAGCATGCCAAGTGGAACGTTTCTTTGTTCTAAGTTGCAAGTTATAGCGTTTATAAATTCATAGCATGCGGTTTCGATGCTCTTGCCTTTCACAAAACCATGTTGTTGATGGCTAACTAAATCATGCCTATTTACAAAGGATAATATTCTTGAGCACAGAATTTTTTCAATAATTTTAGAAAAGACAGACACTATGCTAATCGGTCTATAGTTGCTTAATTCACTTTTGTCTCCACCTTTATGAATTGGGATGATTATTGCTAATTTTAGCTTTTCTGGAAATGTACCCGCTATTAACGAGTTGTTTATTATATATAGCAATGGATTCAAAATCGATTGCAGGACATTTTTTAGCACTGAGGCATGGATTTCATCAATGCTAGCACTTTTACTGTTTTTTAAGCTCATAATTATGTTAACAAGTTCTTCTTCACTCACTGGCATTAGAAAAATAGAGTTCTTATTTGCGGTGATGTTGTCTACACAATCAGTATTTGTTTGGGATTCTGCTAGTTGTTTTGCCTTATCCACAAAGAAATTATTAATTTTTATTGCAGTGGTACCTGGATCTTCACTATTATTAACAAACATATCCTTTTTCTTCTGTAATTTGTTTAACTATGTTCCATGTTGCTTTTTGGCGGTTTGTTGAAGTTTCTATTTGTTGAGTGAATTTTTCTTTCTTGTTGATTCTTAATAATTTCTTAAATTTCCTACGTTGATTATTATACTGGTTTTTAAATAATGGATTGGAATGAGACATAATTTGTAAGAGATTTAAGTTGTTTTCACTGATTGTTAGCTGAGGATTTGTAAAGACTCGTTGAGTTGTTCTTTTCTTATTAACCGAAACTTTGGGAAAGGCCTCGTGAAAATGTTTTAAGAACAAATACATGAAAAAATCCCATTGCTCATTTATAGCGTAGGTGTATTATACACTTGATATAATTCATCCCAAACTACATTCGTCATTAAATGTTTGTGATGCTTCATATTTACTTTGTTAAATATTTTTACTTGTTTAAAATTGGACGATGCTGCTACCTTTTCGTCCTCCAATGTTAAGAGTAGTGCGTAGTGGTCCGAGATGTGGAAGTCTCTTGTATTAATATTGAATGGAACATAAATATTAACGATGTAATTGTCTAAGCATGATCCAGACATAGGGTGTGTTACTTCCCTTGAAATAATCTCTGCATTGAAAGACTCTACTAATGACAAAAACTGCTGGCTATTATTCGTCCGCTTTAGGATATTAATATTAAAGTCGCCAGCTATAATAAACTTATTACACTCACTAGCTAATAAAATTAGGAGTTCATGTAGTTTTGTGAAGAAATTACTAATAGGTGTCAAAGGCGCTCTATATATTCCTACAATAATTATTTTACTTTGTTGTTTATTGAATGTTGTAGTTGTTTCGATAGCAGAGCATTCAAAAACAAACTTTTCATGATCAATCCTCCATGTGCACCTTCTTCACGACAGAAATAAGAGTCTTGTCTGTCTAGTCTTGTCTTTCTAGTCTTGTCTGTCTAGTCTTGTCTGTCTAGTCTTGTCTGTCTAGTCTTATCTGTCTAGTCTTGTCTGTCTAGTCTTGTCTGTCTAGTCTTTCTAGTCTTGTCTGTCTAGTCTTTCTAGTCTTGTCTGTCTAGTCTTGTCTTTCTAGTCTTGTCTGTCTAGTCTTGTCTGTCTAGTCTTGTCAGTCTAGTCTTGTCAGTCTAGTCTTGTCTTTCTAGTCTTGTCTGTCTAGTCTTGTCTGTCTAGTCTTGTCTGTCTAGTCTTGTCTGTCTAGTCCTGTTTGTCTAGTCTTGTCTGTCTAGTCTTGTCTGTCTAGTCTTGTCTGTCTAGTATTGTCTGTCTAGTCTTGTCTGTCTAGTCTTGTCTGTCTAGTCTTGTCTGTCTAGTCTTGTCTGTCTAGTCTTGTCTGTCTAGTCTTGTCTGTCTAGTCTTGTCTGTCTAGTCTTGTCTGTCTAGTCTTGTCTGTCTAGTCTTGTCTGTCTAGTCTTGTCTGTCTAGTCTTGTCTGTCTAGTCTTGTCTGTCTAGTCTTGTCTGTCTAGTCTTGTCTGTCTAGTCTTATCTGTCTGTCTAGTCAAATACAAATACAAATTAAATTTATTTCAATATTCAAGCATATAATAATAATATATAAAAATATATACATATGTACAGCTAAAAGAAATATGTCAACACTCTATAAGTTTACAATAGATTCACTTTCTACAATATAACTTTGCAAGTTTTTATGCTCTGTAAAATTCTTCCATTGTATATGGTTCTATGTTTGTGTGGTATTTGTAGATTTGTTCTCTGTATGATTTACCAGACTTAATTTCCTTTAAATGTTTGGGCAACATATTATATAATTTGACGCAGGTGTAATATGGTCCTTTTTGTGTAATAATAAGATTATTGACTTTAAAGATTCCTCTGCATGACTGTTTAAAGTTCAGGTCCAGAAGTCCAGAAGCTGTGGGTTTACAATACCAATCAGTTATAATAGATTGGTCATCATTTCTGTAGACAATCGTATCTAGAAAAGGTATTGCTCTGTTGTTTTCTGGTTCAAGGGTGAATTTTGATTATTTAAAAATTGATAAAATAAGCAAGTATTGTTCCGTTCTAGCATCCTGTAGAGGCCTAAATTAATAAAGGCGAAACGTCGATGATTAAATCGTAATTTTGTTTTTAACACAAAGAACCTCCTCCCTACGAAATTACCGTTCCAATAATAATCAATTCTATTGTTCGTATTGGTGGTTGCCGGGTAATCAATTTTGTCTGTATTTGAGTTGTTTTCGTTTTCGATTTCTCTTCTGTCGCTTTCTTTACTAGTTGAGGCAGCATCTATATTTACTGGTTTAGTTTACATTGTGTGGCGCTAGTCCTTGTATTTTGGGTGGTATCTATTGGTCTGTCTCGTCTTTGTTCACGTTCTTGATGGTTTTGTAAAACTTCAATTTTTTCTTCCAGTAGTAAAAGGTAATTATTCATAATTTTGTTTTTATCTTCCATCTCTCTTACCAATTTTTTTAATAAAACATTTTCCCTTTGAAGAATTTCCAAGGTTCCATCCTCCATTACCACTGATGTTTCATTCTCATTTTCTCGTCATTATTTCCATGGTATATGCTTTTATCGCCTCCCAGTCGTCTTCATTTCGCAGCATGACTTGTGTTAGATTTCCTACCTCAAGCACTATGCCACCGAGTTTCACCTGAACAGTGGACCTCTCGTTTTCCATGGCTGGACACTGGAAAATAGTGTGCTCTGCGTCATCCGGACTTTGGCTACATAAAAAGCACTCTAGATTGTTCCTCTTTTTGAACCTCTCTAGGTAGGAATTGAAGCACCCGTGACCCGTGCGCGCTTGGGTAATATGGTATCCCATTTGCCCGTGGGTGAGGTCGTACCAAGGCGCTACGTGAGGGATGAGCCTATGGGTCTATCGTCCTGACGTATCTGTCTCCCACTGGGTCTGCCATCTCTCCATGAGTCGTTGGCGCGCTCTAACCTTGGCACCTTCTTTTGCCTGCTCCTTTTCTTCTTTCCTGGCGTACTAACTTAGTTCGTCGTAGATCTCCTTTCTCTCTCGAATCATTAGATCAATTGGCGGTGTACTCGCTAGAACGAGTGCGGCCGCCTCAGATACGGTTCTGTACCCAGAAATTAGTCGTAATACACTGCGCGGATGTACCGAGGCAAGCCTCCGCTTTGCCCCCGTCTTTTCTGCCGCCGCTGCCCATATTTCCGCGCCGTAGAGTATCTGTGCGTGTATCACGCTATTTAGCAGTCTTCTTTTGGCCTCACGAGGCCCTCCAACGTTTGGCATGAGCTTTGCAAGCCTTGCCGCTGTTGCTGCTGCCTTCTCGGTTAACTTGGTGACATGTTCTACATACCATAGTCCGCTGTCAATCTGTACCCCGAGATATCTCACCGCCTTTGCCCATGATACTTCCTGCTCTTCCAGAGTGAGAATCGGTGGAACAAACATCCTCTTATCTGTTACCAGTACTGCTTCCGTCTTATTTAATGCTAGTTGCAGTCCGTTTTCTTTCATCCAGTTACTGGCACGTCGGAGACACTCATTTGTTACTGCCTCGAGTGTGGTAGGAATTCTCGCTGTTACTACTAATGCCACGTCATTAGCGAAGCCAACGAAGGTCGCGTCTTTTGGTAGTCTCAAGTTCAGTAGACCGTCATACATGATGTTCCACAGAAAGGGCCCAAGGACCGATCCCTGCGGAACCCCTGCAGTCACCTCATACTCAACCTGGCCGTCTTCCGTTTCGTAGACAAGGATTCTGTTACTCAAGTAACTGCTTATTATTTTCCTTAGGTACTACGGTACACGTCTCTGAGGCGTTTAGGATCACATTCCACCGCGCCGAGTTGAAGGCATTCTTGATGTCGAGTATTGCCGCTGGGACATGCCCCTGTTTTCGTCGATATCTTTTTCTAGTCTTTGGAGCAACAGTCGCTCCAGTAACTTCCCCATGTTGTCAAGGAAGCAGATCGGTCGGTATGAGAATGGTTCCTCCAGAGCTTATTAACTTTTCGTAAGAGGACCAGTTTCTGTCTTTTCCATCGTTTATGGAACACCCCTTTGTTGAGGCATGTATTGAAAGCCGTTAGCAAGAGTTCCGGCCATGTCTCTATCACCGCCGTCAGTATCTCGTTTGGGATGTTATCCGGTGCTGGTGCCTTCCCGGACTGGAGTCGTTTTTTTCCCTCTTGTAGCTCTCCTATTGTAAAATCTTCGATGGCTTCTTGGATCTGTATGGGTTGAATTTCCCTTCGCTGTTGAGTAGGGAACAGGGTAGCAACTATCTCTCTCATCCTCTCGGGACGTGATAGTCCCGGGATGGGCTGCCCACCTCCTAGTTTCTTGATAACTAAGCGGTATGGCAACCCCCACGGATCGGCTTCGATTAAGCGTAGGAGCAGCTCCCAACTTCTCCTTTTACTGCTCTTAATAGCAAGGCGTAGCTATTTCCTTGCTGTTTTGAAGGCTGTTTGTAGAGACTCATATATTCGTGCGTCCCCTCTTCTTCTTTCCCGTTGAGCTGCCCTGCGTGCTGCCTTGCATTTATCACACATATCTTTTTTTTCGGGATTCCACCAGTACATCATCTTTCTCCTGCCTGGAGCATTTCCCCGCCTTAGCATCGCCGCGTCGCATGCTGCGGTGATGATCTCGATGAGGTAATTAACAATCAATAACGGTTCTTCCGCTAGACCTTGGAACCGCCCCTGTTGTTTTTAGGTTTCGAGTGCCTCCGCCAACCGGAGTCTATCTTTAACTTAACAGTTTCCAACCAGCTTCTTCAGCCCTCTCGCTTTCCGGTGAGTTCTGGTGTACTTCTGGCTCTTTATATATGCTGAAAAGCAAATATTGATGGTCACTGAGTGTGGCGCCTTCGAGCACTTTCCATCCTAATGTTCTTGCAGCTATTCCCGCTGATGCAAGCGTTATATCGATCACTTATCCTGGTTGTCCCCTGCGGAACGTAAACTCACTTCCCTCATTTATGACAATGAGGTCGAGTCTAGCAATCAGCTCCGATACTGCCTCTCCGATCGAGTCTCCGGGATCCCCATTCTGGTGACTTGCTGTAGAAATCGTCAGCTACAAGCACTTATCCGGTAACAGTTCGAAGGCTATCTTCGAGGTTGTCAAGCTGAATCACAAAGTCGTCCTCGTCCAGGTTTGGTGTGAAATAGCAGCTATAAACTCTCATATCTTCTATTTCAGCCCACACGAAGTCCGCTGTCGACTCGCCGACAGCTCCAACCCTCGTGTTCTTGCCTGTAACAGCTATGGCTGCTCTTTCTGTCGTATCTTGGAACCATAGTCCAATATCAGGCTTCCGGTACTGTTCGCTGATAATTAGAACATCGGCTTTTTTCTCTGCAGCTGCTTGCATGAGGAGGTCTTGAGCCTCTCGTCCTCTACCCAGGTTTACCTGAAGAAATCTAGCCATTTCGGCCTTTCCTCATAGCCTTCTGAAAGGAGGGACACATTGCACTCCCAGTGATGTGCTTTGCGTCACCCTGTTCAGTGGCTTCATTACAAATTACGCAGAAGGGTTCCCTCTTGCATTCTTTCGCCAAATGGTTTTCTTGCCCACAGAGTCGACACAGTTTTGATCTATCTGGTCCCTTGCATTTTAGTGCTACGTGTCCGAAACCTTGGCAACGGAAGCACCTCAAAACTTCAGCCCAGAGGCTTACACGGCAGCGAACCCAGCCTACCTTCAGCTTACCCGCTTCGAGCAGTTTTTCCGCAGTTTCCCTCGGTACCGTTACCACTGCGGTTTGCATGCCTCCATACCCTTTTCTCAGAGGCCTAACCTTGATGACGTCCTCTGTTGCGTTTTCGATTGCTGCTAATATTGCTTCGAGTACATCTTTCTCCTCCGTGACTTCATCTAGGTCTCGGATTTCTATGTTGCAGCTATGTCCCATAGTGCGTACCGTTCCCTGCTCAGCGACTGCATCCGCGATCGCCTTTCGCAGTTTTTCGGTACCTTCGTTGCTCTTCTGGATATCGACAAGAATTTCGCCGCCACGGGTTCGCCTTATCCCGACGATCCTTGCTCCGCAGTCTTCTGGACTCACGTCGGTCTTGATTTTCCGTGATTACATCCGCGTATGAAGTCGCCCCGTTTATCTTTACAGCAATAGCTTCCGGCTGCCTTCTTGGTATCCCTTTTGCGTCAGGCTTTCCTCCGCTTGTGGGGCGCTTGTTTTTTTTTAGCGACACCTCTTCTCAGTCGGGTCCTTGCTCATTAGGATCATGCGTATTTTGCCCGCTGGTACCGGTGTGTTTCTCCACTTCTTTTGTTTTGTCTATTTTTCGTTTCTTCTCCGGCGTCCTCGTCTGGGGAGGCGAAGTTGCGAGTCTTCCTTCCTTCCTGGATGTACTTGTTGTTTCATCCACTTGATTCCTCATTGGGACCTTTTCCTGGACCGCTTGGGAGACCACTTCTTCTTGCGAGGTAATTTTACTCAGTCCCTGCAGTTCGATTATGCAGCTTTTTGCGACTGCTGCATATTTGCCGTTGCAGCTGCCCCCAGTTTCTGTCGCTTATTTTTCCAGATCCTGTACATACTTGGCGCGGCTACCTATACCTCGGCTAGCGTCGCTCTAAGCTCCATCGGGTGTTCGAAGTGCACTATGGCTTCTTTCGCTGGTTCTCTAATAGTAGCGTGCACGTTACGGTATTTATCCAATACCTCGCCAATAGCCGACAGATTGTTCTTCAGCTTGATCACCACCTTCGATTATTCTGTTTCCAGCTCTGAAAGATTTCCTCTCGCTCGAACTCTACTGTTTTTGTCCAACTGTTTTTTGTTTTCTTTGTTTTTAACTTTATCCTTAGCTATCTTGCCTTCTGCATCACTAGGTTTTACGCCCCTGCTTGCGTCCGTGGCTTTCCTCGTGGTTGACCTGCCAATACTTCCTCGTTTGGCGTGTTTCCGCATGGTTTAGTCTCCCTTGTATTTCTTATACAAGCCACCTGTCCACACCCGTTTACGCAAAACCTATTTCAACTTTCACCAACCACAAAATGTTTTATTTTAGAGAATGTTTAAAGGAAAAATATATGTAAATATATATAAACAAATAACTTGGAAAGTCAACAATTAAATTAACGTTCAATTAAACGCAAATTTGTGTGAACGCATCACATAAACGACCAATAACATCAACCTAAAAAGTTCAACGTTCAACTAAATCACAGGGTTTCCCACCGAACTAGAAATTTCAAACTTTGCCGCCTATCACGGTATCTCTGAGATTTTGGCGGTTCTCAAACGTCAAAAATTTTCAAAATTCAATTCAAAATACTCGCACAAATATGTTCTTACTGGTGCAGATTTTCACAAGCACACCAATTCCACCACTTTCCACTATATTTCGGATAGCTAGTTTTTTAGTCTATTTTTTTAGTCTTGTCTATCTAGTCTTGTCTTTCCAGTCTTGTTTGTTTAGTCTTTTTACCACACACACATCGAGTAATCGATTGAATGATATCAAACAACCTGAGCCTTACGCACAAAAAGTCTGAATCAGTCTTAAGGCCTAAGTAGACTCAATGCAATAAAGTTCAAAGTTCAAGATAAATATATAATTCAAAAGAACGATATTACATTCCTCGGGGTAGTCATAGACAAAAGTCTTTCCTTCAGTGTACACCTCACAAAAGCAGCAGCGAGAGGTATGAAGGTAACGGCGGTATTGGACAGGATTATGCCCAACGTGGGTGGACCCAAGCCCTCCAAACGGAAGCTCCTTGGTATGATTACACAATCCACTATGCCGCTCCAATATGGACTAACAGCATGGCAATAGAAACTAATGTCTAGAAACTAGCGAGAATCCAAAGATTATTTGCTATCAGAATCTATAGTGCATATATGCATCTGTATATGCATAAGACCGAAAGGGGGGATGTAGTTTTGGCAACCGCTGGTATAGCCCCCATAGAACTCCTAGTGAGGAGAGAGCCGAATTACATAAGGACGGTTGTGTTAGGTAAGCTCAAATTGCTGCTAGAAGGACTTTTGGGAGACAAGGAGTTATTTATTGGTACCGGGAAATATTTGTAAATAATTTTTTTAAGTATGTATCTACTTGTTTTTATTGAAAACTTTAATGCAATCTTAGGTCCGCACGGTGCATATTTAAGGAATGTTGATAACATAACGATCGAAAAAAAAATGTGCGGTGTATTGATGCCTAAGGGTCATATTTCTAAAATCTCTAGTTTGCTGTCTTGAAACCAGCCTGGAAACTATCTGAACGCAGGCTGTAAGAAAAATAAGGACAATAAATCAGCTACAAACTCAAATTAGGAAAACAGTTATTATTTTTGTATCAACCCAATTACTCCAAAATCTTTATTTACATAAAATGTAATATGCAGTTTGAAAAGCGGCGTTGGTTTCTAATGGTGTTTACTAAAGCTAATGAGATTTATCGCAGATTAGTCAAAGTCGTTTTACGAACCATTTAGTGAACCATTAATATGTTTGCACACTAAATAATTTTTAGTTAATACATGAAAATTATCCTTACTATTCGTCGTGATTGGGGTATATATGAACCAGCCATTTTCATTTATTCTCAATACATAAGACAAAACTTCTTAAGAGTTACCAGCCGAGCGTTCCTTTGCATTTTTTTAAATCTCCAGTTGTGAAAATACAAAAGATCCTTCAGCAGAAGCAACCATTATCTGTTGGTGTGTATTGTTTCACTGATAAAAGTTCAAAATGTTTTGTGCTTAATTGAGATTGGAAATACAAACGCGTTAGAGAATGTTCTCTTCGAAATTGTTCATAACAATTTCAACAATCACGAGATCATAAAAATTTATTCGTCGGGGACTACCAGAAATTACAAACATTTTACTCAAGAAATTTTCCAAAAATCTAAACATACAGTGGCCGTAAGTAACCCAAATATAAGTGACAACGCCAATGATATATTGAGAAGTAATGTTATGATCATAGAATTTTGTGAAACACGAGAGTTATCTGAGATTTTAAGAAACAACAAGTTACAACAACGCAATAAATTTCTGATCATTCCCACTTGCGAAAGCGAATACTTTTCCGAAACAGTTAAGGCGCTTTGGTACTTTAATATTTCGAACTTTGTTATAATCACGCCAGCATTGGAAATTTTCACGTGGTTTCCATTGAACAATAACTGCGGAGATAATTTAAAAAAAGTGACGAGAATCCACGAGTTGAACAATCTGTTTCCCAATAAAGTACGAAATCTAAATCTATGTCCGATTAATGTTAAATTGCAATACTTGCCGCCGTTGACCATCGATGAAAAATAAGGATCGCAAACGGAACTCGTCCGCATTTTAGGAAAAAATGCTTAATTTCACTCCATTTATAAGGATTTATATTATAAAGAGCAAACCAAAGATTTTGTTGTTGATTATTTACTGGAAGGTCTGAATAATAAATCGGATGATTTAGCATTACCTTTAGATACTCTAACAATAGCCAGACAAGGGAAATACGATTATACTACATGGTACTTCGAAGATGCAGATGTGTACTGTATGAAAATACCGCAGGTTGTTTCGAAGTGGTATACATTAGTTAGAATTTTAGCCAGGCATATTTGCAAGTGTTTTGCCATTGTTTGTGCTTGTTATTATTACATATATCTTCGCTAAAATCATGGATTCCAATGAACCATTCTGCTCCTTTTCTTTCATCTTTATTTACTATACAAAAGCTTTATTCACCGTAGCTAATACAGTTCTTCCAGTAAACGGAATCCTTCGAATACTTTACGGAACATGGCTGTTTTGCAGCTTAGTATACTCAGTGCAATATACCAGCATTTTATTCAAAAGTATCAAAATATCTTCGTTTGAAAGAAGAGCAATATTTTTTGATAAAGTGTTGGAATAGACTTTCCTTTTACCAAACTATGCCCACACTATTCTCTTACAACAGCTAATTAATAATATCGAGGGGTGAATTGAGAAACCGCACTTTATAATTTGTAACGATGCATTGGAATGTACAGAACTTGCGTTTAGTGGTGCAAGAAATTATATAGTGGGATTGAAGAAGGTTAGTCGACTATACATTGCTTTTCAATTTTCGATACAGAATAGACAATATGATACAATCTGTATCTATTAATATAAACATAGAAATAAATATTATAAACATAGAAATGAATTATATGACTATTTTAATGAACAAAAATTTCTTTCTTAAGGATGGTATAAACAAAGCTCTGGTACATATAAATGCTGCCGATATTTTCAGAAAAATTACCAATGAACTAATTGAACGAAATATAATAAATGATAATAGCTAATTGGCTGAAGAACAATAATAATAACCCTTGGCTTGAAATTATTGAAACGGTGGACTTTGAATACTTTGCTGTGATATTTGTGTATATGATGTTTTTTATTCAATTTGCTTTGTTGTATTTCTGCAGGAGCATTTTTATTTCAGGTTTGGCGAGTTGATTAAACAAAAAATAAAGTTTCTCTCAAACAGGCTGAAGGACAAATCTAGAAATTTTGGACGCTGCACAAATTTCTACGAAGATTAACTTTCTAGCATAGAATCAATTATTTAATATAATGTAAATTTTATTATTGTATTTAACATCATTAGCGATTTCAAACAGACAAAGGTTTTTCAATTTTACGTGTTCTACGACTTTTGAGGTTTCAAAAATCCGACCAACAATGAGCATAAATTTACATACAGATTGTTATGATTGATTCCAGTGAATAATATGTGGCCACATTCGAGTGGAACATGTTCCACCTTATTTCTCTTGTATATGTAAAACCACTTCAGAAATAAATGAGAAAATAGTTTACTATACTTACTATCAAACCTTTCTGCCTAATCTTATCTGCATAGTTTTTGTATGCGTAGTCTTAAATGTCTGCATAGTCTTTTTCGAAAAAATAAATGAACCACTACTGCAATAAATAAGTTCCAAAACTAAATCATCAATGAGGTGGATAAAGACAAATGTCGTGTGGGTATTTTCTGTGATCTCTCCCCGGATTTTGACTGTGTCTCGCACGAAATACTCTTAAACAAATTATACTTATATGGAATTGGAGGAAAAACTGGGCTGTGGTTCCTATCTTACCAGAGCAACAGACGACAATACGTTAAAATTGAAAATAACGAAAGGACTGGAATGTCATCGACCATAGTAGTAAAAATATGTGTTCCCAAGGAAGTGCTCTGGCCCCGGTTCTTTTTCCCTGTACATAGTAGATATGGTTGACTTTATAGAGCAGAAACAGTGTACCATGTATGCCGATGATACAAGTATTATAATATCGGGTGATTCAGTGGCGGAAAACGAAATCAAAGCAAATGTAATCTTAGGCAGGCTTTTAACATGGTTTTGTGAAAATAAATTGTTCTTAAATCCAGAAAAAAAAAACTAAGCACATAATTTTGCAACGTATTTGAAGGAAACCCTCTGAAGATCTTCTGCTGCAAATCGGAAAATACCAATTACATCGAAAGCAAATGTTCAAATCTTTAGGAATATTTAATATTTTGACTAAGCAGATATGACTAGACAGACAAAAGGAGACAGACAGAACTAAACAGAGAAG
Source organism: Phosphuga atrata (assembly GCA_944588485.1). Lineage (NCBI taxonomy): Eukaryota > Metazoa > Arthropoda > Insecta > Coleoptera > Silphidae > Phosphuga > Phosphuga atrata. Next base: position 12,357,408 of record OX155906.1, read on the forward strand.
ACTAGACAGATAAGATAAGACAGACAAGACTAGACAGACAAGACTGGACATAAAAGACTAGACGGACAAGACTAGACAGACAAGTTCAATTTATACTGAAGGATCTATTGTACATTTACAATAGGGCGCTAGGTGGAGAAACTTCGTTGACATCCACTTGGTAACTTGTTCAATCGCCAAATTAGTTCTTCTTTCTGTTTTACCCACTATCGTAAGTGCCAAATCGTCCGCAAAACCTATGATGTTAACTCCTTCGGGTAACTTCAGCCTGAGGACACCGTCGTAGAGTACGTTTCACAGGGTCAGTCCCATTACAGAGCCCTGAGGATCACCACTGTTGATGCCACTGGTTTGGACTTTGTTTTCAGCACGGAGTATGATACTGCGGTCGCATAACCATTCTTAGTAGATATGGCAGTATATATCTCTGTTAATTCATCCATAATGTGCTGCCAAGCGGCCGAATTAAAGGTATTTCTTATGTCTAATGTTATAAGCGCACATATTTTTCTTGTTCGTTTTGTAACTTCTTTTGCCCTTTCTGCTATATTTATGAAATACTCCGCATCTATTGTAAAGCTACCTTCTCCAAATCCGAATTGTCTTTCTGATAGGTTTCTAGTTCTTTCTTTAATCGTGTTAAAATTAGATGTTCCAGCATTTTTCCAGCGACATCAAGCATACATAGGGGCCAGTTTACCATCAAGGCCAGCGACATGAAGGATACTCATTACGTATCTTCTTTAGTAGATCCGGATATAAACATCCTTCCTCTTTGATGAGAACTGCCTCTGTATTGTATTTCTTTCGATATTCCTCTGATTTTGTATGCGAGCGTTTTTTCACAACTTCTGTCCATGTCATAGACACGTTTTTCTCTGGTATTGATTCTGTGTTCTCTGCTAAGTGACCTTGTCGCCTGTATTCTATATCAGTATTAGCGAATGTAAATTCGATTGCATTTTTCAAGTTAGCCAGTTCTTAGTTGCAATATCGAAATTTTGTTTTTTCCGCTCTTTATAATCCTTTATAATTCGCTCTTTATAGCCTTTAAAGTTTGTAGGCAGCTGAAAGTTGTTTCTGGATCTACGGATTATGTAATGTTTTTCCCTGTGACAATTTGGTAAATATATCTGTTGTTTTCCGTTAAAGATATGCCACATTTCCCGTTGCAACGTTTTGCTTAGACATTTTTATTTGTACCGCATATGCTTCTACTAGCCTTTTGGGTACTCCTGTATCTGCTATCAGGTCTTCTGCGATGCACCAGGCCACGTCCCATTCTAGAGTGAGTAACACATTTCCATGCCCTTCTTTGGCTTTACGAAAAGCTTTTGGTAGCCAGACCTTTCTCTTGACCTCCTTAAAATGTTCATAGGTGCTGCCTCAGCTTATTTCCTGGTATAGCGTTTCTAGCAATTCTTCGTCTTCATCACGATTCGATTCAGTCGTCTGCGTGCTAGCCTCATGGATGGCAGGCATTTCCCTTGGGTTTGTCGTCTTATCAGAATGTTGAGTCAGCTGTTCACGTATCCATATTCTCTCCAGAGCTCCGAATAGTGTCCACATTTCGTCTGTTGCTTTTTGCCGTCTGATAAAAGGCAATATCCAGTACTTGTTAAAACCTTTGCTAGATATATAAATTGTTCTTTCAAATGTGAAGAGTTCCCAAAAATTCTAAAGTTAACCACTATCCTGCCCATATATAAGCAAGGGGCTAAGACAGAACTCGACAACTATCGATCCATTGCGTTAATTTCTGTCCTTGCTAAACTACTAGAATATTGCTTCTTGCGCCGATTAGTACCATTCATTGAGAAGCACAAAATAATTGCAAACGAACAACATGGTTTTCAATGTGGCAAATCAACCACCACAGCTATTCTTGGTCTGTATAATAAAATTCTCGCAGAAGTTGATGGAAAATTTCGGCGATCTAAGCGGGTGTGTATAGCTACAATCCTTTTTGAAAAGTCGAACACAATACGTACAAATACGCTTAAATTCTGCTAATATCGAATCCTTAAAAATGGCATCGCCTACGGGTGTACCTCAAGGAAGCGTTTTGGGGCCTACTCTATTTATTTTATATTTGACTGATTTAGTCCTGTAAAAAAAACCCACTGCACTTTATATGCTGATGATGCGAGTTTCCTAATATTTCAAAACACCGTAGAAGATACGCAGTTAGAGGCAAATGGACTTTTACAAGCTCTAATAAACTGGTTCTCAGCAAACAAACTGTACCTTAATTCGGAGAAAACTGAATTTTTGACATTTCAAACCAAGAGAAGTGAATATGCTAAGAACATATTTATTCAGACGGATAATTTTAGTTTACAAAGATCCACTTTCACAAAATTTCTAGGTATCTCCATCGAACAACACTTATCGTGGCATATTACAATTGATAAAATATGTAGGTTATATAGGTAATATTGGCGAGCGCAATAAAGTCTACTGTATCAGACATTTAAGAAAATTCTTAACCATGCAGGAACTTTTAAAGATTCCACTTTGGAAACCTCCTACTTTGCAGAAGTTCAGTCAGTTTTATTGTATGGAATCATTGCATGGGGCTCATCCCCGGAATTAACAAATGTCTTAAAGCCCCAAAAAAGGATCATACGAGCCATGCTTGGTCACCCGACATTTGCTACGTGCGGACGGCACTTCATTGAACTTGATGTCCTTACAGTTTCCAGTCTGTATATATTAGAAACAGTGAGCTATATTCATAAAAACAAATTCCAAATAACCAAAAAAAAGGATAAACACGACCATTTTGAACTTGTTTAACATTAGCCACGCCTCAAACAAGGATGACTATATCCGGCAAAGCGCCGGAAGTTTCAAGATTAGAGCAAAACGGTTGGAATGTTGTATTGCGTTAAATAGTAATTTACTGGTATAATTTCAGCAGGGTGGAACTTATAGATTTTCTGTACAATTAGATTTGGAGGCGCTTTAATCCTAGTAAGCTCTTTTAGTGCAGCCTCATCTATAAACTGCCTGGATCCAAATAACTCAATCATCTCTTTTAGTCGTAGGTCGACTACAAGAAAACCCGAGATAACGCAAGCCGACTCTGTCGATACAGTGCGGTAAGATCTAGCTGCTTGTACATATCCGCTGTACACCGGGGAGTTTAAGTTTTTCCCGGACCCCGCCTGCTTTGTATCAGATAGCATAAATAGCCCCACCATAAATGAATCGTATGTTGGCTTTCCCAAAATCCCATTCCTTCTTCGATACGAGCCATACGAGGCAGGGAAGGTGGCCAAGATAAATCAAGAAGAAAGGCCAGGAGTGAGACCTAAGCTAAGTTCAGCAACAAGATGGGAGGTCATGAACAAAACAGACAGGGGTGGTAAGGATATTTTCCGGTCCAGAAATTGGAAAAATGGGAAATGTAAAAATTGGAAAAATGACTGGTTTCTATTCTCTGTAAATAAAAAATATTCACCTTGAAATAAAATTTATTATGTGGTGGAATGAAAATTATGATCAGTTTAAACAACAAAGAAAGAAAACAGCCAGACAAACCAGAAATACCAAACGAGCCTTTGAAAAGGAGAAACTTTTAGGAATAGATCAAAACTTTGTAAAAAATAACACCCGCGACTTTTATAAAACTTTTAAGAAGAAATTAAAGGGGTACCAAACAACAAATGTCTGTTTCAAAAATGAAAATGCCAGAATTGGTCAAAGCAATAGTGAAAATTGCGAAATACTAGCAAGATATTTTCATCAGCTTCTAAACTCTCTAGAGCCAAATCATACATTAGAATTCTGAGATATTAATGAAAACTTAGAAGATTTACTGTACAAACTATAGAAAAAAATGAAGAAGTAATTAAAACCCTAAATAACAACAAAGTTAGTGGAGAAGATTCTATTACAGCCGAACTTTTGAAATGGTCCCTACTAAATATAGAAAATGAGCTAAAATTACTCTTCGAAGAAATCTGGAAAACAGAGAAAATGCCAGAGGAATGGAAAGTTTGCCTTGATACACCCACTCCACAAAAAATGGTAATAAACAGGATGTAAACAACTACAGAGAGATCTCTTTACCTTTACTGTCAGTAGCATATAAAATATTCTCCAAGATTTTATTAAACAGAATAGAAACAACAGTAAACGTCATTTACATACAGTAGACGTCATAAACAACAGTCATTTAGGTGAATATTAAGGTGATTTTAGGAAAGGAAGGTCATGTTCAGAACAAATATTTAATTTAAGTCAGTAATTCGCCATAGATTACTTAATTCAAAGGACATTGTAGTTATGTATGATTTAGTCTGGTCTTGTCTGGCTAGTCCGGCCTACATTAGTAAGCGCACCTGGGAAAAAATGAATTGAATTGAATTGATGTGAATTGATTTTAATTGCATTGAATTGAATTTTAATATAGCCTGAACCTCTGGTCTTGTCTTCTTGTCTCATCTTGTCTGGTCTTATCTGAACTTCTTGTCTGATTTTATAATATATTTTAGTCTCACCACAGGGACTGTTTTCAGATGTCTTGAAAGGACATCCTTTTTTGAATATGCAACGGCGGTTCCCTACCAAAATGATGATTAAGAACTTTCAGCTCGGGGCTTTAATGTAAAATTAATTTTAAAACAATTTAATTCAAAAATAATTTAATTTAAAGAAATAATTTAATTTATTGATACGTGGCGCCATCTGTAATGTAGTAGGGAAAATTAAATTACAGGGTAATTTTGTTGCCGGAATCTGTAATTTGGCGTTATCTGTAATGTAGTAGGGAAATATTGGCAGGCGCCATCTGTAATGTAGTAGGGAAATATTGGCAGGTTGTTTACAATCTGTATTTAAGTAGTAAACTTCTTGAAGGCAGCTGGTCTCGTCATTGACCATAAACATGAAAGATGGCACTTCTCAGGCGAGACACACAAATGGATACGCTGCAGAGGACCCAAGGATCACAAGGGAGGATACCACCTGTAAAGTAGATTTTACGGAAATCAGTGCAGAACACGACATCCCTCCACCTGTGACCCCCCTACACTCACCCGTCGTCTCCATGGAATGCGACTACGAATCTGGGTTAGATAATAACTACGGTCCCGATTACTCAATTGGAGTCAATTATATGTGGTATGATGCCATTCAAACAATCGATCAACTGTGGAAAAAGCGACCAACTATCCTTCCTGATATACACGTTGGTAGCCTCGATTTACAAAGTCTCCACTTAAGAACGGAAGAACGACACAATTATCCGCACGAGAACACACGGAAATCAACAACCTACTCATCGAAAACACGTATCTTTTCAAACCGGAAGGACCACCGACGACCATGACTGAACATCGCATCGACACCGGTGATAAAGCCCCAGTAGCCAGCCCGCCTTACCGTATCACACCCGCCCGACAAGGGATATTAGAGGCAGAAATTCAGCAACTTCTGAGGACAAGAATAATTGAAGAATGCGAAAGTGCCTGGGCGTCGCCCGTGGTACTCATATCAAAACCCGGTGGAAGCACAAGACTATGTATTGACTATCGAAAACTGAACAGTATAACCACGCCAGTTCTGTACCCTTTGCCAAGATCTCTTACATTCAACCGGACAATCAGGATACATTGCCACAATGGATCTCAAGAGCGGTTATTACCAAATTGAGGTATATCCCCCACATAGAGATAAGAACTCGTTTTTCACCAACGCAGGAACCTATCGGTTTCTACTAGTTTTTCTACTAGTTTTTAGACTACTAGTTTACCTAGACGATCTGATCGTCCTGTCTTCAGACTTCAATTGCGAGAACATGGCGAACACACGGATGATCGACATGACGAAGGAGGCGCGGGAATTGGCGCATCTGATGAGGGAGATCACGACCGAAGAGAATTACACCATGCTTCTCATGGCCAAGTTAAGTTAATTGTAATAGGTTAAGTCTAATGTAAATGCAAATGTAAGGAGGCGTATCGAGTTATATGTACATTTGCATAGTAGTACCACTGATATACTGTCTAGTAAGCTATGTTGAAATGCTCGTGCGTAATATATCGTGAACAAGTGAGGTTTTTGAAAAAGAAAAACTTGAACAAGTGAGTAGTATAAATAACGTGAAGCGTACGCTCAAAAACCTCTTTGTAACCTCTCTCTGTATTTAGGATTAGTATTTGTTCTCAGATTAAAACCTAATATATAATTAATATCTTATTTTTCATTTCACCTTTTTAACAAACTTCTAATTATATAACTGTGAATAGCAAGTTACATAATATGTTTACATATTTATACAAACGTAACCTGTTACTTTTGTCCCCGTAATGGAATGAGAATGATTCGCTTTAGTTTTATGTTAATTATCAATTCTTTTTACCAACAGAATGCCGCGACAGCGAGTAAGAAAGACGGCAAGAGTAACCACTGACATAGACTTGTACAGAAAAGCGGCTGACGAGCAGTTTGCCACAGGCAGGGGCAGGGATAATGCCACAATAAGAGCAAAAAGCGGGTTATCGCAGGTTTTTTAGACCCGTAGACGTGACTCAGTTTGATCTTGATTGAGTTGATTTATTGGAGGTTTTGGCAAAAAAGTACAATGTCTGCCATGTGACATTATAATGGTACATAAAAAAAATTAAAGGCAGGAAATACTAGTGCAATAGTTGGCGACCGTTGCGTCAACCGTGTGTTTACTATTTGATTACTATTTGATTATTACTATTACTATAGTTCTATTTGATTGAGTACTCTGGAGTTTATTTCGGATTGACTCTATTCGAAGTACGTACGTTGGCATACGAGTTGGCGAGTAAAAATGGCAACAAATGGACGAAAAATGGCATGACACTCAAATGGCGGGTAAGGAATGGTTGTCTGTTTTTTTTTTTAAACGACACTTGACCTTATATTTGAGACGTCCTCAAGCAACGAGCCTATTTCGAGTCTCGAGCTTTAATGAGCATAATGTTAAATGTTACGACCACAGTCCAAAAACCTAACAAAATAGTTGCTCAGAGAGGAAGTAGGAGCAAAAACCTCAGCGGAACGTGGGAGATTAGTAACTGTTGCTGTTGCCATTAATGCTCAAGGAGGACATATACCTCTTTTTTGTATTGCCATTCAAGCGTATAAAGACCACATGCTACGTGAAGGACCTTTTGGATCTGCTGGTGCTGGGAATGGCATTGGCTGTATGTAAGAATTTTTGCTATTTCTAGAACACATCTATCCATGCTCTAGATTTTTCTGAGAGAAATGAAATAGTTTTGCTGTCATTTCCCCCTCACTGCACTCAGAAACTCCAGCCGCTGCATAGAGCAGTATTTGGACCATTCATGTCCAATTTATCCAATGATAATAACAGCCATAGACAAATGGATGCGAAATTATCCCGGTCAAACGATGAATATCCATTACATTCCTGGGATTGTCAAAGAAGCATTTCCTCTTGCTGTCACCGATAAAAATGCTATTGCTAGGTTTACTTGCACTGGTATAACTCCATTTAATAGAAATATATTTACTGATGCCGACTTAGCGCCAGGGATTGCGCCATCTGTAACAGACCGTCCCTTGCAAGTCAGCGAAGAAATTCCACCTCATGATCTGTCAACCAGATCCAACGCACCCTCAGCCTGATATTTTGCAAACCTGATACCCCATTTTAAAACCTGATACATCCACAAGAAAGGAAGGAAAAATAACAAAGAAGACAAGTAAAGAAAAAGAGAACATTGAACACAACAATTCATCTGACGAAGAAGATTGCTTTTGTCTTGTGTATTTAGAGCCTTTTGGCAATAGTCGGCGAAAAGTGAATACAATGCATCGAATGCAGAAAATGGCTACTTGTTGCATGCATCAATGATGATGCACACTATGTGTGCAATAATTGCGAGTCTGACTAGACTAAGGAACTGAATCTCATTAAAGCTGATTTTCATTATTACCTACCATAATTAAGAAATCCTTGACGAGAAGTCAATAAAATGTACAAATAAACAGTTATATTATTAAGAGACATTTTTCTAATAATTAATTAGTTGATGTGAAATTGCATTTCATATTTATTACATACACCCTTATCATGTTACTTTCGACCCACAGCGTGCTACTTTCGGCCTGGCCTCGGGGTCAAAAGTAACAATCGTCACTTTTTTTTAAATCTGTAATTCACAATAAACAGCAAATAATGAGGTAAATTTAGATTCAAATTTGTAGAGCATAATCGAAATTTATATGTGGCTAATTCATTTCAACAAAAATATGATATGATAGGGGATAGGCATAGCCAAGGCCGAAGGCCGGCTGGCTCCATAACCCCCCGACGGCCCGTCGTTGTTACCTGACGCCAGGTCAAACAGAGAAACTTTACTATGGTTAAGTAAGAGTATATAAAGAGAACGTTTACTTAAGTCAGATAGTATGTCTCAAGACATAGAACAATCAACAACCAATCCAGATAGTCTACTGTTCGAGTTTGATCTACTACAAGATGGACGATCCTCACCTCCAACCAAGAAGAGCAAAGTAGTCTTCCATGAAACGCAGGATATTTTGGAGGTGAATCATCTGGTGGACAGCGATATCGAGGAAGATGTCCGTCAGGTCTTGGAGAATTCCTTTTTATTCCACATAACCAACCTATGGATCGACAAGAAGACCCACAAGATAATTTTACCGATTTTGTCGTAAATTCTGCTAACATTGACCATGGAAAATCTTTACGAGGTAAAACGGCAAGTACTAATAGTCAATGGCTGTATGAGGAGAGCGATGAAGGAACTGTGTCAGACGTACGACAACAAGGATCGTTTGCACAGTATGTCGCTCGGAAAATTTCTAGAATTCCTCTCAAAAGAAGAATCCTCTACGATATTGTTCGCGGAACCAATACCGGGGGATTTCGAGAAATTACTCTACCTGAACCACAATCTCGAACTTCAAGATTAAATTTCTGCCTCATCTTCAAACATGGGCAAGATCATTGGCACATCATCCACGACTGCTCCTACAGTACCGACAGGTGCCGGTGTGCTAGACTGCGAGAAGTCCTATCCAAACGATTCGTCGGGAGAAGACGAATTATTTCGGGAATAGACTTCTCTGCGGAGCACATCGAAAATCTCCTTTCGTTTGCAGAGGATATATATATATATATATATATATATATATATATATATATATATATATATATATATATATATATATTATCATCATACATATATCTTTTTATAAACCTTCTTATATATTTTTAAAAGACTGAAATCTGTTATTTTGTATAACGTAGCTATTCCGGCGATAAATAATCTCGGTAATATTTTCACACACCCCTCGCCGCTACATCAACTGCTTTTGGCAGTGAGGATCAAATACATGGAAAATGACGGGTGACAAAAACAAGGAAACCCCAATCTCCGACAAAATAGCATCTAATAATCAGATGACGGCGGCACAACCCCGGTACTTGATTATCAAGAAAAGTGATGGTACCAACTTCGAAAAGGATAACCCATTTAAAATTTCTAAAAGTGTATACGGAATAATTGGTGAATGCGCAAATTAAAAAAATCAGAGGTCCTTTGGTTGAAACTAAAAGTGACAAACAATCAAAAAAAACCATCAATCTATGCGAATATTCAGTAGAAGTTCTAACACATAGAACCTTAAACTTTAGCAAAAGTGTTATATTTTGTAAGGACCTCTTAAACGTATCAGAGGAAGAGATTTTCGAAGAACTAAAGCACATAGATATTTGTGAAGGAAGAAAAATAAAAACTAAAAGATACGGTACACTTTGAGACACACCATATATCATCTTAACCTTCAATAGACCCACAATACCTAAATACATTAAAGTTGCTTTATACAATTTGGAAGTTTCGGGAGTACTTTCCAAATCCTACTCGATGTTTCCGCTGTCAAAAATTTGGCCATAATTGATTAATAACTGCTCCAGTTCTCAAATATATCCCTGCGGTAAATCTCCTCACTACGGTATTTGTGTCTTACTAATTTGTATAAACTGTGGCGTAAACCATGCAGCAAACACTCGAACATGCCCAATTTATTTAGAAGAAGCATCTATTCAAGAAATCAAAATTAAAGATAAAATCTCATATCATGAAGCCAAGCGTAAAATTAAAATTACCACACCAATTAATAATACTTCATATTCTAAAATTCTCTCAACGCACATGCGACCAACCTCTCTCGATGTGAAGAAGCTAGACGCAGTTTTAATTCCTGCAATTATGAACTCTCTAAAAAAACCTAATCCGACCTAAAACTTTTAAAGGAATCACTGACCTTCCAGAAACTGGAACTCGAACACCAATCATTTTCGAAATGACTTCTGCGATAAGTAGTAAAAAGACTTATTCAAATACACCGGAAGAGGACTTTCACAAAAAATCGTCAACAAATAAAGAACGGAAAACCAGAGATAATTTGAAATCACAAAAAGTAGCAGAAGAAAAAGACAAAATGAAACGACCTGATCCACCGGTCACTAGATCATCATCACTTTCTAACGACACATAACCACGACACAGAACCAGAACCGGATCCCAAAAAGACCTTGGTCAGGACAAAATCCAAAGGATGGGACAGAGGTAGACTTAGAAAACAGAGTCATAATACGTTTTCTTAAAAAAAATCAAATTAACAGCTTTAAATTTTTCTAATGTCAGTTAATTCTAATTATCAATATAATAATATTCACATCGCGCAGTCAACAGATAACCTTGAGTAGGTGTTTAAATTTTGCGCTCAAGAATTATGGCATAATATAATTCTTCATATCAATGTAAGAAGCCTCAATTCTAATTTTGAAAATGTAGAGATATTTATTGAAAAATTACAAAAAAGCCTCAAATTATGAATAAATTATTATTAAATTATTAATTATTTATGCTGCATCATGGACACTAAATTGCCCGAATTATTTTTCTCTGCCAAATTACCAACTGTACTATAATCAAAGTTATATCAACAAAGCAGATGGTGTAGTTATGTATATATCAGAAAACATTGAACAAACAACTTCAATTGAAAAGCTGGGAAGGTGCAATTTCATCTCAACTACAATAAAAATTAATAATAATAATCTCCTAAAAGTAAGTGGTGGTGGGAACATGTACAGAAATTCTATAAGACCCAGACCCACAAACAACACCCGAATAAACTAGTACGAGACATCGTACGAACGTACGAAGGGAAAACGCAAATATAATTTTAAAGCATAAGTTACCCTATCAGACCTTACCCGGTTTTGATGAAAGCGAAAGTGAATGAGAGTGTGAATGGGTGTAAATGTACTTTATTTGTGTTTGTAAATAAGTTTGTTGCCTTTATTTTGTAAAATTCTTAGACTTATTTTTTATCTTATTTTTCTAATCTTATTTTTTAATTTTTCCAAGATGACAGTTTTATACATAAGCTTTTACTACATTTTCTTTTTTTGGTACACAAAAATGTTACCAATTTTTCTTTTCTTCTCACCGAATAAATAACTTCTCAGTTGTTCTCAATCAACTGAGAACAACTGCGAAAGTTAAGCATGCATGTTCGCGGACAACGTCGAATGGGTGATCGCTCGGGATCACGGCCCGGCGTTGTCTAAGCAGACATACGTCATATTTGACATTTGACAGACGTTAACTATCTGTTAAGTGAGCAAGTAACAAGTTTCGACGGTCGTCGGCAGCGAACGCGACTTATATGTCAGGCAACGACCATATCACTTTGAACACACCAGTTCTCGTCCCCGAGTCTCGCTCTACCCGTCCCAGCGAGCACACGTCTTTTAGTGCGCTAAGCTGCGCCCAGTTCTTAGAAAGCAGAATAGTAAACGCAGGTAAAGAGATTAAAGTGTGGACAGTTTTTGCAAAAGTGTTTTACAGACTATTTATTTAATAAGGTGATTTTGTTGTTAGAAACGTTCACTTTAAATTTAGTGAATTTGTGTGAAAGTTTAAGTGATGATTACTAGGAAAAGATACCGCCGGGGGAGCCCGGAAAATCCTTTAAAAGGCACATGCCGTACAGTGCCGCTAAAGAACTCGTTTGAGCCATTGGCAGACCAAGATGACACGGAAATATCGGATAGTGAACAGAAAAATGTCGATACACAGAAAACCTCCTTAGCAACCAAAAATAAAAATAAAATAATTAAACCGCCGCCAATAGTCATCCATCGCATAGGCACGGAAGGCAAATAAATGAAAAATAAAGTTTCTACATTTTTGGAGTAAACAATTTCAATAATAAATATGGTTAAAAAAATACCCACATATATGCAAATAACAAGGAAAATTTTAATATTAGATTAAGTACGACTATTTCCACACGTTCAGTACAAGCGAAGAGAAAACAAACGCGTTCGTCATTCGTGGTCTCGTCGGCGACGTAGAAGAAAAAGTAATAAGGAGGAATTTCTTAGTAAATTTCCAATTTCTCACCCTTCAAACACCCGCTATTCCTAATAACGGTCCCGAAAAACATCACATTAATAATTCTGGAAGATCTTATCAAATTCTTTCTTCACACAAGAATTACCTTTAGACAATGTGAACAAGAATAAGATGACACAGTGTGTTTGAAATACGTGGAGGGGCATTTTACACACGCCTGCACGAAACCCAGGGAAGAACCGACAAAATGTGTCAACTGCGTAGGCGATCACCCCGCAAATTTATTCGGGTATGGATTGATTAGATGATCTAACACCTGAAGTTCAAAGACTCCAGAATTCCCACTTCCCGGAAACAAGACGGAAGACTAGAAATATGCCCCGAGCTAATGATGAGGGTAACTACCGTCTTGCAAGAAATGCAAGATAGGAAGTTATTAACATCGGCCCAGACCATATTACAAAGAGGCGGAATTAAGTAACCAGCAAGATACTGCCGTGTAACTTGCTTTTTACTGAAGCACAAGCTGATTATGACGAGTGACTTTCGATTAATCAAGTCACGATACGCTCACACCAGGCATCAGCACAGGCGAGAAAAGCCAATAGTAATGTACTGCATCGCCGCAGAACGGAGAGGGCTTATGGACATTGTTATGGGTCTGAAAACAATTTTGGCTTACCTGGATGGAACGCTACATCTAACGCCAACTTTTTAATGGAAGCTCCATTCCTCGCCACCATTGGTCAGGGTGACGAAATGCTGAGACTGAAAAAATTCCTATCACACATTTACATTATCCCACATTTTTTTTTACACAACGACAGGAACAAAAGTTATTTTGGTTTCAACTGTTAAAGCGTGAGCTCTCTGTAACAGTGTGCGACACCCCCGGTTTGAAGGAAGAAGGGTGTGATTAAACAACCTGTCATTCAATTTTGATTGAAAAAGACTCTCAACCTCAGTTAGCTGATCCTGGAATATTGACCCAGTCAGGTTTTGCAGAATACTAGCTTCGAACTTAGGATACATAAGCGGTTTTAGAAGAATTACTGCGATGGCAATAGAAGAGATCCCTGGTTTCAAGGAAATCGTAGATTTCTACCGTTCTGACCCGGACATTTCTACGGAGGTGTCATTTGAAGAGTTGAAGCAATTATTGATATTGTAATTTAATATTGAAAAAATGTAGAGAAATCATGCTGTACAAGGGGTTCAATCCTAAACACATCATCCTGAATAAGTGCAAATTCTACAATGCTAGAGCTTCTGAAGAGTCTGTCAGGGGAAGAGCTTCAACTGTCACGCTCAGCAACAAACAAACGGTTATGAGAGATATGCAGATGTTTATCGAGCTCTTTAGGTCCAGAGGAGCGACCTGAAAGAAATTGACCGGGAAATCCTGCGTGGAGCTGTAAACGTACCTAGGGTGGATGAAGGTGAAATACGATCTGGACACCTCAGTTCACACGGCCAAACAATCTCTAGGGCCCGACACCATAACCATACCCAGGATCATAGGATGCTTCCCAACTGTGGTCTGCATGATGTTTCATAAAGGGCTGGGAAAAAATATCTTTGATAAAGCTGAATTAGTAATAACCATGACATGTGAGCCATCATCAGCAATCTATACTCCATTCTTTTGTTTGATTTTGAACATTCTCTGATTCCTAAATCCTTAATTACTTAAGGCAATAGGTGTCACAAGCTCTTCTTCCTTGTACATTTGCTGGTGGATGATGTGATTCATAAAAAGACATTTTAGAATTCGTTTAGTTATAGCGTTATATTGTGTATCGTCGTCATGCGGCGATGAATCTCCCCCAGTACTTTAAAGTAATATTTCTATTTCTTTTTATTTCGCATATAATTTATTTTTTCGCCCGGATAATTGTACTATTCGATTGTGGTCTATTGCCGTACATGAGAGAACCGCTAAAGTGGATATTGATGATGGCTTCCAGACATACACATTGAAGAGTAGGAAGACGAATGCATTTGCACTGCATTTGTACATGGTCTTCCCGAATATACAGAGGCAGAAGAAATAGTGGAAGAGTTTAAAGTGAAATTCCAAATTATAATGCAGTAATATGAGAAACACTAGGGTGCCACTATTTTTGGTAGTCGTTCCCGAAAACATTTCCATGAAAATTTAAAAGATTTGGTCAAATTTCTACAAAACACTAGTAAAAACACGAGTAAATTTTCGTCACTATATAAACAAAAAACAGATGAATCAATGTTATCGCTGCCAACATTGGGGTCACACCACTTCAAACTGTTTTGCAACTCAAGTTTTTATGAAATGTGATAAGGAACACATCTCGCACGCTTGCGTTAAGCCGAGAATTGAAGATGCGAAATGTGCCAATTGCAAAAGATGATACACAGCCAATTCCACTGATTGCCCAGCCTATAAAAGGAGACTGGAATGGTTATCAAAGAGAAGACTTAAAAATATTGTGCGCGAACCTTAAAAAACCCATGTTCTTACCAGCTCCCGCGCCTAAAATAAACGTTCGACAGCAAAGGAAAAAAAAAACAAATAATGAGTACTTCCTTAGACTACGCCACCGACAAACGCCGACAAAATACGAAACTGTTGACAGGAATCCTACTATGGACAAGATCATCACTACAGAGAGACTTCCCACGACCTCCCCCATTCCGCTTTTGGCAGAAATCACAAGGACCACTGAGATCCTTTTCGAGTTTCCAAATCTTTTGAATGCATGGAAAGTGTTGAACAATCAACTGTCCCAAATATGATCAACGGGACAGGCGCTGCAAACTATTATTACTTACTGCATGAATCTAGTATGAATGCTTTAGAAATTATAAGTTGGAACACCAATGGCATTAAAATACAATAGGTGAACTTGTGTCTTTCCTGTACAGAACCCACATTCTAATAATGCTCTTAAATGAAACTAAATCTGATCATTCCTGTCATCTTAGAATCAGAGGTTTCTCTGCACTAAGGCGAGATTCGAGGAATAGAGCTGGTGGAGTGGCAATGCTGGTAAGCAACGACATACCACACACACAAATACAAACACACAACACAGTCAAAATTGAAAACATAGCCATCCGACTGACGAACAACATACACATCGTTTCAATTTCCAACACACTAGCAATCAAAATATCTGATAGAGACCTTAATTAAGTGACGAACATTGGGGAAAAAGTACTGGCTTTCGGGGATTTCAACGCCACTCATACGGCTTGGTCTTATCACAGGAATAACAGGACTAGTCTGACACTGTATAATTATATATTAGAGAGTGGATGTTCGATCCTCTTTCCTGACACACACACTATCCTACAAACAATATGATCCCTACCACCATAGACATTGCTTTAACGAAAAACTTTGGACGTTATAATATGAGATCACAACCCTGTTAGAATCACCCTTGGTCACCTGAAATATGAACGTTTCCGACGAACCATACCCGGCTATAAAGCCGTAGACTGGACAGAATTCAAACGACTCGTTTGAAAACAAAGATATACATAACGTTATTACGTTAAGAAACGCGTCCAAACTACGTATTCAGAAGAATAATCTTACGCTTTGCAGTACAGCGCCCAATAGGCTGGGGATCAAAATATTTAATAAGTTATCTACAGAAATCAAAGAACAAAAATCATACAAACCCTTTCGAAAATTAACGAAAGAGTTCCTAATTAAAAAATGTTTTTATCCAAAAGATGAATTTCTTGTACAGACTGAAATCATTCATTGAACAACAATTTATGCTATTCCTTTTATTCAAATTTATTTATTTCCTTTTTTTCTTTCTAAATATGTTGCTTCTTGTGTATTATTACTTATAACTTGCTGACTTATATTATATGTATAAGTGTACATTGGAAGATTAATAAATGATTTGATTTGATCCAATGTATGATCTGTATGAAGAAACATCTGATGCCATCTGTTCTGCCATTCATGATATCGGACTCTACAAGGATGATGGTTACGCTATCCTGAAGTTGTGGCAGCCAATCGTGATAGGGACAATCTTAAAATACATGGTGGGCAATCTGTCATTTCTCCAATCTCTATCTGAGGTCATCCAGACCCACCCGGACTCCCAAGTTCTCAAGCTAGCCATGAGACTTACCCAGGGAACGGCGTGTGTCCACCTTGCGTTAGAGCTCACCGGATTGACAAATGTTTCGGCCACGCAGAAGTGGCCATGGACATGAGTGTAGCGGCCTGGATACGGAAAGGACCTGCTATAAAACCTAATCTCGAGGAGACAGGTGCATTGATACACCGTACATTTGTCTTGTAATTCTCTAGGAAATATTTCCAGAAGCACAGGAAATGGCCCAAACTATTACTGACCCGCAATGTCAGTTCCATCCAGCGTATGATTCAATGATTGAATCCATGATTCTCTGACATGCATCAAATCTGAATTGGCACATGATAATCGTCTCTAAAAAGATCCAGATGTGGTACTCTCAGAGAAAGAGAGCATAACCCAGACCAGGCGCCTCCCTCGCACAACTTTTACTCCCATAGCATTTATCGGCCGCCCATCTCGACCCTTGCCATCTGTTGACCCTGCACTCTGTAAACACTGTAATTGTCAGGAAATTTGATAGACCTATGTTCCTAGTTACTGTGGTTGATAAGGATGGAGAGTATTACTCAACTCTGGCTCATACGTCCCTCGGAGAAAGAGCTGGACATGGTACAAATGAGATGGGACCTAAATTCATAACAGGTGACTCTTGCAATGTTGTCTATTCTCCCCCTGAGTTTCTAGCAAATATGAGAGCTGTTGCACGTGTACGACGAACAGATGAATGTAGACTTTTGTTGGTAATTGACAAAACGGTAGCATGGCACCCGACATGGTGGTCGCCCGTGGTCTGGCGATAGCGGGCATATCTCTACATAGCACTCATAGCTGTGGGAGATGTGGGGATGATCGAATGGGCTTGGTGGATTCGGTCAGATGGAGAGGACACATCCCAGGCTTACACTTACGGATTAGGGAACTCATTATTTCGAACTTCTATGATTAGGGCCCTGGAAGTAGCCCAGTCACTGCGATTTACTGACTCGCTAGCAGACACGTCCGCTTTCGTCGACCGATCAACGAAGTGTGATAATCATATGTGATGTAAACATATGTACAAAAAACTTCTACCTTTGTAAACTGGATTTATTCGATATTTTCCCTAAAAAAAAAATCACAAAATGCGTATTTTTCGGCATGTAGAGTGTAAAAAAAGAGTAGTAAAAAACCTAACCACTAACCAATTAAAATGATACTTAAAAAAATATCACTAATTCTAAAAGTGGTATTAGGAGGCAGTAATTGTTAATAAAATTATTATTATGAATACTTTATGAACCATAAAATATATAATTAAAAATGAAGAAATCACCTCTTGATAATTTATCTTTTAACAAATTATTTCACAAATTGTAAATAAAATTTCATATTTATGTAAACTATTTTCAGTTTACAACAAATTCTTTTTTGTTCACAGTTGGATACAAATGTCGTGACTATTGAGTGTCTTCAGCCTAGTGTGGAATATAAATTTCGTGCTTGGGGTATTTCCAAAGACTACCAATTATTTGAACCAGCCGAGTCAAAATGGATTAAAACTTTAGACAGCAAAAACGATCTAGAATTTGTTCCCAATCTGTACCTCAAAGAGTTACGCTGGAATGGGTTTACATACACGGCGTCAATTGCGTGGAATTCAATCAGGTCGCGCCGACAGGATGCACAGACGAGCTGTTATTCTGTAAGAAAACTATCCAGTAGTGGCATAGACTAAGCGGTCTCACAGCGTCACTTTGCTCTTTATACTTTTAGAGATTTATTGTTTAGGTTTTAGTTTTTGCTTTTGTCTGGCTATATATTGCAATGAATTGCAGTAGGTGCGAGAACCGCTAAATATCCACCCATACATACTACGTGGTAAGGGTTTAAATCCCACACATGCCATTACTTATTCACAATTAAACTACTGTAGTTTTCGAAACCGGAAGCGCAGAAATATCTACCGCCTTAGGAGGCAGATATTCAAATGCAGGGAAGATGGTGGAAGATAAAAACCAGGAGATTCCCTTCTCCTACAAAATGGGACCTGATAATTAGGTGACGACGGCAGCTCGGCCCCGGATCTGGCAAGAAGGATGGCAACTTCGAAAAAAATAATCCTTTTAACATTAACAACTCTATATGGAATCATTGTTGAATGCGCTACAATAAAAAAATCAGAGGCCTTTTTATTGAAACCAAAATGAATAAACAATCTAGACTAGACTTATCGATATCGAAAATCTTTGCAATTATCCAGTAGAAGTACTCACGCACAGAACATAACATTTTAGTAAGGGCGTAATACAGGGTGGGCCAATTAACGCGACCACCCCAAATATCTCCGTTACCTTTAAAAAGACGAAAAACTGTCAAAAGGAAATTTGATTCATTTCAAAGGTTATAGTTTATGCGTCCTCAAGGTCATCAATGGTATTTCAAATGGGAACATGTTATTTTTTTATTAAGACATTGTAGCCACTATTCAGACAAGTCCAGCGACCCATCCAGTGATATCAAGACCTTGAAATGATTTGACAAGTGTACCCATTGAAAATAACTTTGAATAACCGTATCGAAAATGGTATTGTACAGTCAAGCAGAGAAAGTGGATATGATTCTGATTTATGGTGAGACCGGCAGAAACTCTGTACGAGCGCAGGAACTTTATGCACAACGTTATTCTGACAGAAATCATCCTTCCGGTCGATGTTTCGATCGAATTATTCATTTATTCCGTGAAACGGGTTGTGTTAATCACGCAAAAAGAAACGTCGCAAGTTTATTAACAGAGATTGCTGTTTTCCAGTAGTTCATGAAGCGCAATTAAGTAGTCGTCAAATTGAGCACTATTTCGGAATTTCCAAGGCGAGTGTTTTAAGAATATTAAGACCTCATAAATTCCATACAAAATTCCTTGCAATTCCTTAAATCAATATTTCCTTGCATCAAGAACTTCATGATATACTGATATACAGGGTGATTCGGGAAGAAATGGAAATATTTTAAATACATTTCCTGGAAGCAAAAATTAGAAAAATAAGCTATGTTCAAGTCAGATTTTTATTTGTTTTGTGGTGGTAGCAACCGGGCTGCGAAACTAGGTTGGCAACCCTGAACTTTGATTTTTAACAGTTAGTGATTTTTTAGTTTTTAACGGTGTGAGGTTAGAAAAACAAGTAGATTAGGTTAGGAAAAACAAGCATATAATTATTATTGTAATTATTTAACTTATAATATAAATAGATATTCAAATATATTATCATTAAAAACAGCAAGAGCTCAGTTTGGAACTTGAAGAAGATGTATTATCGATGTTGTAGAAAATAATCTAGGGTTAAGTTGCTTTGCAAGGCGCATTTCAATCCTATTTGAAATTCCACAAACGGTTTGGAAAACATTAAAACGGCAAGGTATAAGCGCTTTTCATCTGCAGAAAGTTAAGACTACAATTTTGTCAAGGGATTCGTGAAAATAGAAGATTACTCAAATGCATTTTATTTACTGATGAAGCTCATTTTACTCCAGATGGAATTAATAATTTCCATAATAATTATCAATGGTCTGACGAAAACCCCCATGCCAAGCAAGAACACAATTTCCAACTTGGGTTTAGTATTAATATATGGTTCGGCATTCTAAATGATCAATAGTTTGGTCCTTTTCGATTGGATGGTCGTCTTACTGGGGAAGGTTATTTACATTTCTTGGAAGACCATTTGTAGGAGGAAATATTGAACGAAGTACCTTTGAATATTCGACTACGTATTATCTTCCAACATGATGGGGCACTTCCTTGTTATGCAAATATTTTGAGAAATTTTCTAAATATGTTTTTATAAAATTGTTTTTTTTTTAATGTTTTCAAAAAGTTTCAAAATTTTGATATTTTCAAAATCGAAAACTTATTTTTTTGGCTCAATTTCTTCTACATATTGCCTCTACTTTTTCTTAAAAGATCCTGAAAGAGGTGTTTTTTTTTTTAAGATGTGCATTTTTAAAATTTTTGAATTTTTGACCAGACAAGAACAAACGAGAGACTGAAGAAGACATGAAAGATTGAGAAAGACCAGTATTGTCTAATCTTGCCCATGTAGTCTAGATTTTTACTGTTTTGTCCAGTCTGATCAGTCTTGTCCAACCATGTGCAGCCTTGTCCAGACCTCAATCTAGTTCAATTGTGCCAGTATTTGCTTGCATTGTCCAGCTTTTATATGTGTTGTCCGCACTTATGCTTTGACCAGTCCAGTCTTGTCCAACCTTGACCAGTTCTGTCTTGTCCAGCCTTGACCAGTCCAATCTTGTCCAACCTTGACCAGTCCAGTCTCGTCCAATTTTTCCAGTCTTGGCGAACATAGTACTGATTTTGGTAATAGGGTTTAGTTCTGTGAATGGGCTATGCGTTAGTTACAGGTGAATTCGAATTTTTTCGACGTTTTGTTTTCTGACGAGTCAACTTTTAATAACCATGAACAGATGAATACGCATAACATGCATTATTAACCAATAGAAAATCCAAATTGGCTCCGGAAAATTGTGCACCAGCGTCCTTGGAGGGTTAATGTGTAGTGTGGCATATTTGAAGACCGGATTACATAGACGGCAATTTGAGTGGACGAAAATACGTAGAGTTTTAATGAACACTTTAGGAGAACACTTTAGGAGAATTACTACAAGACATCCCGTTAGAACAGCGATTCCGAATGTGTTATCAACAACATGGCTGTCCAGCTCATTGGGTAGTTATAGTTCGTGAAGCGATAAACCAAAAACTTCCCAGACGCTGGATTGGGAGAGGTGCAGTCATCCCTTGGCTAATGCAATAAAATTTAATGCCACTTGATTTTTTTCTATGGGGAGTTATAAAGTATCGTGTTTACCATGATGTTCCCACGACGCCGGCGAATATGCCGAATGCCCCGGCGCGAAGTAAAACTACTGGGATAAAAATAAAAATGTAACTACACACACTTGAGAGTATATTGGTGTATTTTCTTGTTAAAGTGATGGTTTCTGTTTTTTTTTTGTGTGTTTAACCTTATTTTCCAGTCTAAAGATTTCAATGATTTGATCAACATGAATTTGGGTCTTTTTGTGTGCAGTAATGACGTTAAATGATTTGCTGTAAATGGCATTGTCGTCGGCGTAAAGGGCGAGTTCAATCTGTAACATTGTCGGTAATTTAATTTTGCATGAAGCTGGCGTGAAAGTTTGTGCTTTAACATTTGATGGCACACGAACCAACCTATTTGCGGTAACAAAGTTTGGATGCAATCTAAATCCTAATTCATTTCCGACATTATTGCACCGTATGCATGCACCCTGAGACAAAAGAGACGGTATTTATAATCCTTCTCACATTGTGAAACTTGTTAGGAATAATTTCGGGGATTTAAAAGTTTTCCTGGATGAAAACGGAAACAAAATAGAATGGAAATTTATTGAGTAACTGAACCCAGCATTTAAAGAAAACATTGTGTACGCAAAATTTTTCGCAAATAATGCAAAGATTAAAGGAATGTAAAGATCACATATCGAATCTGAGACTCAACTGAGACAGAATCTGAGACGCACAAGGTGGAAGAGTTATAGACTTTATCAGTAGCATTGCATTCATTGGTTTTCTAGTATGGATCGAAAGATTGACGGGTTTGTATCAGGAATTTTGCGAAAAAACAACAGTACTGAAATACATTCCCACATACAAAATGAGTCAGGACCACGTTGAACTAATTTTTATTTTTCTATCTTAGCGTGGACATAATCCCACTGTTCGTCAATTAAAATCAGCGATCAAAAAATTGTTGATACATTCCGAAGTATGTGACGCTGGAACTGGCATCTCGAGTGGAAATTCAGAAGATATTATTAATATGACATAACGTTTAAATAGAATTTCAAATGATGATGAGATCGAACCACAATCTGATCAGGATACCCCTTTGAACACTATCGAAGATCACTCATATCTGACAGATATGAGATCACTTAGTCTTTTCTCATCAAGAATAATCGCATATATTGCAAGTTTGTTATTAAGTATTAAAAAGTTTACATTGCGATGAATGTGTGCATGCACTGATAGGTAGTATAGATCACATAAATTCTACATTCAGTCGCGGTGGACTACAATTTCCATCGAATAATGTTATTAAACTTTGTAGGGAGTGTGAAAAAGCAATACGGTTTGCCCTCAAAGTGAACCGAGGAATTTTTCTTCATGAAAAATGCAGCGAAGCATACTTTTTTGTGAATTGTGTGCTTTCGAAATTCACCGAAACATAGATTTTATTCGCTCATCTACACCAACATGAACATGACCAAATGGTGTTAGAGAACTGTTCGGGCCACTTTTGTTGGTCTAATTGGTTTTCGGCCTCTATCCAAAGGAGGGCGGCAGGTGTCCCGACCTGGGTCGAGACCGCGTTAAATTAGCATCAATCACACTACGATTTGAGATAAGGCAGAGTGTTTAAAGCGTATTTATCTGTTTGTTACGATCTGATGTTCTCAGAAGAGATGTCAATTTACCTCTATCTTGCCTAAAACTTGACGTCAATCACTTTATGGTCATGATAACAAGACGGAAATGTATGAAGGATCAAAATTTTCAAGTTCGTCAGTTATATTTGCGTTCACTCGGTCATGTTTTATCTCATCACAAATTTCAACGATATCGAAAATACCCTTTTATCCCTCCTGATTGTAGCTATGAGTGAGCACATGGGAACAGACGAAGACGGGAAAAGTTACCCCTCTTTACAATTTTACAATTGGAAGATTCCGCAGATGATAATTTAAAATCCTAGGCCAAATCTATTTATGAAACGGCAAAGTTTGTTACACCTGGATCCTATAAAAGCAGCAAAAGCCATCAAAGATTTGATGACTTACTTTCCTTTGTCGACTTGCGTGATATATCCCAAATTTGAAATCGATATTTCGATGAGGTCTTCTTCTGCTGCAGTAGGCCAATTTTTTTTAAATGAAAAAATACGGTTTCGAACGACTGACACTAAGGGTCGATAAATTTGTGCTGAAACACAATGTGCTGAAAAATGTGAGGTGAATTTAATAGCACCGAGAATGTTGGACAAAGAATGAACTACTCTGAAACGGAAGATTCAGGACTCGGACATTATTCAAGACTGTTTAAGCGAAATAGAAAATAGGCGAGAAAAAAGAACTGAACTAGCACCACAAGACAAAGACAATTTTCTATCGACAGACTGTTTCACATGAGAGAATTGTAGTGTGACCGAATGCTCTAACAATCAATTATATTTGCAGATATTTTAAATGATTTTGAATTTAATTAATAATAATCATATATGCGATGACCAAGGAAATGAAAATCTGTCATTTCCATTTTCTCCAATCACTCATGAAGACCCTACATCAGGAACAGAATTTGGAAAGTTAAAATCGACGATTGATTCTAAAAACTCAAATAATTCCTTCGTTTTGAAGAAATCTCACATCAGCAAAAAAAAAAATTTGAGCGATTAAACGAATTGGGACTCGCGCACGTTCCAAATGTGACTTTCGTCTTAATTTCCAATAGACTGTGTTCTCTTGAACTTAAAATTGAAGGGTAAAATATCTTGTCACGCGTACGTGTGCTTTCAATATATTGATAACTTTGTTAATACACGCATCATCTTTAGAGGGCCGTTTCAAAGAATCAATAACAGAAGCAAACCTTACAACGACTAAATTGGCTTTTGAAATTCTGAGCCTGAATGCTCAGAATTGAGCCTTGAGCCTGAATGCAGAGTGCAACATTGATCATATTTTCGAAACTTTGTTGAAAACCTTTCAAACATACTCCACAACTCGCTTCTGCACCAAATGTGACATACTCACATTAAGAAAATTTCCGTATATTTCAATTGATGCGCATGTGTTGTTTGAACAGGGGTATGAACGCATGCTATCAGCCATTGACAATTTATTAAATAGGGATCGTTCTACGTGTGAGAAATGCCGGACCACGACAGAGAATATTTGGTCTTCGTGATTTACCTCTCAATTGTGACTTGTAGAAATTACGAACAAGAGTTCCCAGTAGCTTTGAGGCAAAAATATATTTTGAGATATATATCGCGATTTGTTTCAGTCAGCAGCCAAGTTTATAGATTAGAACAAGAGGTCCGCCAATTTTTGGTACTCGCAGGATTTTTTCGTAAATTTATCCCTGAATTTTCAATAATGCCTCTCTTTATCTTAACTTGGATATGCATTCACTGTTTCTCGTAGTTTGATGACAGAAATTTGATTCGTATTATATGAAAAACTATACGGGGAAAATAATCTAGCTGCAGATAGGTGTTTCGTAAAAGCAAATCGTTCTTTTGCTTGAAATATTATATAATCGCAAACTTTTTTTGCTGCTAAAGTTGTTGCTTCTTTTGAAAATCTTGGCCTTTTTGCAGACAGAAAATCCTCTCCGTAATTGACCGAAGGGAGGTTATTTATAATTTCTTTAATAATTTAAGTAAATTCTTGTCCACTTAAGGTTCTTTGCCGTTGCCGAAACTCGAGTTCTAAGAAACAAACTCATAAAATGCCTAAAATACAGAGTGCGGACTGCAATGTTTGCAGCCCACGATATACACATTACAAAAAAGGTATATCGCGGGTGGGGGTAACAAAGTCAATACACTAACTACGCGGCGAGACTCGGTCTGCACTGACTGCAGCCCCGATGAGTATACAACCACACAAAATTACACAATACACAGCTCTGTATGTATAAAGCCTATTGGGGTATTTATTACCTACAATTCAAAAAATAAATATACTACGAACAGAAAAATATGTTTTTGTAAAATAATTGTATACTAATGAAACACTTTAAAATAATTAAAAAAATGTTTTCATTTTGGCGGGAGGGCTGCAGCACTGCAGCCCTTATGGGCACAGTGGCGTTCTTAAGCAAATGGATAATGCCCACTTGCATGTCAAGGATAACATCCTTCTAATTGTGCAAAATATGACGAGAATAAAAATAAAACTTTAAATTAAAACTATTTTTTTTAATAACAGATACACAGACTTTATGACTTCATCTTTTTAATTAACAACCTTTAATTACAATATTCCAATAATCATTTCAAAAGAGAAAATTGGAAGAAAAAGGAATATTACGAAAAACTATTCCTTTCATAAATCTTTCTATTTGTTCATGATGAATAAATAAAATTAAGATAAAATTTTGAAAGGACTTAGTCACAGACTTTATGAATTGATCTTTTCAAGCTTTAAATTGTTATCAATTAAATTAACCAGCATTAATTGCAATATTCCCACAATCATTTGAAAAGAGGAAATTGAAGGAGAGCTTCCTATTTGTGTTGACTTTCTGTTGACTTAGTGGATAAAAGACAAATTGCTAGTAATTAAATTAACAACCTTTAAGTGCAATATTCCATAAACCATTGCAAAATAGAAAATTGATAGAGAGCTAAATATTAGGAAAAATTATTCTATACATGAATCTTTCCTTTTGTACATGATGACAAAAATGAAGTAAAAATTTTCAAAAAAATTGATCACCGCGAAGATTGACATTTAGATAAATTGATAACGCAAGAGATTGACAACCCCAAATCCAACATTTAGAAACCAAGAAAAGAAACATTGCATGGACACTTTCTTAAAAAACAAAAATGATATCTAATATCTAATCAAAGACTGTATAATAAGATTTTGGTATTTGTCAAATATATATGCATTCTTAATCGAAAAGCTCTGAATTGGGATTACAAGTTCTGAATATAGATATTCTCAGACATAGCCACAGACTTTATGACTTGTTTTTGCATCTGGCAAAACTCATCAAAACCCTCAGATAATTTTAAACCTGCGCAATCTTGAAACCAAATCAGATTGTTAGAAACTCTTGGATTTCCCATATCAAATATATTTCATGTGTATGAATTTGTCAACTTCATTCATATTAACCTGCTTCAACTTTGATCGCACAAAGGAAAAATTAGATCCATTCATCAAATCTCAAGAATATTTGCTTGACATTGCCTTTAATCCACATTCCAAAATCCACAATCAAAGAAATGTTGAAGTTTTCCTGATACAAAATCTTCTGGAAGTTTTACATAACAAAGAGATTTGCAGAGCACGAAACAAATGGAAAGTCTAGCAGAGCAAAGTTAAATTCTCTTTAATTTCCTCCAATATTTAAATCTTTATTTGATTTTTAAATGCTACTTCAACTTCTCATGGAAATGCGTTCCTGAAACAAAAAAAACAAAAATTATTATAACATTTATTTAAACATCAATTTGTTAAGCATTTATTGGGTATTATATCAACAAATAGAATTAATGCTAAGGCTTTGAATGATCGCAATTGTGTGAAAATTATGATGAACTTAACAAAGGGTCTAAAAGAAAAGGGAATGTCACTGTCATGGAATGCATACAAGAGGAGATAAAAAGGCAGGAATAAACTTTGTAAAAAGTTTATAACTTTATAAATAGTTTATATAAATTTTACACTGTAACACCTAATGTTTCATAAAGGTTTAGATGGTTAAAAAAAAATCATTACATATTATAAACCAGATTATGACACACAATGCAACCATTCACAGTTTTTTTTTATTATCCTATTTATAAATAACCATAAAATGGTTTCGGGCCAAATCTTTAAAATTTGTAGGTTTGGATCTTAAGTTTCTCAATTTGAGTGATATATCAATGGTCCCTCGGACCATGAGTTGCAGTTGATGACAAATTAACAAAGTGATAAAAACAACATCATATTTTTTCTTTGGTTTGAAGATTCGAGTGCGTGATTCTGCGACGCAAGGACGTGTTTTGAAAGCTCCGCAATCAAATTGACTAGTGAACGGTGGCGAGTGAAGAACAAACACAGAAAGCAAAAAAGAACACCACAGAAAGGTAGGACGTAGGAGATAACAAACTATAGCGGAAAATCAAAGAAAAATCGTAAACCTAACCTCCGAGAAGTCAATTCGGGTCGGGTATCTGATACGGGACAGAACAACAACTAACATAGGCAACCAATTAAGCACGGATGATCGCTAGAAATGTACAACTAAGGCCACACAAAGCATAAATAGAAGCACACGAACGAAAGTAACAGGGAACGGACTAACAGCGACGGTAGTAAAAGAAAACGAGACTCGCCCGATATAAACCAAGACACAGACAAGGAAACAGACAGGGAAAAGAGAAACAAAAACAGGGAAACACTAATAAATAATCAACCAGAAAAACCAGAAATGGAAGAAATAAAGAAGCTTATAATCTCAATGAAACCAGAACTTCAAGAAGAAATGAGAGGAAACTATAGACAATTAAGAGAAGATATTATGGTAAATAACGAGATAATCACAAAAATGAAAGAAGAAATGAAAAAGATAGAAGAAGAGTGGCAAAAAGAGAGAGAAGAGATAAATTAAACTGTAAAACAACTAAAAACCCGACTGGATAACCAAGACAAGAAAAGCAAGAAATACAACATAGTAATAAAAGGAATGGAGGAGGGAAACGGAAAGCCCAAAGAAGAAATAGAGAGATTACTAAAAGAAGAGCTACAAATAGATATAAAACTGAAAGACGCACACATCATCACAAAAAAAAAATAGCACAATAACGGTGGCAGAAGTCAGAGAGTGGGAAGACAAAATGAATATCCTACGAAATAAGAATAAACTAAGTACTAAGTACTAAACTACTAGACTGCTACTACACAAAGGAAGAAATGAAGATTCAGGCAATAATAAGAACCAAGGCGAAAGAAGAAAAGGCAAAAGGGAATTATGTAAAAATTTACAAGGAGAAATTAATAGTAAACCAGAAACAACTCATCTGGAACGAAGAAACCAAAGAACTTAAAGAGATGAGCACCCCAAAAAAACCAATAAAGCAGACAAGGAAAAACAATAACGACAAAGCAACGAAATAGGACAAGAAAAATAGAAACATGGATAACAGATGAAAAAACACAGATACGTAAAAACACACTGAAAGGAAGGACATGGGAAATAGGAACATGGAACATCAGAAGCTTATCGGGAAAAGATGAGGAACTAATAAACGAATTAGAAAAGATGGATATGGATATTGTGGGTATTACAGAAACGAAAAAAAAGGAAAAGAAGAACAAATGCTGACTGCAGAGCATGTACTAATATATAGTGGAGTAAATGAACAGAACAGGGCAAGAGAAGGGAGCATGCTACATAAAGAGAGAAAACGTGAAATATATATGAAAGTGGACTGCAATGACGGAGAGAATCTTGAAGATGGAATTAGAAATTGATAAAAATACGTTATTAACAGTTATATGGTCCAAGTGAAGACGAAAGGGTTAGAATAAAAGATGAATTTTGGAATCAACTGACGGAAGTAATAGAAGTAAGTAGGGGAAGGATGTTGATAATAGGTGATATAAATGGGTGAGTAGGGAAAAAAGACTATGAATCTGGAGAGACAATAGGTTACATGGAGAAACCACTAGAAACAATAATGGAAGAAGATTGATAGAGTTGTGTATGCTAAATAATCTTATGATTACAAATACTTTCTTCAAACATATAGAGGTACATAAATATACGAGCGAATGTTTAAGTAGGGGAGAAAGATCAATAATCGATTATATAATAATTAACAGAGAATTTAGAAAAGAAGTAAAGGACACAAGAGTAAGACGAGGACCTGAAATATATTCGGACCACTATCTAGTTTTGACAAAATTAAAAATAGGCAACACAAAACAGTAAGAAAATACCAGTGCAAATATAAACAAAAAGTGTGAAAATAAGCAAGTAATTAAAACATACAAATTAAGGGAAGATGAGACAGCTAAATTATATAAAAAGAAAATAGAAACGGAGATTATTAAAATCAAAGAAAGTATGAGCAGCATGTCAGTAGAAGATGCATGGAGAAATATCAAGGAAATAATAACGAAAACAGCGAGAGAGACATGTGGATATATTAAAATCAATAAAAACAAAAAACAAACTAGATGGTGGAATGACAAAGTAAAAATGGAAGTAAAAATGAAAAAACAACAATGGAAAAAGTACCTTATGAACAGAACTACAGAGAACTATAATAATTATAAAGAACAGAGAATGAGTCAAAGAATTAGTGAAAACATTGAAGCAACATTCCTGGGAAGAATTCGGACGCAAGATGGAAGAAGATAGCAAAGGAAATCAAAAGTTATTTTACAGAGTCTTAAAAACACTACAAAAAGGAAAACCGAATAACAGCATAGCCATCAAATCTAAAGAGGGAAACTTAATAGAAAACGAGAAAAATTTAATGGCACGATGGAAGGAGTACTTTGAAGATATGTTAAATACAAAGCAAAATAATACAGGAAATAAAACCGAAGGAAAAAATGAATACATAGGAAACAAGGAGAATATGATAGATGCAGGCATAAAGACAGAAGAAGTAATTGAAGCTATAAAAAGGTTAAAACGGGGAAAGGCTGCTGGACATGATGGAATAACAACAGAGATGGTAAAGAACATGGGCAACAATGGAATAGAAATGTTAGTACATTTTTTTAACAAAATCTGGGAAGAAGAAATGATACCTGCAGACTGGGAAATAGGAGTACTATTACCACTCCATAAAAAGGGAGACAACAAAGATTGCAATAATTATAGGGGTATAACATTGATGACGATACGATGGTTGGCATTGATACGATGGTCAAGATATATGAGCGTATCCTGGAGAAAAGATTAAAAACTGTGACTGAAGCCCAGATGGAAGAAGCCCAGAGTGGTTTTAGAAAATGTAGAGGAGTACAAGATCACATATTTACCATGAAGCAACTAATAGAAAAGAAGGTAAGCTGCACCATATATGCAGTCTTTGTCGACGTTGAAAAAGCATTTGATAGCATCCCAAGAATGGAAGTATGGAACAGCCTTAAACAAAGATGAATCAGTGACAGGCTAGGAAAAGCTATTTTCAGTCTTTATAAAAACACAAGAAACTATGTTAGAAAAGGAAACTTACAGTCAGAGGAGTTTGTAACCAAAGAGGGATTTTTTTTTTCTTTTTAAAAGTGGTTCAGAGGAAGCTCTCACCAAACCCCCTATTCCACCTTGGCTTTTAGTATGCGCCACCCCGGTATCGCATATATTGCATTCATTCAGGGTGGGCAGCCCGGACGGTTAATGAAAACCGCCCTAGTTGTCGCCTCCCCGACCAGGATTCGAACCCGGGTCTCCCGCATTAACCAAAGAGGGATTAAGACAAGGGGGAGTACTGAGCCCGACTCTATTCAATGTAGTCCTTGATGACATAATAAGAGAAAAACAAAGAAATTAGAAGTGGGATATAGAAATATGCAGAGGGTGGAAATAGTGGAATGTGCTTTTGCCGACGATCTAATGATTTATGCAAAGAACGAAAAGGATTTACAAACGAACCTAGACATCTGGAAGACAGCGTTAGAAAACAAGAATATGAAAATAAACGTCGCCAAAACCAAAGTAATGACCATTGGGTAAGGAGAACCAAGCATAACGATAAAAATAGATGGAAAATATATAGAACAAACAGAAACATTTAAATACTTAGGAGTAAATATACACAATGATGGAAAGGAAGAGGCTGAAATCAACACCAGAATTGAAAATACAACAAAACTATTCTATGCACTTAATAACACGTTTATAAGAAACAAAGATATATCGAAGAAAACGAAAATGACAGTGTACAATACTATATACAAACCAATTCTGACATATGGTGGTGAAAGCTGGGGGCTAAGCAGTCAAATGAAAAGTAGAATACAGGCGCTAGAAATGAAATACCTAAGAAGCACTAAAGGAATTACTAAAAGAGACAGAATAAGAAATGAAACAATTAGAGCAAAACTTAATGTCCAACCAGTCCCGGAAAGCATAGAAAAAAGGCGATTAAAATGGTTTGGGCATCTAGTAAGGATGGAAGAAGGAAGACAAACGAAAAGAGTATGGCTAGCTAAATCTACACAGAAAAATCAAAGAGGAAGACCAAGGAAAACATGGAACCAAGCAGTGGCAGATTCTTTGAAGGAACGAGGAATATCCTGGAATGAGGGATTGAAGATGGCAAAAAACAAGAAAGAATGGGCAAAATTTATTTATGCATGAAATGGGTTGATTTATTTTATTTTATTTTATAGTGTAAATTTGATTTATTGTTATGGTAAATTAGTATATTGTAATAAGTACCTTATGGTAAATTAGTATATTGTAATAAGTACCTTTACACCTTAGGGTAATAAAGGTTTTTACTGATTAAAAAAAAAAACAAAAAAAACAACCACACCCTTCAGCATTACCCAAACTACTCAAAGAACCATAAATCCTACATACCTAGAAGCGCAAAAGAAAACACAAAATTATAATTTTTATATAAAGATGTTTCCATTCAAAGAGGTAAAGAAGAAATAAACATGATCTATGCGCAACAAGAACAAAATACAGATATGTTCAGAAAAATTTGAATTTAAAAAAAAAAAACTGAAAAATAAAATAAAAAAAGTAGAGACTAAAATTACTATATCAACGCAGACTGGAACTATTAAAAATAAGTTTGAAAACAGTGCATGTTTTTTAAGAATTTTTCAATAAACATGTTCCCATCATTTGAATTCTTTAATCAGTTAGTCAACCGTGAATTGTATACAAGTCTTCATTCTTTGTATGTATGTTATTTATATGAGGAATTTTAAATATTTCATTTATAATAATGATTTCAGTCTGCATTATGAAATCATGTAGGTGTGTAATGCAATTATAAGTCATCTGTGAGCTGTCAATTCGGTTTCAGTTATAATGTATCCAATTACTAGTATTAGTAATATAATATGTATAATAGTATATTTAGGCACTAAAAAATGGGCGCCAAAATACTTATCCCAATACTTATCCCGCATGAGTAATAAAAAATATTTGTTTGTTTTTATGACATGTTCTACATCTATTAGTTTGGATTTTTTATGGGATCAATAAGTTATATTCTATTTTATGCAAAAAATTTAATTTTCAATATCTGCAGGAGTCTCAGATCAAAGGATAGTAGTTACAGGTTAATATAAAAATTCTAACCATTTATACATCAACTTGTGGGTTTGTTGTTTCAATATATAATTAGTAAGGCAACCAAAAATATAATCTCTTCAAAAACTACTTTAAGACTTAAAAAATTAAATATTGCAAAACTCTTAAAAGTATACATAGAATTTATATTAAATTTATATTGCAATAAATGAGAAACATCTCATTTTAATTCTCCAAAAGAAAACTGTTTATAGGACTTTTTATATATGGAAAAATTTCGTTCCACATCAACCAAAGTCATAGGCAGAAATTTAAACGTTTATTGTTAATTGATGCAGATATTCTAGACTGGCTTATTTAAATTTCTAACTTATCACTATGGAAAAAATATGATTTTTTGATAATTGAATATAGAGGTGAAACTAAACTAATAGTAGATACAATAATTATACCAACTTATTAAAGCGGAACATAGCTTGGATATATAAATATAATCAACCTTTCAGAACCTATATAATATTATTAAATGTTTTTTAAAACTACAAAACAAATCTCTTGTTGAAACACAACATTTATTTGTCGGTTATTTACTAGGACTCAGAAAAAAACTTTCCACACACATGTCATATTATAACCTATCCTCGACAGATCAGCACATGGTTGTCAAAATAATGTAAGTGTATTCCATTGTATAATTCCATTCGGCTGATGAGAGATAGATCTTGAAACGCGTCTAAAAATGGCTATTCACTTGGGTTAAATAGAAAGATCTGATCTTAAAAACAATGTTATTTATCTGGTTCTTGTTAAGTGTCACAAAAGTGAGTCCTAGTAAATAACAAACATATAGCAGTTGATTTATCATGAGATTTGTTTTGTAGTCCTTTAAAAAGACTTAATATTATTATAGGGCTTCGAAAAGGTTGAATATATTTATACATTCCAGCTATGTTTCACTTTAATAAAT
This sequence comes from Phosphuga atrata, assembly GCA_944588485.1. NCBI lineage: Eukaryota > Metazoa > Arthropoda > Insecta > Coleoptera > Silphidae > Phosphuga > Phosphuga atrata. The sequence continues at coordinate 12,390,942 of OX155906.1, forward strand.
TGGTATGATTTTTTAAAATAACACAAGTTTTTTTTAATAAAGTTAGCTGCTTTATTAGCTGAGTTACGCCATAAACTACGAACAGGTTATCTTGGTAGCCCAGACATTTGAAATGAATTTTTTTATGTGCCAATGAGGCCATAATTTGAGGTAATGAAAATTAAGACATATTTTATTGTATCGTCACATAGAAGTTTCTTTGACATTTTAAATGATTCAGCTTATTTTTCGTCTAATACATTAAACACTTGCACAATTCTTTCGAAATTGGTGTCAAAGTAGACACCAGTAGACATTAGTATGTGGCATCAATCCATTTTCTACATCGAGTAGTCTATGATTGCGGAGAAAGTTTGAAGAATAACTTTTTATTCCTACTAAATTGGGCATTATATACACTAAAAATATGCAGTCATTTAGAAAATTCATGAAAACTATGCAATTTATGCTGTAATTGGTGAAATATGCAAAAAGTATGGCATAATGAATAAGGCTCTAATTTCATAGCTTAGTCGTAAAATACATTCTGACTAGTCCATTCCTTTATCAGAAGAATGAGAAAAAATATGCATATTTTTGGTAGTACACAAGCACAATATCACACAATAATAACTATAAAGACTAATAACTATTAAAGTAATAATTATTAACCAACATTTGAGCCAACTCTCTAAAAGAAACTTTGAACATTAATTGAAAAGACACCATTAACATTTTCGTATTTGCACTAATAATAAAAAGAAATAAATAAAATAACAGAGGTACTAGTGGAGACTGGTACCTCTATTATTTTATTTTTTAAATTTTTCTTAAATTAGCAGAAATATGGAACAATAGCAACTCTTCAATTATCTTTTGACGTTTCTCTTTTTACGTTTTACAAAATCAACCCAATATTAACAAAAATCTGAATGAGAAAGAATTTATAATAAGTAAATAATAAATTAAATATGTAATAAATTTACAATCGAACAAATTGCGGGCGAACATATTTTCTATCAACCAATTTACCGATGAATTAAAACTGTTCGAACATTTATTCTCTGGACTAAGTTACTTTGAAACAATTTTGCTGCACGAAATTTGTGCTCCATATTGTTTTCAATAGGATACCTGCTTATAATTCCGACCGCCTAACCAAGTTTTATGTCCTCTCTGATATCATTATAAGTAATATAAAAGATATTGATGTAATTTAACCCAAAACTATAAATGTAATTTACACTCACCATCTGCACACAAAAAACTATAAACAACATGGAACAAATTGGCAATAAACAACATTGAAACAAACTTCATAGAAATGTTGATAAACAAGGCTTGCCAACATTAAAGTTGCGTCAAAAATATAATAACGACATAACAACGCACAGCCAAACACAACGCTTCGAAAATTTCACATTCTAAAATATGAGATGATAATGTTGTGACGATTATGTTGTGATATTTACCTAGTGAGTTGTTACGTTGTTGCGAAATTTTCGTCGTGTATATTGTCGTCTGATATTTATGAAAGTATTATTCTTGTAATTGTGTTGTTTTAGTAGTGCGTTGTTATGTCGCTCAGATATTTTCGATTCTGTTTATGTCAGGCGTAGTTATGTTATAGACACCAGTTAACAAACCTACGTCTGTTCAAACTTTGCTAAACTACACGTCTATAAAAAAGGGTTTATTAAGTTTTAATTGAAATTCTTTGCGGATACGGGTAAAACTAACTCGCTGGAGCATTACAGGATTGTTCGTGCCTTACTTCACGCCAGAGAAATATTTTTGCAAAAGAAACATTTTTTAATGTTACTCCTTTTAATAACCCCTGCAAAATCCGAACTAATTTTATCTACTAGATTATAAATAATCTATTTTTCTTTACTCCATTTTTTAAATATCTTGAAATATTTATTTATTATTGGATAAATTCCATGCATGATAGATTATAATGTTTGATAGATTATAAGTTGTTTCCCAGATTGCAAAATGAGGATTGCAAATAAAATATTTTAGATTGAGAGATATTTGTAAGGCATACTTAACTTCAATTTATGTGTCTGTTTATAGCTAAACGAGACGAATTAAACAAGACTAAACAAGGCAAGACTACAAACGACTGTAAAAGACTAGACAAGACCAAACAAGTCTTTACAATTGACAAGTCTATACAATAGAAGAATATACAAGATCAGACAAAAGCAGAGTAGTCCGGGTTTAAACTAGATATATTTATCCTATATTTTTTTAATATTATACATAACCTTGTTTCATCCTATGTAATAGTATCTAGTCAATTGTAATAATGTCTAATCATGTCTAATCATGATGTCCAATTTTGTCTATTCTTGTCTAGTTTTTTTAAAAATTTTCTTCACATTTAGATTAATTTTTGTTTGTCTAAACTTTTATTGTCTTCTTATACAACGATCTTAGCCAAACCGTTGATAATTTTTAATTTGCTGTCAAAATTTATCTTTAAGACATTTTTCAAATTATAAATGTAAAATTTGCGTTAAGTCCGCATCATGGTCTACGATTCTGTTTGAATTTAGTTATGATTGTCACTTGTTGCTTTGTTTACAAACACTATTGAAATAGAATTCACCTGAAAACAAATGTGTTGCATTGTTTCCTGAGTTATCACCTTGAAATTAACAAAAACTTTTTCTTTACAAACCATTCATCCATTAGCCACACATTGTTACTCAAAAAGATTTTGTTACCTTAATAAGTGATACATACTGTTGTAATTGAGTTTAACCAGTTGGCTTCCAATAGCAGCGAAGAAAATGTACCAGAAGACCATCAAAAAGACTTCGAGAAATCCCTATGGAAATCAATGCAAGATTTAAAATTTTAAAATTGATGTGTGTCCCAGGTACCTGGGATATCAATTGTATTTCACAGAAAAATATAAGGTATAACCGGAGTGCACATGTAAAGTGCACATGTAAAGCCTGCCCATATTCTGTAACTGTTACAGATTTTGTTTTGGTTTCTTCTGTTTCCAGATTGTTTCAGTTTTTCACAATTAAGTTTTGAAAATGCCATTGACATTAGATAATATTATAATTAATGACAAATAATGACAGTATGATTGAATTGCTAATGGATATAGGTTTGCTTGCGAAAAGGTATGTTTGTGTTAAATGTGGAGATGAAATGACATTGGTGAAAGTGAAAAGAAATGATGGATGAATAAGTATGTATGGCGGTGTGACAAGGCTAGAGTGAAAGTGAATGCACATATGGTTTCAAGGAGTACAAAAAAGGGTACATGGTTTGAATGGAGCCAATTGTCATTTGGTCAGATCATGAAAATTACATTACTGTGGCTTGAGCAAACTCCTGCACAAGGTATAGAGCACATGTATGAGGTTATGGACAAAACTATGACTGATTGGATGCAATATTGTAGGAATGTATGTATGGAGATATGATGAGAGAAAAAGAAATGCTTGGAGGAATTGGAGTGACTGTGGAAATTGATGAGAGCGAGTTTGGTAAAAGGAAATATCATAGAGGAAAACATGTAGAGGGTAAATGGGTGTTTGGAGGAATTGAAAGGGGTACGAATAAATGTTTTTTTAAAGTTGTGAGTGAAAGGAGTAAGAATGTGTTATTAGAAATTATTAAAGAGAATATTAGACCAGGGACCAATATTATTTCCAAGTGTTGGAAAGCTTATGACTGTTTGGAGGATGAAGGATTTCATCACCTGACAGTTAATCATTAAATTGAATTCAAAAACCCAGATACAGGTGCCCAAACGAATTCAATTGAGGGCACCTGTGCTACAATTAAAAGAACATTGCCCAAAAATTGTGTTAAGAATCAATTTGATAGTTATCATAGCGAATATATGTGGAGGAGGAAACACCAACTGGAGGACCTCACGGATGTTTTTATCGAATCGATTAAGATAATATATAAATCTCCAGAAGCTGATCCCCTTCAATAGGAATTTGTAAATTTTAAATATTCTGCTTGAATTTTTAATTATTAATAATGTCATGTTTTAGTTAGCAAAAGCTTGTAATTCATCGACTATGCATTTCAATGAAATGGATTGATTTCGTTCAGGATTATAACAAACTTCATCAATGCACATTTTCAATTTCTTCAAATTGATATCCAAATTCAACTGCTAAAAATGTAATTTTTCAGATGTTCCTGCTCAAATTGTGTTTTGCCCCCAGTTTAATAGAAGAGTTTCCCTATATTAGCAATTGTCTTCATTGCACTGTAATTATTAAAAGTTTCTATTCAAGTTATGTTAATAATAATATCATTTATTAGATTTTCAAGTCAAGATTAAGTTTGTTTCTCAGTTTAAGAGAAGAGCATTAGAATTACCATGTAATATCACAATTCAGAATTGCAATAAATCTAATAATTATTTTAAACTTATAATCAGTAATGTAATATGTATTCAACCTATAATTGTTAATGTATATTCAAGGCATAAATTAAACAATTATTAGTGTTAACGTATAAAATACATACACTAAACAATAATTGGATCACTCCACTAATAGCCCACGTTAGATTGGAGAGATTAACTGAGATCCATACGAAGATGGAAGCTTACAACACAGACAAATAATGTGGCAAGGACCGTCGGTTTAAACCCGGTTAGATTATGTTGCCCGCCTCGAAACGGACAGATAAATCTAGACAACATATGCGCGGCAGCGCGAATTCTCGATCCAATATAGAACAATATGGCATGGACCGTTGCGTAACTTTCAGTAAGAGACAACAAATTTGACTCTTTTGTTGCCACTGCTGTAAAGGTTTATTGCACATTCGCTAATAATTTCTGAAACTGCTGCCCAACGTGTGCTATGGCTACACTTTACCAAATAATTAATGTTGCTTTTCTATTCAGACATATACACTGTTTCAAAATATGATTTTTCCATTTAAAGCGATTTTTCCATTTAAAGCGAAAAACATATACCAAATTTTGTTACAACTAAATATAATCGTTGCAACTTTTATTACTTTGTTTACACTACGCCACTGCCACCCATTCATTTGCGCATGCGCACTATTAAAAAAAGGGGCGGGTTTTACATGTGCACTTCTCCGGTTTTACCTTACCTTTTTCTGTGAAATACAATTGATATCCCAGGTACCGGTGACACACATTGATTTTAAAATTGTAAATATCCTAGCGTTGGTTTCCATTGGGAATTCTCGAAGTCTTTTTGAAGGTCTTCTGGTTTTCTTCTACATTTTCTTCGCTGCTATTGCAAGCCAACTGATTAATCTCCAATTACAACAGTATGTATCACTTATTAAGGTAACAAAATATTTTTGAGTAACAATTTGTGGCTAATGGATGATTGATTTGTAAAGAAAAAGTTCTTGTTAATTTCAAGGCGATAACTCAGGAATAAATGCAACAAATTTGTTTTCAGATGAATTCTATTTCAATAGTTGTATGAATAGGATGGTTGCGACAGTTACTACGTGGTAATCCATACTTACATTGAATTGAAAAATTCACTTTGTTTTTTACCACACTTATATTATGTAAAAATATTATATAACTTATTATTCACAGTTATATAAATTTCTACACATATCACGACTCGAGTTTCGACGTTTGACGGTCATTTTCAAGTGATATGTGTAGAAATTTATATAACTGTGAATAATAAGTTATATAATATTTTTACATAATATAAGTGTGGTAAAAAACAAAGTGAATTTTTCAATTCAATGTATTTCAATAGTGTTTGTAAACAAAGCAACAAGTGACAATCGTAAGAAAATTCAAACAGAATAGTTGACCATGATGCGGGCTTAACGCAAATTTTAAGTTTTTAATTTGAACAATGTTTAAAAGAAAAATATTGGCAGCAAATTATAAATTAGAAACTGTTAGGCTAAGATCGTTGTCTAATAAGACTATAAAAGTTTAGACATGTGAAAATTAATCTAAATTTGTAGAATTTTTTTGACTAGACAAGAATAAACAAAATTGCACATTAGATATGATTAGACACTATTGCAATTGATTAGACACTATTACATCGCATTAAACAAGTGTGGGGTAGGTAGGTAAGTTTATGTTAGCATTCTAGTTTAAACCCAGACTAGTCTGCTTTTGTCTGTTCTTGTCTTTTCTTGTAATGTATAGACTTGTCAATTGTTAACACTTGTTTGGACTTGTCTAGTCTTGTACAGTCGTGTCATAATAGATTTAAATTAGTTCGGATTTTGCAGGGGGTTATTAAAAGGAGTAATATATAAAAAATGTTTTATTTCCAAAAATATTTCTCTGGCGTGAAGTAAGGCGCGAACAATCCTGCGATGCTCCATCGATTTGCTTAGTTTTACCCGTATTCGCAATGAATTTCAATTAAAACTTAATAAACTCTTTTTTATAGTGTAGTTTAATAAAGTTTGAACAGACGTAGATTTGTTAACGGGTGTCTATGACATAACTACGCCTGACATAAACAGCATCGAAAATATCTCAGAGACATAACAACGCACTACGAAAACAAAACACTAAAATAACACAGTCATAAATATTAGACGACAATATACACGTCGAAAATATCGCAACAACGTAATAACTCACTAGTAAAATATTACAACCTAATCGTTATTATCATCACATATTTTAGAATGTGAAATTTTCGAAGCGTTGTTATGTCGCTATGATATTTTTCACGCAACTATAGTGTTGGCAAGCGTGGTCTATCAACATTTCTATGAAGTTTGTTTTTATGTTTTTTATGGCTGAGGTGTTCCATGTTGTGTTTGTCGTTTTTTGTGTGCAGATGGTGAGTGTAAATTACATTTATAATTTTGGGTTAAATTATCGATATCGATATCTCTTATTTTAAACCTAAAATGACATCAGAGAGGATATATTTGAAGCATTCAGATATTGCATAAAACTTGTTTAGGCTGTCGGAATTGTAAACAGGAATCCCATTCAAAACAATATTGGAGGACAAATTTCGTACAGCAAAATTGTTTCAAAGTATTCCAGAGAATAAATGTTCGAACAGTTTTAATTTTTCGGTAAATTGCATGAAATGCATTTTGTTAGAAAATTTACAAACCAAAACGAACATTACACAGCCTGATTATATAAATATATTCAGCCTTTCTGAGCTGTATAACAATTATTGAGTCTTTTTAGGACTACCAAAACAAATCTCACATGCAATTTGTAAGTTATTTTACTGCTTTTAGTCCACCTTCGTGGCACTCAACAAAAACTATAAATATAACATTGTTCTTAAGATCATGTCTTTCCGATACCTTAAGTGGATAGCCATCGGTGGACACGTTTGGAGATTTATCTGTCATCACTACAGCTTTGCTTCCATGAACAACAATTTGTAAACCTATTACTTGAAACCCATGTGGGTGTTTAGGGTTAGATGTTTATAATTTTGACATTTTGTGAGGGAGACATGAAATTAGCAGGTTATTGATTGAATGGAAAAGATAGAATTGGTGAAACCATCCTACGTTACAGATAATCATACAAACTTAAAACAAACGGATTATTAAGCTCCTAAATATATTTATATATTCAGGCTGTGTTCCGTTAGTTTTAAGTTTATATGATTATCTATAACGTAGGATGGTTTCACCAATTCTATCTTTTCCGTTCAATCAATAACCTGCTAAGTTCATGTCTCCCTCACAAAATGTCAAAATTATAAACATCTAACCCCAAACACACACATGGGTTTTGAAGTAAGTGGTTTACAAATTGTTGTTCATGGAAGCAAAGCTGTCCTGATGAGAGATAAATCTCGAAATGCGTCCACATCTACATAAGGTATCGGAAAGACATGATCTTAAAAACAATGTTATTTTTTTGACTTTTGTTAATTGCCACGAAGGTGGACTGAAAGCTGTAAAGCTGTTTTGGTAGTCCTAAAAAGACTCAATAATTGTTATAGAGCCCCGGAAAGCCTGAATATATTTATATATTCAGGCTGTGTTCCGTTTGTTTTAAGTTTGTATGATTATCTATAACGTAGGATGGTTTCACCAATTCTACCTGATAGAAAATTTGTTCGCCCGCAATTTGTTCGATTGTAAATTTATTATTATATATTTAATTTATTATTCACTTATTATCAATTTTTTTCATTCATATTTTTGTTAATATTTTGATTTTGTAAAACATAAAAGAGAAACGTCAAAAGTTGCCATTATATAATATTTCTGCTAATTTAAGAAAAAATTTAAAAATAAATAAAACAATAGAGATACTAGTCTCCATTAGTACCTCTGTTATTTTATTTATTTCTTTTATTATTAGAGCAAATACGAAAATGTTAATGGCATCTTTTCAATTAGCGGTTAATGTTTCTATTAGAGAGTTGGCTTAAATGTTGGTTACTAATTATTACTTTAATAGTTACTAGCCAGCATTGTGTGCTATTGTGCTTGTGTGCTACCAAAAATATGCATATTTTTTCGCATTCTTCTGATAAAGGAACAGACTAGTCAGATTTTTTTTTACAACTAAGCTATGAATTTAAAGCATATTTTACTAAGCATATTTCAACAATTAGAACATAAATTCCATATTTTTCATGAATTTTCTAATTGTCTGCATATTTTTAGTGTATACTAGTACATGTGGATCGTATTTTTCGGAATGGAATAGTTTTTGTGGATGGAACAGTTGAAAAGAATGGAATAGTTGCTAAAGGTGGAATAATTGATGAGGGTGAAATTGTATAATGAATTTTGACATTTGTATATGAAAGAGTAATCAGAATTGCGAGCTGCGCGATTCTTGTAGAAAGCGCATCAGCTAAGGTTGTATGAGTTGCAAGATGTACAATTCCTACTGCACAGAATATTAACTAATAATTCATCCGTCTCAAATGATTTTAATGCTGTCAGGTTTGTAAAATAATATAATCAAACACTTTTGAGGTGTACTTAATCATATAATGTTACCAATTGTCTGAAATCAAAGTGACTTTAATTTAAGGAGTGATATTAGAAATGAAAAGTTCCCAACGTTCATAAAAAGGTTACTATATCTAACGATGTGATATTAGTTACTAAGGTGTACAACATGGACGATAAAAAATCAGCTGTGGAGTAAAAAGTTACTGAAAATCTCACTAAAACTTTCATAACCTTTAAATTGATTAAGTGACATTGATGTTGTCAACTTTGACGTTCAACATAACCAACATATTGTTTTAATCAAGTTGGTATGTATCTTGTGTTTTTGAGTTACCAACATACTCAAACATAATCTCACCAACTATTTGTTAAAGTTACATTGTTGTCTTTATTTTCGTCAAAATTGCAAGCCTTAGTTACTAACTTCACTTCATCATATATAGTAACCTCCTTTTATGAAGGTTGGCAACTCTTGATTTCCAATATCACTCCTCCAATTATAGTAAGTTTGCTTTTAGACAATTAGCAACACTTAGCAAAATTATGTTACTAAAAGTTTCACCAAAAAAAATAATAACCAATAAATTACTCAACTGACGTTAATGTCAACTTTGATTTAATTTTCATGTATTTCTTTATTTAAAAAATCCAGTATCAAGGTTATCGGCCATGAAAATACCAAAATGGTCAAATTGTTTCAATAGTCTATATCTATGATCTTAATAGATCTGAAAGAGTTTTTATTATATCTATTGCAGTTTTCGAGTTGTTGCTATTTGAATCCATTAGTATCAGTTCCGGTTTGACTTCGAGGGATGCGTATGTGGTCTGGATTTCTATGGCGGGAAACCTAATCTACGGGGGTTAAACCAACGGTCCTTTTTCACATTGACCTATATTGAATCCAGAGTTCGCGCTGCCGCGCGTATGTTGTCTTGATTTATCTGTCCGCTTCGCGGCGGGCAACTTAATCTATCCGGGGTTAAACCAACGGTCCTTGCAACACTGTCCTATATTGGATCGACAGGTCGCGCTGCCGCGCGTATGTTGTCTTGATTTATCTGTCCGCTTCGCGGCGGGAAACCTAATCTACGGGGGTTAAACCAACGGTCCTTTTTCACATTGACCTATATTGAATCGAGATCTCGCGCTGCCGCGCGTCTTGGTCTTCGTCAGATAAATCAAGACCACACACTGTATGTGGTCTTGATTTATCTGATCTGATGGGGTGAATCAAAACCAGATTAGTCAAGACCAGATATATCAAGACCACATACGCGCTGCCGCGGGTATGTGGTCTTGGTCAGAAAAAATAAATTCTGTGTCAAGGCTATCGGCCACGAGAATACCAAATTTCAATAGAAAGATCTATAAGCTACGCTGAACTGAAAGAATTTTGAATACAACTGTCCAAGTTTTCAAACTATAGTTATTTGAATGTCTTACCCCGTGTGCGACTTTGAGTTTGAGGGGCGGCGACTGCCGCCAGATAAAATATTTTGCAAAACTAACTGAGGGATATCATAGACTGACTAATTCTCTACAAATGTGTGAAATTTTATTGTTCCACGTTGTGTGAAACTTACTAAAATAATTTTCCCCTTCTCTGAATTTCGTTTTTGATTTTTTTCATTTATAAAAAAAATTATCGGCCAAACGGTTCGCTTTGGAAAGATGAAAATGACAAAACATTTAAATGAAAATGTGCTCTATAAAATAGCGCTAAATGCATGTTTCTTAGACTCCGGAAAATTGGACTAAAAATATATTTGCAAGTTTTCAATGAATATTTCTTTATTAAAACAATTATGTGCCCAGGCTATCGGCCACGAAGATACCAAAACGTCAATTTCAATAGAAATACGTATAATCTATATAGATCTGAAAGAAATTTCAATATATCTCTTGCAGTTTACACTTTATAGTTATTTGAATTTATTAATTTCTGTTATGTTCGAGTTTGAGGGGCGGCGGCCGCCGCCAGATAAAATATTTTGCAAAACTAACTAAGAGATATCATAGACTGACTAATTCTCTACAAATGTGTGTAATTTTATCGTTCCACGTTGTGTAAAACTTACAAAAATAATTTTTCAACAAATCCAAACATGTCAAACAGGAATTCCGATCAAAACCGAACGCGAAAATTTCAAAATATTCAAAAATTGCGAAAAAATATATTAATCCTTGATGGATTTCAATGAAACTTATGCTGAATGTGGGTATCCACCAGAGGTATGAGTTGACAAAATTAGAACGCTCCCACTCCAATTGGGACGTCGTGAAGAATGATTTTCTCGTAAACAATTTTATGGAAATATCTCGTCAACGCCTCAAGATGGAAAATAATAACCGGGATATCCGTATGTAAGACGTCGGTGTCTACAAAAAAGTATTCTTTGCAAATTTTGTAAAAACCTTTGGTTTAGTCGTAGAAGCAAAAAATATAAAATCCCAAAATTTATCGAAGGGGTACCCTTACCCTTCTCTGAATTTCGTTTTTCAATTTACATGGGTTTAAATGGGCTCTTCCGCCAAAACGGTTCGCTTTGGAAAAATAAAAATGACACAACTTTTAGATGAAAATCTGCTCTATAAAATAGCGCTAAATGCATGTTTCTTAGACTCCGGAAAATTGGACAAAAAATATATTTGCAAGAATTTCTTTATTAAAAAAATCCTGTGTCAAATCTATCGACCACAAATATGTCAATTTCAATAGAAACATGTACACTCTATATAAAACTTATGCAAACTACATAAAACTGTATGCGTTTGTTAAAAGAAAGTGCGCTCTATAGATCTGTGTTAAAATTATTTCATCCAAACCCAAGGAAATGAGGCATATGATTTTTCGAAGACGAAGCAGAAAAGTAGACGACATTTTTAAGTTCATGCAGCACATTTCAATAGGCCTGAATGAGCACTATTCGATTTTAAAAAGAAAAACCGGATAAATTTAGAGATGGCTCTTTCTTCAGCCGTCAAGTGGTAGAACTGATCGTTTTTCAACAATAACTCTTTTGTTATACATGCTAGGAAGTCGCGGAATACACTTTTAGATTCCAAAAAGAATTAAATGTGCAATTTTTAACTATTCTTGTAGGAAAGTCGTAATTCTCACCGTTTGGAAAATGGATTTTAAATCACCAGATGACCCAAAAACTTACATCGTCCCCCTTGTAAAATTAGCCGAATTTTCAGATTGTCCAATCAGAAATTTGTAAAACAATAGTTTTCTTTTATGAAATCAGTAAAAACTCTAATCAAATATGGCCGAGCTTACTTATACTCAAGTAAGAGTGTGAATTTGCAAGAATATTCAATTGTTTATAATGTAGAATTTTCCAACTTTAACAAATCTGGGAAATAAAATTTTCCCGGACACCATTCACCACGGAAAATGGAAGGAAAATTCTGTGGGGCGGAGTTAACTATGCAACCTGGTAAAACGGTTTGCAAAGGAATGATAAAATTTGTTCCGCTGGTAGAGGAAAGTTTACTCTATCGATTCATGCTAGAAGAATTTATTAGAAATGTAGGGAAATGAAAAACGCAAATGTTTGAAAATCAAATAAACAGTTGGAGGGAGATTTCAAACGTCGGCCACGTCTGGACCGTCAGCCGCAGAAAATTCATGCAGCATATTTTAATAGAACTTGATGAGTTGTATTCGAATTTGAATAAAAAATGCCGATAAATATTGAAAGGCTGTTCCTTCCGCAGCGAAATGGTAATACTGAAAGTTTTTCGCCAATAACTCTGTTGCTATACATCCGAGGAAGACGCGTGTTGTACCGTTGGAATCGAAATTCAATTTAAAAGCTCCAATTATTCTCAAAAAAAACTCGCAAATATTGCGGTTTATGAAATAAATTTTTAAATTCAAATGTGAAGGGAAGCAACTGTTTCTGATGTAACATGGTCTGAATTTTAAGAATCTGCTAAAATAAAAGTGTAAAATCTTTGCTTTCTTGTAGAAATTTGTGAAAAATTGCGAATTTTGACGTTGCTATGTGTTGCTAATCAAGAGCCAGAGTCGCCGAAATCAGCAATTTAGAGATTTCAAGATATCTCTTTGAATTTGATTTGAATTTCAACCTAACAATGAGCGAAAAATCAGAATTTTGATTTAAATTCTTTTTTTAAATTTTATTTTCTCATAATTACACGAATAATCATAAACGGATAAACTTCAACAATGACATTTCCCATAACCTGAGCGAAAATAGTGTCAGAATGATCAGCTGTAAGTGTAAATTGGCGATTCAGCGGCAAGCAATGGTCGTAGTATTTTTGGCCTGGAGTGCGAATCCGTTGATGGATTAGAGAAATCCAAAGGCCATACTGTTGGCCTTTTCACCCGGCATGCACTTGTTGGACTGGAAATGTAAATTTTCTTTTTCGCGTTTCCGTTTGAAGAGGTGAAAAAAAAGTGACTTCACGAATTGGGGCCTGCGGAACGTCCCCGGAGGTGTAATGCGCCGAGACTCGTGTCGTTCGAAAGTAGACACGTGGGGCTATAATCCCTGAAAAGAGCAATACAATTCTAAAAGATTTCACCGAATATTGAAGGTTTCAATTTGCTCAATTTTGAAAAATTCGTTTCGAGTTTGGACGGGCGTCGAGACCCCCAAATGCGATCGAGCGATGCGTCGTTCCTATCGCCTTATAGACCCTTTCGTTCTATATTCAGAAACCACCACCGCGAGGCCCTGCTATTTAATTTAGCGAATCCCAGGGGATTCTCGCGTACATCTGCAAAATATGGTTTTTCGGGCCTCCCGGCGCCATCCGGCACGCAATCGCAATTAAACTCCAAAACAAACTTAAAGACACTATTCCGAATCGATTGGTGCCGGTCCGGTCCCGATCCGACTGTTGGGTATTCCAGGAGAGGGATCCCCGCAAATTAATTGAAAAAAACAGCGCGTTTTTCCAATTTTTGTGTTAAAATTGACCCAGAGCGGGAATAGGATGCCGCAGGTCCCAGAATCTTCTACCGCCCGTTGCGGGTAAACATCTCCCATCGAACGAACCGGTTTGGAGACACGGCGCTCTTCAAGCAAGAGTACGGCGTCCACAGATGTGATGAAAAAAACGTTTTTTTTTCGCATACATTTTCTGCCGCACCGGGTGAACCGACGGTCGCGTACTTTTCCGCATGACGTCAAAAAACGTGAAATCGACGCGGCAAGAGGAAGCAGTAAAAAAATCGAGCCGCGGACCAAAATTGCTCCTCAAAAGTGCTAGAAATGATCTCCTGTTTTTGGTACCTGGAGGACGCCGTGTGGTACTTGCGAGCGGCAGACAGACACGGGTCGAAGGCCCGTTCAGTTTTACAACAGAAAATGACAATTTCCCGTTTGGACGCGCAAGAGGAACGGAGTTTTTACGGAAAAAGTGAAAAATTTAAAACGCACCTACAGCCGCCCCCTGCGGGGGCGGAACTTGGTAGGGCTCGTCAAAAAAAACCTAATTTTTTGTTCAATTTATTGGAAAAAATTCAAGACGTAAACCGCATTTTTTGACAATTTTTCTTAATTTTCAAAAAATCTTGACTTTTGACCCCCTTCGAGTTCAGTGACGGTACCTTACTCGATTAGTATATTTCAATAATACCTAATTTAGTTAGAATTTAAAAAAGTTATTCCTCAAACTTTCTCTGCAATCATAGACTACTCAATGGTGAACATAGATTGATGCCACAGTCTACTTTGCCATCAATTTCAAAAGAATTGTGAAAGTGTTTAATGTTTCAGACAAAAAATAAGCTGAATTAAAATGTCAAAGAAACTTCTAAGCGACGATCCAATAAAATATGACTTAATTTTGATTACCTGAAATTATGGCTTCATTGGCACATCAAAAAATTCATTTCAAATCTCTGGGCTACCACTTGCTATATAGAATGAGGTAGTGGAACTTGTTCAAGATAACCTGTTCGTAATTAATGGCGTAACCCAGCTAATAAAGCAGCTAACTTTGTTAAAAAAAAAACTTGTGTTATTTACAATAAATCATACCAATTTATTAAAGCGAAGCATAGCTTGAATATATAAATATATTCAACCTTTTCGAAGCTCTATAATATTAAGTCTTTTTAAGACTACAAAACAAATCTCATGATAAAACAACAGCTATGTGTATGTTATTTACTAGGACTCAGTTCACTTTTGTGGCACTTAATAAGAACTAGATAAATAACATTGTTTTTAAGATCAGATCTTTCTATTTGACCCAAGTGAATAGCCATCTTTAGATGTGTTTCGAGATCTACCTCTCATCATTGTAACTGAATGGAATTATAAAATATAATACCCTTACATTATTTTGATAACCATGTTCTGGGCTGTCGAGGATAGGTTATGATATGACATGTGTCCAGAAAGTGTTTTTCTGAGTCCTAGTAAATAACCAACTAAATATATGTTGTTTCAACATATGAAGCACAATAGATCAAGTTGGCCGCAGTGCAGAAAGGCTTTGCAGCCAAACGACCCCCACACAACAAAACATGAGATTGGTTTTGTAGTTTTAAAAAGACTTAATAATATTATAGAGCTTTGGAAAGGTTGAATATATTTATATGTTCAAGCTATGTTCTGCTTAAATAAGTTGGTATAATTGTATCTATTATTAGTTTAGTTTCACCTCTATATTCAATTATCAAAAAATAATATTTTTTTATATTATGACAAGTTTGAAATTTTCAACTGACAATAAACGTTTAAATTTCCGCCTATGACTTTGGTTGATGTGGAACGAAATTTTTCCATATATAAAAATGTCCTACAAACAGTTTTCTTTCGGAGAATTAAAATGAGATGTTTCTTATTTATTACAACCAAAATTTAATATGAATTCATTTTTTTATGCACAAAGTATTTTTTGTAGAGTATATATTTTTAGTTGCCTTACTAATTATATATTCAAACAACAAACCCATTTAACTGAATATAGTGGTAAACAGTACTGTGATCGGTCATTTTAGAAATCGAACAATGAAAACAATAAATTGCATGCTTGTATAAAATGAATTTACGAATTATTATAGTGCTAGTAATTGTAAAAAACGTCACTTTTCTATTTAAATTATAATTCGAATCAAAAATTAAATTTTTTTTTAGAAAATAAGAAGATAAATATTTGATTCATGAAAAAACATAGTTATCAATCATAAGAATGTAGTGATTGTCGAGTGGATTTACAGTAATTAGTCAACGCTTTATAATAAATAAAAGTAATTTGAAAATATGAAAAACTATTATGAACTAGTGATCATTCCAGTGATGAACACTCCAGTGATATACTCCAGAAAAATATTTAATTATTGTTAAAAAAATCAATTCAAACAAAAATTTATAATTAATGTTCTGATTATTCATTTAATTTTTTTTTTTCTAAAGTTTTCCATTTTTGTTTTTGAGTATCTTTTTCTTTTTTTTTCGAATTGGTAAAACCATCCTACATTATTGATAATCATACAAACTTAAAACAATCAGAACACAGCCTGAATATATCAATATATTCAACCTTTCCGGAGCTATATAACAATTACTGAGTCTTTTTAGGACTACCAAAACAAATCTCATGTAAAATTTGTCAGTTATTTAATAGCTTTCAGTCCACCTTCGTGACACTCAACAAAAGCCAGAAAAATAACATTGTTTGTTAAGATCATGTATCAACAAGGTATCGGAATGACATAATCTTAAAAAACAATGTTATTTTTCTGGTTTTTGTTGAGTGCCACGAAGGTGGCCTGAAAGCTAAAAAATAACTGACAAATTTCACATGAGATTTGTTTTTGGTAGTCCTAAAAAGACTCATTAGTGTTATAGAGCTCTGGAAAGGTTGAATATATTTATATATTCAGGCTGTGTCCCGATTGTTTTAAGATTGTACCTTTTATTACGTTTGCCATTTTATGTATATTAACACTCGCGTATTTAACCTAAAAATAAATGAATTAGTATTTTCACTAACTACAATAACATACATAAATAAATTCAAGTAAAATAGATTTTTTATTTTTAATTGTTTTAAAATTGTGGGTTAATTCCTATAACCTGTCCGGAAAAAACTTAGTGGCGTTAGTGTCGTTTTTATAAATTTGGTGCATGCGCATTACAATTTCGGACATGCGCATTACAATGGGAGACAGAGGCGTAGTGAAAATAAGTTGAATATATTTTGTGACGAGTAATAAAATATATTAAAATATATCTAGACAGACAATCATAGATTGTCCTCCTCGGTGGTGTAGTTGACAACATACCCGCCTTTCAATGCGGGAGACCCGGGTTCGATTCCTGGTCGGGGAGACAACAACTAGGGCGGTTTTTCAGTAAACCGTCCGGGCTGCCCACCCTGAATGAATGCAGAATATGCGATACCAGGGTGTCGCATACTAAAGCCAAGGTGGAGGGGGGGGGTTTAGTGAGACAATCATAGATTGTGATAGATCATATATTTCCTACAAAACGCCACGTTTGTTCTTGCCCGTTTATATCAAAGAGGATCCGATCCTCTGCTTTTATATGAAAAACTGTAACTATGGCAACATATATATTATTTTAAGCGTCGTATAGAATTTGCATGCAAACAGCTACGGTACAATGTCTCGTGTGGATTTTATTGGTGGTTTTACCTTGGTTAGATTAGGTTGTCCGCCGCGAAGCGGGAAGATAAATCAAGACAACATAAGTTCGTAGAGTTTTCATGTTGTTATTAATACGTTTGGTTAATTCCTACACTCAACACAAACATACCTTCTCCCTAACAATCCCAGATCCATCAACCATTCAATCAATCTTCCACTCTCTTTCATCTCCCTTAATGTATCAATACAAAATTCCATTTTAAAAGTATTACAAATTTTCTACTTGTGAAAATGTTTGGGTTATAACCGTTATTTTTCTATAGTGTGTTCCCGCGCAACGCCACTGAGCTGCCACGTTAGTGGCATTTTCTGCCACCTACTAGACGGACAGGTTGTAGGAATTAACCAAATTGTGTACTTAATATTTTTCTTGTCCTCTTATTTGTAGGTTAAACACTCTATGAATAACTGCCACATAGTTTCTCTAACGTCAAAATACTAATTGGTCGCATGATCTATCACTATAAAAACTGGTTATCGTGCGATATATATTGTCTTATCATATTTTTCACAGTCAGTACTTTATTTTTATCAAAAAAACTTTTTATTTCGATAATTTAAACGTATTCATTTACAAATGTCAAAAATCAGCACAAAAATTATTTTTAAATCATGAAAATATCTAGAAATAATAAGTTACTTTTTGTTCATTTCTGTCTAAAATGACGTAAATCTCGGACTGGTCATTTTATTAATTAAATACACACATGAAACTTTAAGTTATAACAAAGTTATGCGTTGTATCCGATACAGAAAAAAATATAGAATTTTCTTCTGTTAATAAACAATTATGTCACCAAAAGATTTTCTTATAGTTATATACTTTTCAAATTAGACCAATCACTACCTACTGACCAACAACTGTACTATTTACCAATATAAATGATTAGAATTTTTATATTATTCATCTGTAACTACTGTCCGGTGATCTGTGCGACTCCTGCTGATATTGAAAATTAAATTTCTCGCATAAAATAGAATATAATTTATTGATCCCATAAAAAAATCCATACAAAGAGATGTAGAACATGTCAAAAAACAAACAAATATTTTTTTATTACTCATGCGGGATAAGTACTATTTTGGCGCTTGTTTTTTAGTGCGACAATATACTATTATAAATATTATATTACTAACACTAGTAATTGGATACATTATAACTGAAACTAAATTGACAGCTCACAGATGACTTATAATTGCAATACACACCTACATGATTTCATAATCCAGAGAGGAATCATTATTATAAATGAAATATTTAAAATACCTGCTATAAATAACATACATACGAAGAATGAAGACTTCATTACAATCATACAATTCACGGTTGACTAAATAATTCAAATGATGGGTACATTTTTATTAAAAATTCTTAAAAAACATGCACTGTTTTCAAACTTATTTTTAAAATTTCCAGTCTGGGTTGATATAGTAATTTTAGTCCTTATTTTTTTTTATTTTATTGAAAAATACAAATTTTTCTGAACATATCTGTATTTTGTTCTTGTTGCCCAGAGATAATGTTTATTTCTTCTTGTATATATATCTTATTATATGCCCCTCAAAAAGTTCTGGATTTATTTTTACAAACCTCTTTGAATAGAAACATCTTTTTATAAAAATTAAACTCAACTGCAACTCATGGTCTGAGAGACCATTGATTAAGGGGGGAAACCACATTAGGATGTTCAAAAATTCCGTTTTTTTATTGCATAAATCGTTAGCTTAACTATCCAAGAATATGCTGTCAAAATTGCAAATCGAAATTTGCATTCGTTTAGATTACTGGCTACAGGCTCGAGCGGAGCCTGTAACCTCGTTTATCTCGAAATGACTTTTTTCACATTTGCGTGCAATCTAACTCAAAAAGAGTAGAACCGATCATTATGAAAATTGATAGTATGATTTTTTATAAAATTTTGAATTTTATGAACCAACTTGTGAGATGATATCGTGATTTTTAGGGTATTTTTCCTTGCATAATTAGAGAAAAAAATCGTGAAAATCGAAGAAAAATTGTTCCAACACCTGCAAAATTTTTAATTTTCATTTTTTTCGCCTGCATTGAGGTTCATATTCTTAGAAAATAAGTTTTTAATGTAAAATCTAAACCTTTTTGATTTCACATGAAAATCGAAATGGCTACACTGCACGCAATTGGAAAACCTTCATATATATACTTACAACCTTCGGCGGGCATCACACCATAACTTTTTTGTTTTTGCCTGAAATTATTCAAAAAAATTCACAGAAATTGTTCGAAATATGAATGACATGATGTCAAAATTTGATTAAATTCTAGTTAATTATACCCACCCAAAAAAATCCTAAAAAATCAGTATCAAACAGCCTCCTAATGTGGTTTCCTCCCTTCCCCCCTTCCGGAAAGATGCCAAATATATCACACAAATTGATTAAATTTAAGAGCCAAACTTACAAATTTTAAAGATTTGGCCCTTAACCATTTTATGGTAATTTATAAATTGGATAATAAGAAAAACTTTGAATGATAACGCAACCATTCACAGTTTTTGTGTGTCATAATCTGGTTTGCTTTGAATGTACCCGAGAAATATGTAATGATTTTTTTTATTAATCTAAACCTTTATGAACTATTAGGTGTTTATTTAGTGTAAAATTTATATAAACTATTTATAAAGTTATAAACTCTTTACAAAGTTTAGTCCATTCCTTTTTATCTCCTATTGTCTGCATTCCATCACAGTTGCAGTCCTTTTTCTTTTAGACCCTTTGTTAAGTTCATCATAATTTTCACACAATTGCGATCATTCAAAGCCTTAGCATTAATTCTATTTATTGATATATTTAACCAATAAATGCTTAATAAGTTGATGTTTATATAAATGTCATAATAATTATTTTTTCTTTTGTTTCAGGAACACATTTCCATGAGAAGTTGAAGTAGCAATTAAAAATTAAATATTGGAGGAAATTAAAGAGAATTTAACCTTGCTCTGCTAGACTTTCCATTTGTTTCGTGCGCTTCAAATCTCTTTGTTACATAAAACTTCCAGAAGATTTTGTATCAGGAAAACTTCAACATTTCTTTGAATGTGGATTAAAGGCAATTTCAAGCAAATATTCTTCAGATTTGAGAAGGGATCTCATTTTTCCTTTATGAGATCAAAGTTGAAGCAGGTCAATATTAATGAAGTTGACAAATTCAAACAGAAGAAATATATTTGATATGGGAGCTGCAAGAGTTTCTAACAATCTGATTTGTTTTCAAGATTGCACAGGTTTAAGATTAACTGAGGGTTTTGATGAGTTTTGCCAGATTCAAAGGCAAGTCACAAAGTCTGTGACTAAGTCTAAGAATATCTATATTCAGAACTTGTAATCCCAATTCAGAGCTTTTTGATTAAGACTGCATAAATTTTTGATGGATACCAAAATCTTATCATACAGTCTTTTATTAGACCAACGTTTCTTTTCCTGGTTTCTAAATATTGGATTTGAGGTTGACAATCACATCAGCACAGTTTTAGAAGACAAAAGATAATGGGTAAATGTCAAGTGGTCTAGGGCTCCCCGCACAAACATCTCAGATTTGGCTGAAATTTTATGTGGAGGACTCCCTATATCCAAAATGAACTTTGGTAAAATTTTAGGTTCACTGATGAAATATTCATGGAGTTACAGTCCTTTGTTTCTCCCCATACTGGAACCCACGACAGTATGCCAGCGAGAAGTTTTTCAAAATGTATGAAATTTTGCCAACTTTACAACTTTATGGGCTTTATTAAATGAAATTAATCAAACTTTTTATGCATTGCACCCAAAAAGTGTAAAGTGCTTCAAAGTTGGCCTAAAACTTTACTGCTAAAGAAAAATTTAAAGTTTAGGTTTTCACAACTATGGCTGTAGTTAAGCTACAGGCTTGATACTTTGCACATAGTGTCTCTGTATAACTGTGTTTTCGAATGTGCAGTTTGAACTTCTTAGTTACTCATGTTAGGTTACAAATTGAGTGTAAAGTTTGTGATTTGTGTAATGCGGCTAATAATAGGGTATTTTCAAACCGATTTTGCAAAAAAGAGTCATCCAGAAACTTTTTGAAACCTATTCCATTAGAAAGAGCATGTTTTAAACCCCCTAAAAAAGTTGGATAGATGTTTCAACGCGGATATATAAGGCCCTAAAATCAGGTACAAAGCAGGGCGTCATTGCCGTGGCGACGTTGTACGCTACAACATATAATTCACCTTTATCTTTCAAGATTGTCAGTTGTTTTAACAAAGGTACATTAAATAAGTGTATGTCTTGTAATGGTCCATAGTGACTTTGTCACTACCAGTTCAGAAGCTTGAACTGGCAACCCCATCGCCATAGGGGTCACCCCCCAATAGCTGTGCAATACCAGCCACGGGTGGGTTTCTTCATCCAGGTTCCCAAGCCTGTAGTTTGGTTTCTTTGTTGAGGTTCCAAAGCCTTGTGTGGGTATCTTTCTGGTTCTCGAGCCAATGTTTGGGCTGCTTATCCTAGGTTCCCAAGCCTAAATTGGGTATCTTATAGGGTTCCCAAGCCGAAGATCTAATCTGATCTAATTTGATTTTAGCCACCAACAGTTCTTTTACATCTTTTTGTATTTACTAGCCACGTTCTTCAGTTCGGCTTCTGCAAATTGGTATTGTCGACCAGATGATGTAACAGAAGGAGCAGGAAGCATGCAAATGAAATGTTGTTCAGGAACCCAGCAAACATCTTGTTTTTCTGGCCAATAAAATGAAACAGTCGGACCATGTGCGTGCATAAATTTTAGCAGTGCATCGTTTTGTTCTACTGAAATTTCCACTATGTTGCCGACCCACTATTTGTTGTCGTAAATACAGGCAACATAACAGCCAGGAAACAGCTTGGGTAATTTCAAACTCGAGATGGCAGCAGAAACTTTGGCAACAAAATTTATTGAATTGTTTGAAATTCTGCTGACACAAACTGAATTCAAATCGACAGGTATAAATTGATGGTGTTCTCTTGTTCCGGCTATTGCGCTACTTTCTTTCCACCTTTCTTCTTGAATTTCCTTGCTTTCTTCAACTTCTTCTTTTGGAACTTAAGTCACAAAAGTCGAACAAATCTTTTGGTGTCAATATTTGGTCAGCTGATGGCCGTTGGAGGCTTGCGCGAGCAGCTAAGCGTTTAGTAGTACCATCAACTCCATCACAGGGCAATTTTGTTGAAATCATTTTTGTGGTTGCACAAATTGACAAAATTCTTGTAGTTTTTATATTGTGCAGCTGAACCGTCACTTAAGTAGTGTATTTTTGTGATGTCTGTTCAACAAAAACTCAATCATTTTTTGAATAAATACGTGAACGGCTACTGTATGTTGTTACATATGATCGGAAATTATGCAAAAATTTACAATTTGCAACTTTGCCTCTGCATTGATGTAATAAACAATAAACGGATGTACTGTGGCTTGTGAATTTTCCCAAGGAAAGTCCTGGGCTGCGTCTTGGACAATGAACGAGCAATTCTCAGCAAAATCCATCAAGACAATCAGTTCCGTTTCTTTCAAACTTTCTTTCAATGACTTCGAATATTCACTTTGATGCTTTGAGAGGAAATGATGGGCTGTTAACTTCCAATACTTGTTTGTCAACTTTTCGATGAAATTATCCACTGTCAAAATACACGTTTTCAATGTTTCACG
The DNA here is from genome assembly GCA_944588485.1 of Phosphuga atrata. Classification (NCBI taxonomy): domain Eukaryota; kingdom Metazoa; phylum Arthropoda; class Insecta; order Coleoptera; family Silphidae; genus Phosphuga; species Phosphuga atrata. The sequence continues at coordinate 12,414,191 of OX155906.1, forward strand.
GTCAGTATGAACCCACTGTTTAAATTCAATCAACTCCTCTGAATCATACTCCTGAAACGTTTCTCTTCCAAATATTTGGCAAGTGCTTCTTCACCAGGGCAGTGCTGGCATCGTTGCAACATACAGTCTTTTGCATTCAAATCGCACACCATTTTTTCCATTAGCGATTTGTAATCTTTGATATTAGCACCTTGAAGCATTAGTTTTACATTCTGGTGTATTGTACAAACACACACAGAATGCATGTCTGAAGCACCATTACACTCCATTTTGGCCGCAGCTCGCAAAATTTTGAGAAACCAAGTTGAGTACCATATTTGTTTCGATATGCCACGTACAGCCCTTTCAAATTACATAATAGCAATCGCTTTTGTACTTCGACACCATTGATCCGAACTGAAACACAATCTTTTTTGCCTGGACACATTCGGCTGAATTCAACATCTTCATAGCTATCTCGAACTTTATTGGCAACTTCTTCTGGTAATGATTCCCACTTTTGCATCAGACACAGCACATATGCCTTTCTCATTTCTCAGTTTTTTTTAAAAAAACATTTTTACCATGATTTCTGAAACGCCAAACTTTTTAGCTGCTTCCTTTATGGACCAACTCTTTGGAGCCACTCATTATAGAACTGATTTCATGTAATTTTGATCTAATTAAATTTTGACTACGGTATATATCCTTACAATTGAAAAAACAATTTAAATAAGCATCAAATTGAATCGTTTTTACAGTTGAATTTGTTACCCCTTTACATTTCTTAAATTCTTTATCTTTTTAGTCTATATGCATAGAGTTTCGATCTGAGCCCTGGAAATTCAAGCAAATTTTTATTTTCATCTTTCATTAAACCAATTACTTTTTTTTACCGTGTGGTTACCGCTTGTGGTATACCATAAATAATAATATATGTGGTATACCATAAATATAAATATTATCTTTACTAAAATCACAGGTATCAAATTTATGAATATCACTTTTTATAATGGCATCCTTTTTAAAATCGTAAATTAATGAATCTGTATCTGTAATGTGTAATTTAGTTAGAATGTAGTTGTAATGAAAATCATATAAATATGTTTTAGATATGTCTAAGATAGAAAATCCTACATAAATTGGTTTGTTAAATTTTATATTCAATCTATTCATTTCAATCACAACTATATCTTCACCAAAAATTATACAACTATGAAAATTAAATTTGTAGATTAGAGATTTAGCACCATATCGTCTTCCCATTTGGTTACTAGTTTAACATCTTTATATTTTCTAACGTTTTCCATTGTTTTTCCAAATGAAGCGTTAATAAATAATTTATATAGATTTTTTCAAAATCATTAGTGGAACTTGCTCGTAAACTTGTATTTAAATCTTTATAGGGTTTCAAGCACTTTGTTTAAATTTTAAAATTCGACATTTTTTTTTCAATTTTAAACCTAATTTTATACTCTGTTGTAAGTTACGATAATGTATAACATACTTATTTTCAGAGTATAATGTAGTCATTAATTTTGGTAATTTAGAACCTGGAGGATACATATGTTCAGGATACAAGGGTAAATCGTTATGTGAATTAAACAGTTTTTTTGGATATTCTAATTCTACTTCAAGTATATAACCTATTTCAGATGTAGATGATTTTCAGGTTCATTAATTCAGTTATTGTAACTGTAGCTATATCAATCCACTCCAACTGTTTGTATGGTAAATATTCAAACATTGCTGCACCTTATAAATTAACTACATCAAAATACATTAGATACGATTCAGGTTTACTAGGATCATTATCTGTTGGAATGTATTTATTATTAGCTTTTGCATATCGGTTAGAGCAGTGTTCTTCAACCTTTGTCATCCCGCGGAACCCGATTCATCATCGCGGAACCCGAAGTCTCATAATAAATAAATTTGCATTTATTCAAACAAAATTTTAAATACCATATAAAATATTTGTACTATACATATATAGAAATGAAATTGTTATCAAAAGAAAAAATATTAAAAAAACTAATGACTTCGCTATGCTTGTTTATGACTGCATAATTTATCAATATCTGGATGGATCGGTGTTAGTTGAAGACGCATATCATTTTCGGCATCAAGTCTATACTTTTTGTACTTTTAGTTTTTGTTTCGACGTATGTGGAAAAGGATTTCTCACAGAGATAGGTTGTAACGAAAGGTATCAATTCCATAACCGCGCGTTTGGAAATTTCCGGATATTCTTCCCTTAATTTTATCCAAAACGGGGTAATGCCATCCGGTCAATTTCCAGAAAATTCACGTTCACATAAAAAGATTCGAATTTTATCATGCCATTGCTCTGGTCTGGTCAGAACTGGTCAGAAATCTAAGTCTGGTTAGGACCTTTCCCTGGATAACCATCTAACTTCAGTATGAAGAAGGACATTTTTATGTAAGCTTCCCAGATCATCGCACAATAGGGCAAATACCCTGTTATTTAGCGGTCAGGATTTGATAAAATTAACCATCTTAAGGGCCTCATTGAGAACTTCGTGCAATGTTTTTGGTATCCGTTTAACAGCGAGAGCATGACGATGTAGACAGCAATGGCTGGCATTGATCTCTGGAATTAGATTCTTTATACGTGCCATTATGCCCTTTATAATACCAACCATAGCTTTGGCTCCATCAGTGCATATATGATTACGTAAATTCCAAGAAATTGAATGTTTTTCAAAATATGCATTAAGAAAATTAAATATTTCTTTACATGTTGTTTGAGTTGGCAGAGCTTTGCAAAAAAGCATATCTTTCTGAAAATTGGATTCGTGTACGAAAACTAACAAATTTGCTAATCCAGCCACATATGTACATTCGTCCATTTGCAGAGTGAATCCAGCTTTAGCGTTTTTCAAACGATTTACTAGTTCCACTTCGAAGTAATCTGACATATCTTTAATTCGCCGTGAAATCGTCGTATCAGACAATGGGACCAGATCAATTTAGCTTGCTATTTTTTCTTGATCATGCGTTTGATTAAATCTTTGTACAAAAGATTAATTAATTTTTCTGCAATAAATAAGATGCTTTTAGAACATTTTTATTAACACCAGGAACATACCTTTCAAATGCATTCTTTTTCTGCTGTAGTTCAAAACATTTTCTTTTGAAATATTGGCTTTTACCTTTTAAAGTCGGATGTTTATTTGCCAAATGACGCTTTAACTTTAACCTGCTGTTGTTGACTACTTGCTCACATACCACAAAAAACCCATTTGGCTCATTTTTATCACCAATCCATGTAAATCCAAAATTCAAATAAGTTTCATCATACTTTCGTATTTTTCGGCTAGTAGATCCTGATGAATTTCCTTCTTCAATATTATCAGCTCCAATGTTGTCGGAAAACTGGTGGAATTTTCAACAGAGCAAGATGCTTGTTCTTTGGATTTTGATTCCAATTTCCCAGTTTTAAGCCAATTCTGCATTATATTTGCGTATTTTATAATAAGTTTAAAAAAATCTCAATTTATCATAAAATAATTAACTTACTACCGTTGTTTGCCTTTGTAAGAATTTAACAATAAATCTACTACACCAGATATTTTAAATTATTTATAAGGGCAATGTGCGTCGTCCTCGTCCAATATAAGCGACTGAGCAAATGAATAGTTCCAATATGAAACTCCAATCAACACACCTGTTCCAGAGAGTGGCGCGACGAAGTCTCTAGTTGTAAACGCCACGCCGACGCCGCTTAAAGTTCAGATTTTTAAAGCATTGATTCGCGGAACCCCTGAATGTTTTAGTGGAACCCTAGGGTTCCATGGAACACCGGTTGAAGAACACTGGGTTAGAGCATTGTGAAACACCACCACGAATACCCTTTTCAATAAATGTTATCATATCAATGTCTGTTAATAATTCTAAAGCAATACCTGTATACTTCAACATTGCATCCCAAGTATAACCGGGTAATGTATAGTAATGAACAGGATATAAATAGTAAATTTTTATGGAATTATATCTAAAATTTTCAAATACATCAGCTAATAACAAAATATCACATTTAAGATATAAATCACTATATTCACCTAAGTTTTTTTATATTAAACGTATCCCAAACTAATTTTGCATGTTTATAATCAGCTTCAGATATATGCTCATCTTTTAATAAACTATAAAATTCTGTTTGAAGAGGTAAATGATCTTGATATTTAATTTTTTCCATGAATCATTCTCAGGATTAAGATAGGATGCTATTTTATCTAAGCTGCATGGCATAAATCTAAAAGAATCTATTAATTTTAATATAATTCTGGAACCTCCAACGTATTTAGAATAAGATATATATTTTTCTTTATTAATTGGTAGAAGAGATATTTTTCCTTCAAACCCTGCAGCAAGTTCTTTAATAATTAAGTGAGCATCGTAACCACTAAAATTGTGAAAAACTATAGGAACTGTTTGAGGAGTTTGGTAATTTAAATTACAACTATTATGTGCAGGTCCACGGTAGGTTTCAGTGATATGACAGTGATCATGAACTTTAAAATCACTCAAATCAAATTTTGTTTCACATATGTGACAATATTTTGCTGTTGAAAAATCTAATTGTTGTTGATACGTTAATTTATCCATATGAATTGTTATCATAAATATAGTTTCAATATCTTCAGCCAATTGTTTTAATTGTTGAACAAACCATGAAACACAGTTATTACCCCTGTATGAAATAAATTTTGATAATGATTCAACATACGAACACTGTAAATAATATGCACAACTCATTGGTATATGTTTTTGATATTCACTATCATGGTTCCCTGTTTTTTCTAAAATACAATCAAAATCTGCATATACAAAAAAAGGGAACCTTTTCTTTATAATTGAAATTTTTAAATTTTATATATTTATCATTCTTTGATGGTAACTCTAATTTGCAAGCATTCATACAATTATCTCCATGATTTTTTAATATATCACTAGTAGTAACAGAATTTAAACATCTCTTACAAAAATACCGCCTACTATGTATGGTCTTTTGTTATTTGCCTTTTTACTAATCGTGATAAATTTTTTATCCAGGCAAAATGATTTATTTCACCTGAAGTAATTAATAGTAAATCAATGAAACGTTTTGATTTATTACTACTTAATCTAATTGGTACAATTTTATCTTTGTACCGTCTAATGTGTATACGTTAATATTTAAATCACTTAATTCCTCGAATTTTGTTGTATCCGTTAGAGAGATTGGAAAATTAATATTATTATATTTGAGAATAGTATTGAAATGTGGGTATGATTTAATTCTATGTGAGTTTGATTTTGCAGGATAAAGTGCAAATGTAACAGCTCATAGAAAACAAAAATTATCATTAGTTTAAATATTAATTACAGCTTTTTTATTTCTAATGTGAAGGGGTAACTCAATATAAGAACCTACCGTAATTGGTTTGTAATTATTAATATTTACTTTTATAAACATAATTTCTAATAATGTCCAACCTGAATCTTTCTCTTGAAATTCACTTATACAATTTAATAATTTATCTAAAACATTATCATGGTACCATTGTTTTAAATTGGTGGATATATCAATGATTAATAATATTTAATTAATAATAATTCCTGTAATACATATACAGGAATTAATAATAATTCCTGTACATGTTCTATTCTGAAAACAAGATTCGACATCTTGCCAGATAAATTTTTTAGTCAACCCTGTTTTTTGTTGTAATTTTAATTTAAAATGCTTCAGTATAGATAAGTTTCTCTAATTTTAATTGATTTGTTTTAAAATCATGACTTTTTATTGCTTTACGTAATAAAAAAATAATTTTGTTTATATGTTTGATGAAATTTCTAACTTCATTATTAAATTTAAGTAAATAAATAAATTTATAAATTATTTTAATTGCATTGTCACTAATTTCTGAAATGTTAGACATTTTTTTTCTTTTTAATTAAATAATGTAACAAAATAAGTAAACATGATGAGTATGATTAAAATAATTTAAGATAAAGATTATGTACACCTGTTTTAATAGTTTGTAGAAATAATTTAACTCTCAACTTAACTCTTAAAGTAACTTCTAGTAAAATTGGATCGCTTATTTAACTCTGGTTTATATAACTCTGTAATAGAGAGGTGGGAATGGTGGGAAGGAAATTGCTCATTGTACGCTACAAATCAAATATACTGTTTGTTTGTTGAATAGACTTTTGATTTCACGTAATAATAATACCAAATATAAAATTATAAGTAACTTAAAAATTTATAAGTAACTTAAAATTAGAAGAACATATTAAAAATACAAATTATAAATATAAGTACACGTTAAAAATAAAAATTGTATGTAACTAAAATTAAAACATAAGTAACACAAATTAAAAATAAACATATTTATTCGGAAAAATTTATGTCAACAGTTAAATGTACATGCCGTACAACTGTTAAAAAAACCTTCTTATTGTTGACCTCCGCAATAATTTTGTCATCAATGACATCAAATCTATGTGGTAGATAGCAAATACATTTCGGTTCTACTAAAACCACTTGTATAGCATCACCGTATTGTGTTTTAGTCCTCCTCAATAAATCAATTTGGTATCTTTCACCAATAACAAGTTGTTTAATTGGCGTAATCGGGATTTGCGTTTGCCCACCAATTTTATTTAAGATATCCATGATATTTTTTGTAGTTGTAGATGAATACTTGGAACTTAGTGTATTCATTAGGAATGAAACTCATATTTATAGTAGAGAATAATTAAAAATGTAACGCCTCTTTATATATACAACCCCTCTAGATATTTTAAACCACTTCCTACTTCCACCATAATTTTATATAGTTCTAATGTACTTTGCGTGAATTCACACATACACTAAATAATTTTCTAAACCTAATTTTGTTATCGCTTCAGAGAAACACTTTTCACTATTTAAAAATAGCTGACACTCTTGTGCAGCATTATAAAATTTATCTTCCAACTGTTTGAACTCTTCCTGATTTAAAACAATAAAATTGTGTTGTCTGCAAGCATCTGCACTCTCAATATCTACTGCTTCCGATTGATTTTGATTCGAGTAGCACATCCACATTCTGAGTTTTTTTTCTTCTTTGTTCAGGAAATATACTCTTTGAATGTAGAATATTGAGTGAACTAAGTATGTAGCAAATATCTATTTATATAGGAAAGTTTAAACAACAAATATCATATATATATATATATATATATATATATATATATATATATATATATATATATATATATATATATATATATATATATATATATGTAAGTCTCTGTCGCAGGGACTTAATAAATGGAACGGGTTAGGATTAAGTCAATTAAACCAACACGTGTTGTTGCAGTGAAATACTGTAATTAAAGGAAATACTTAATATCTAACTATATACAAACTATATACAACTTATATCATTACCCAGGTCTTTACCTGAATCAACACAAATTGTCGGTATTTGTTGATAAATTATAACAAGTTAATTATAACGAGTGTGACTATGACGCATCATAGTTTGTCAGCGACTGGCTCCTCTGAAGGCACGTCGTTCGTCGCGAGTATCGGCTCAGCCGGTCACAGCTGTTAGTCATGTGACTAACGCATGTAGGCGGCTAAGTTTGAAAAGTCGTCAAACTTACATATATATATATATATATATATATATATATATATATATATATATATATATATATATCTGTATATATATATATATATATATATATATATATCTATATATTTATATATTTATATATATATATATATATATATATATATATATATATATATATATGTGTGGGTCATTCTATAATAAGAGGTTTTGAGTCCATAGAGGATGCGGTAGAGGAGAAAAGTTGGAGTTTTTTGATTAAAAACCTATCTTGCCACTTTAGTCTCTTTTATGTACACATTCACGCAAGGGCAAGTCACTTTATACATGCTTAGTTAATTTTTAGAAATCCAGGGTAAATACATTAGGCAGGGTAGAGACATCAAGATCAGGGTAGATACTTGTTTGACCAGGGGAGAGACTTGGACATAATAAAACAATTATTACAAATAACTTTTATTAAACATTGTACTTAACTTACAAGTAGAGTATCATTTTTGTATTACAGCCTTTCTTTATATCTTAAACTAGAGCTTCTTTAGTGTATGTGACAAAAATGTATAAGTAAATTAATCAATACTAATGAAGTAGACTAATGCCTTTTAAACGATAATTAGACTTGTGATCATCCTCGGACTCTAAATCTGGTCTATAAACATCCTCAATTTGGAGACGTATTTTTTTTTTTAGATGAGTATATCATAACACCAATTTTGAAGTCATCACGTTTTGTATATTCATTGCAAATGCAGCTTAAAGACTTCATTTTCAACTTTTTTGGATCCGCAATGTCCCATGGTACTTGATGGACACGCAAAGTACCAGGAAAAGTTTTTATTTGTTCATTAGCGTTAACAAACAAAGCGTCTTTCTCTTGGATGCTTTTGTCGTCAATAACGAGAGCATTGGTGCTAGGAGAATGTTTTTGAATAGCATCTGACAAATCGCTCAGAGATGCTATATCACTGCCACTAGCCACCAATCGGTCTGCTAATCTCTTACAGACAGCACCGAAACCATCAGGAGCCCCCTTACCGTGGTAATTCCAAGTAAAGTTTACAAGGTATGGGTATAATTCTGTTAAATGACTGACAAGAAAGTAAAACATGTACTTGTTGCGGTATTGTGTTACGGGTCCATCGCTCCAAAAATGCAGGATCTCCACTTCGGGTGGTAAGCTGTTCAAAATTGGCTGCAAGTGTTCCCATATAGCTGGAGGCGAATGTTACAAATGTTGTGACATAGAACATGCATGTAGTCTTTATTTCATCTGATGTATCTTCTTTCGTGTAAGTTACAACCGTGTGCATACTTATCTGTTGACGCGAACCTCCGAAATGGAATGCATGAATCTCTTCCGCGTATTTAGTTAAGTAATTCTCACTGAAGTCCATGTGAAGTACAGCTTCTTTTTCTGTTAAAGTCGTCTTTTTAATATTAAAGGCAGAATACTGGTGTACTATGTTCCGTTCATGGTGAAGAAAATTCTCCAAGTTATTTTCTAATTGCATGATTAAATCACGAGGATAAATCTGAATTGACTTTTTCAAATATTTTGTCACCTTTCTTGCCTTATAGGTTTTCACATCAGTTATAATATTGGAGACCGATTCCCACTTTTTGTAGAGAATTTGAATACTATTATCAAATTATTTGTATTCAAGTCCTTTATTTTTGCAAGTTGCGCATTCTCGTAGAAGACATAGCTCGTTATATCTATTGCAACAAATCATATTAAGCAGACTTCGATGCTTTGATATAGATATAATTTTGACTTGGAATAGAGCCGTAAGAATTAGATATTAGCATGAGTAATGCAGAGACACGTGTCATGTTTGTCGCAATTTGGTTGTAATATCCAAAATGGCTTTAGGCGATAGAATAATGAATATGAGATCGTGATATTGCACTTCTTCATGAAAGACTTGTGGAGATTTCTTAAAGTATCCAAAAGAACTCTCTTCTGTTTGCAGTCTCCTTTCTTCGTCACGTAATCTCTTTTACCGGGACATAACCTCGTATTAGAATCATCTTCAAGAAAATGTATAATTTTCTTCTTCATTATTTCATAGCTTGCTTTCACTTTACGTTTATTTTTCATCAATCGTACTTTTCCATTTTTTTTTCAAAGGTCTCATATTTTTTTCGTTCTGTAGTATACCATATTTATTCACTAATTTCCCACTTATAACTCTTTTAAAAATACGTTTTTCCTTTTCATTTAAAAGAGCAGAATAATTTTCTTTTAATTGTTGATTAAGTACTTCTGCAAACAGTATTTTTTTCTTTATTGTGTTTCTGGAACCCAAAGAATTCATCATTTGTTTTACTTTACTATTAGGGGATAGTTGTTGAGGCTGTTTTAATCGTTGTAATCTTTTTTTGTAACGTGCCAGTTTCTTTTTTAGATTTTTTATTGTAGCCTCTTGTTTTTTATTATTTAAATATCTTTGTCTTCTAGCTCGGTCTGATTTAATTTTAGCAGCTATAACTCTTCTATCAAAATTTCTTTGTGGCCTTTGAGCATTATCATCCGAGATAAATAGTGTTGCCGGGACATTAGTAATATTTTGAAGGACAAGTCGTTGCCTACGCTCTCTTACTTTCTTCTTCCATAGCTTGCGTGCCTTACGTTGCTCTCTGGGAGTCATTTGGTCGATAGTTTTTATTATTCCTTTCTCCTTCTTTTTTAAATATTTCGTTTTCTTTTTGTTTTTGTATGTTATATTTTTCTGTATCATTTTTAATTTTTTGATAGCGTAACCTCTCTGATTGACGCTTCTTCTTTAATTGTTCTTCACGTGTTAACTTTTTGCGTGGTGCCATGATCTGTAACAATATTATAAACAAAAATGTATTAACAATATATCATTAAAATCTAATGACCCACATTATCTCCCCTGTTCAGTGAGTATCTCCCCTGGTAGTTATCTTGCCAGGGGAAATACGGCAGGGGAGAGACGTTTTCTTCACTAAGGGACCGTACCCATACTACGTGACCCATTTTTTACATTTTTCACCCCCCTCCCCCCCGTCGGTGACCACCCGTAGTATATGCCAGCACACCACCCGACCCCTACCCCACCCCCCTAGTTTTCACATAGTAATTTATAAATATGGTTTTAA
>OX155906.1:12427429-12496496 GCA_944588485.1 Phosphuga atrata
TCTCAATTCCGTCTTTTCCAAGTCTAGCATCTCGTTTTTTACGGTAGCATTTAATTCGGCTTCAAGTACTGAAATTTCAGATTTCAAAGCGTCCTGTTTTGGTGTCGGAGCTGTTGTAGATACAGAAATTTTATTATTATTATCACTGATACCTTCGGTGTTGGGAAGCACTTTGAGATCATCTTCATGTGTGGCTGGAGGTTGTCGTGCAGGTAGCTACATGCACCAAATACAAAAAATAGTTCAATTTTCATTACCAATGTTCATACACGCGAAAGCAGAAACCATACTTTAAAAACATGCAAATAAGACCATACTTAAAAAATATGCAAATAATATAAAACCATTTTAAGCACTTAACAAAATATGCTCAGAATACTCACCTTCACGAAGAAATTAAGGAGACGAGCGCTTTTCTTAGTCCCAAGCTGACAAAGTTCCTCGATTTTTAACAGTGTGAGACGTTCCAACTCTTTTGGATTCTTTTTGTGCTCATTCCTTAAAGGCACCCAAAATTCATTTGTCTTTTTTTGTATTGTCTGCATTGACAAGGAATCCTTGTGACATTTAATAAATGCATTGTATAGCCGATCATACAACGACATTATTGTATCGACACGAACAACACTATAATAATATTTATTATTAGATTTTTACAAATGTTTAGAAACGCTATATTTCTAAATTCCTTCCGATCTCTATTCTCACCTCCACACGCTCACCCCACCATAAGAGGAAGCAAGGCGGCCAATAAGAGGGATACATTTTAAAAAACGCCATAACTGTTCGCCGCCATTTTTCAAAGTGCCCTACCATGCCGCTTGTCTCTTTGAAAGGCAATAACTTGCCGCCGCCGATACGACTTTGAAAGGCCCTAGCATACCGACGCCGCTGCGTCTTTGAACGTGCCTTAAACGCTAGGTGAATTGCATGGTTGCGACCGTTACTACGTGTATGTCCCCGGGACATGTCCTTACTATCTATATAGTAACTGTCCGTTACTATGTCCCCGGGAGTTTTAAAACATCTTCAACACTTTTTTTCCTATTATAAACAATGCATTCCTTACCCAAATGGGTAACTGTTTCAATTTTTGAAAATAGTTCTAGATATTTTTCAGGTTGTGTTATTACTTCAAGTTTTTTTATATTTTTCTCAATGTGACCAAACACCCTATCAGCAGGTAAAAAGGAGTGGCCTACTACTGGGAAGACAACTTCCAACTTGTCAACATTCAATGGAGCATCAGCTGCCAATCACTTACAACACATTCCAATAAGAACACTATTCTTGTTTTGGCCGCTGCATCCATCTGCCATTAACCTAACAGTAATATTTTGGTTACTTCTGAAATCAATTTTATTAAGCCTTTATATAAACACAGCGGATGCTATCTCATTGGAACCTTTACCATATTCATTTTCTGTCCAGTAATAGGCGAAGGCATTTTCTTTGCCAAATTTAGATTTTGATGTACCCTGTACAATTGTAAAGTTGTACAAGTATAACTGCCTTGAGTAGTAGGCACTTTGATCTGGTACTTTTGGAAGAACCAAGTTCTTTTGGCAGTCAAACGATATTGTCACCAAGTCATCTCTATCTTCTCTTAATAGTTTAAAAAAAGCATCTGCCCTTTGTGAATTTTTTTATCGGTTGATAACTTCTTCTTTTCTTCTTCTTCTGCACAGCGTTTTATTTTTTCTGTAAGTTGTAGACAAGTAGCGCACACATCAGTGCGAGGTGTTGTTAAACTCAAATTGTACTTTGTGTTAAAAATTGTTCGAAAATACGACAGCTTTACTTTTTCCTCTGGAGAACACTGCGCATCATACATTTTATACATTTTTTGGATAGATAAATCTGAAGGAAGGTATGATCTCTTGGTAGATGAACGGCAGTAATGAGATTCAATGCACTTTAAATTGTTAATAAACTTTTGAACAGCCGCTTGTTTCATTTCGAATTTAGGAGTTTTCCTGTCTCAACCTCTTTTTTCAGTTGGTGCTTGGCCGGTACTCGCAAAATGTTTCATGACGTGTGACAAGCGATGTTTTGTAATAATTAATATTTTTAGAAACGACGACTGGCAAACAGGAACGTTCTCTTTTAAAGAATTTCTTACAAAGCATTTTACAGTTGTAGCTTTTACCTTGTATTCCTCATTTTTTGGACGGCGACGTTTGCACACCTCAACCGTGCAATACTTTAAAATAAACGCATCTTGCAAAAGTTTATCTTTTGTTGCATAAAATGCTGTATGAAATTCTTTAATTTCTTTCATAGTCAACGATGCACATTGATATGATTTTGTATTATGGCCGCAGGTTGGATATTCTGGTAATTGTTTTGAAGAGTATCTATAATGTAAAAGATTTCATATTTTTTAGTTTACTATACACATCATGAGCCATTGTATGAAAGTATATACTACAAGATAAATAATTTTCCTGGCACTTTTACGCACATTACTTTTGCACATGTCGTTGGATCTCGAATTCTTTTTCAAGTCCTATTCGGCTCAACAGGAGACACAAACACTTCCATTGCAGCATTCAATTTCATATTGTTCACTAAACTAAGCATAAACAAGGTTTGTAACACGAAACATAACGCACGTGCAGAATTGGTAATCATGTGAACTCCACCACCATCTCTGATTGGCCAAAATGGAGATTTCCGTCTTTGATGCTGAAAGTATCACGGAGATTGCCGGTTTTGTTTCTGAGCAAAAGTTTTAAAGCCGATTTTACATAGGATTTTGCCATATTTGGTACTCACTGAAAGCATATTCTAGTACAGGGGTCGGCAGTTTGTCAATTGATAAGAGCCAAATTGTCATGTAGACAGGAAAACGAAGGTACCAGAGAGCCGCATATAAAAAAAAGTCCAAAATGTTTTATTTTGCATTTTAATTAGAACGGTGTCCATGCATCGCTTTTGATAGCTTTACAATATCTGGCAAATAGCTACTTATTTTTAATTACATTGAATGATTCTAAATTTTCATCCGTTATCCGGCTTCTGAGTTTATTTTTTATTTGATTCATAGTGGAAAATGTCTGTTCGCATATATATGTAGAGCCGAAGATTGTGAGAATACCAAAAGCTAGTTTTTTTAACGCGTCATATGTGTGAGGCAAACTATTCCATGTATCAAATATTATGGTTTCTACTTTAGGCAATTGTTTTATAGCTGTCCACTTGTGTTGAGAAATTAAAATAGATTTCTCTATTTCGAGTTCTTCCAGGCGGCTGGTCAGATCTTTGAATTTGTTGCTCCACAGGTCCTTGCTTTTTAAATCTATTAACTGCATTTCGAGTGAACCAGCGTCTACGTCGAAAGGGGTTAAGTTGATTTCATTAACATTCACTTTAAGAGGATGTACGATGAAAGCTAGTGTAGCCTTATTTGCTCTGAATTGTTGAAATCGTTCACCAAAACTGTTCTTGATTTTTCGTAATATGCTGCTGAAATATGTCGTATCGAGACAACTGTTTTTTTCTTCGCAGGCAGTATTGCGAGTTAAGTTCTTGAAATGAACTAATGCACCTTTCTCTATATCTTCGGTGAAAACTTCTAATTTATTTTCAAAGCACTCTACTTCTTCCAATAATGTATATGCGATGTTTCCTTTCCCTTGCAATACTATATTCAAAGCATTAAGATGTGAAGTAATGTCGACCATAAAATGTAATTTTTGTAGCCAGGTGTCCAATTCTTGATGTTTGATGTTTTTTTCGCGTAGGAACAATTTTATTTCTTCTAAACATGAAGCAAAGCGTTTTAGTACATTACCTCTGGAAAGCCAGCGAACCTTATTGTGCAGAAGTAAATCTAGGTACCCGCTATCCATTTCGGCCAAGAGTACCTTAAATTGGCGATGATAGAGTGGTTTGGCCAAGATGCTGTTAATTATTTTGATAACGAGGTTCATTACCGTAACCATGTCTTCGGGAAATGTTTGGGCGCAAAGCGCTTCTTGATGTATTGCGCAGTGGAACGTAAGAATTTCATGGTCAATTTTTCTCCTAAAAATTGAAACTGCTCCTTTATTTACGCCTGTCATGCTTTTAGCTCCATCAGTAGCAATGGAAATGATTTTATTTAGGTCAATTCCAGTTTTTTCCATATATGCTTCTATCGCTGTCGCAATATCTTCTCCACGTGTTTGTCCCTTGAGCGGAAGCAGTCCAAGAAGTTCTTCTTTGGGACCTTGTGCCGAGATATATCGCACAAAGAGGGTTATTTGTGCGGTATCACTAAGGTCGCACGACTCATCATTTGCAATTGATATTGCGGAAACCAGCTTGATATCTTCGACTCGCTGCTCGGTTAAATTAGAAGACATTTTTGAAATTCTGTCTTGCACTGTTTTCGCAGATAGAGGTAATTATTTTATTCTCTTCATGATTGCTTCTTTATTTTTAAAGTCGTAAAAAAGCTCTTCTGATGCTCTCACAAAGCATTCTTTAATGTAATCACCGCCTGTGAATAGTTTTCCTCTTTTAGAAATTTCCAGAGAGACCGCAAAGCTAGCATGATTCACTATATTTGCACTATGTGCCCAGTTGTCAAATACGGAACTTGACTTCTGAATTTGACGCTGAAGTTCTGCAACAGCTCTCTTCCGTGCATCACCTGCAGGGTATTTGCTCGCGAATGATTTATGTTTTGTAGAGAAATGTCTCTCCAAGTTTGATTTTTTATTATTTGCCAACTTCTCGTGACAGATTAGACATGTCGGAAGGCCTTGCATATTTGGTAAAAACGCAAATGATTCGGTCCTTTCTTTATTAAATTCTCGATTTTCATCACCTATTTTTCTCTTCTTAGCAGCTGAAGCCATTTTGTCCATGGGCTGAGTCGTTAAAACTTAAATAAACCACAACCTGAAATGGTCCATAAAATAGTCCTTCATAATTTGATATGTAAGTTTTAAAAGGTTCAAGGAAAGAGGCGAAATTGAAAGAAACACACATGAAAGTTACGTATCGCAAAAACCGCACCGGAAAGAAGCGCACCCAGAAATAACCACACACACACGGCTCTTTCTGTGTACGTAGTAGTGTACGTTTTGTTCTGTTCTTTCCATGTAACGATATTTTTGTGTGCCCTTCTTTCGGGTGCGCAACTTTTCCGTGCGTTTCTTTCCATCGCGCATCTGTCCGGTGTCCGTTTTAAAAAATATATTTACCGTGGATTTGTTCTTGTTTCCAAAAGCTTCAAATAATTACAAAACAAAATCGGAACACAACAAACATCCACGAAGGCCGAAGCTCAACTGCACCAGAGACAAGTATCTAAAGAGAGATGCGACACTCACTAAGGAATTTCTGTGACAGAAGTTTGCGCTAACTGTGAATGATACTTGGAACTAACTATAGGCGGGTTATATGAATGTTTTATTAAATATATGCGATAATATAATTTATTTTAAATTGGGTGAAAATTAAAAACAATTTGTTAATTATGTTTTTTACATATACTAATAAGATACTAAATATGTATTAACATTAAAAAATATATATAAAACTTTGTAGAGGGTCATCTTTCATATTACTTTCAAAACCAGGAACAACACATCGGAAATATATGGAAGCTATTGTCTGAAAATAAGGGATATGATGGTAATAAACCAATCATGTTTAATATAGTAAAAACATGCACACTTACCTTTCAATCTAGATTATAACTAATGTACAGATAATTATTTTCAAGAGTCTTGCACTAATAATGTCCTGCAGAGACGATATATTCTTCGATGTGGTGGCAGGAAAAGAGAGAGTCTATTTGTTTTGGGTGAAGAACTTTGTTTTGGGTTTATTACCATCTTATATTGTTAACACATGTTCCAATCCCTCTCATATTGAGAGGGATTGGAACATGTACACGCGCAGTACCCGCGCTTTTGGGGTCGGATCTCAAGGGTAGTTTATATTGCTACCCTGGCTGTAAAATTCCTTAACCGCATATATAACACTTCACACAATCGACAAATCGACAAAATATAACTAATGAATATTTGACAAATTGGCCACATCATCTTTAAACTGATTGACTTTAGATACTTGTCGCTGGTTGACATTTTGCTAATATAAATGTAAACAACACTAGTTATTTACTAGAGATTTTAGGTGCTCAGTGCCATCTATCAGTTAATTTAAGCGACCAAGCCATCTATAATAAGTACTTCGAATTAAAACTTCTATCACAAATTTTCCCATAAGAGTGCCATACCCCTGAACTGCACTTAAGCTCTTAACTATACTTTGTGGTGTTCCACAGTGTTCCCCAACTCTAGTCGTGAGACGTAGTAGCGGTTCCCGAGCAGTACCGAGTGGTTCCGACCTCGGTGCAGCTTCTCCCGATCACGGTGTTACGCGGTTGAAACTGTTTTTTTAGCAGGCGAACATGCTCTAAGCTCGGAACCGCTATTTCGTCATCGTGATGTCAGAACCTACATGGAAAAGTTAGCTTAAAGTTGGGGAACGCAACACTTCACTTGGCCGATCGCCGACCGTCTCGCCACGCGAGCATGCCTGCGTCGACACGTGAGAGCAAATGCGGAGTACGGTACTACACTATATGCTGAAATTGGGATTTATATCCGAAGAGCCGCAAACGTCTTTGTAAAGAGCCGCATGCGGCTCGAGAGCCGCTCCTGCCGACCTCTGAGTTAGCCAATTAATAAAAAATGGAAACACTGTAGAGTTTAAGAAAAATTGTTGTAAAATATATAACAAGCAGAATAAGCTAGTTGCCATAGTAAATCTAAGTGATGGTGTTTATAAACTGGATCATGTTAATAATATTGAAAATTGTTTATTAGCACCAGCAGTTGTTTCTGAAGATGTTTGGCATAGACGATTTGGACACATAAACAGTGTTTATTTAAACAAAATGAAGAATGGTTTAGTAGACGGGCTTGACTACCCAGATGCAGTGAATATAACTAAACAAAACTGTACAGTTAGCTGTGAAGGAAAAAGGGAAATAGAGCCAAAGATTTGTTACAGCTGATACATGCAGATATATGTGGTCCCATGGAGAACAAATCGATTGGTGGCCCCTAGATATTTTTTAATTCTAGAGGATGACTACAGTCGAATGGCTTTTGTTTATTTTTTAAAACAGAAAGACGTGAAAATGCTAGCCTGTTTTAAGCAATTCAAGAGACTTGTAGAAAATCAACAAAATGGAAAGATAAAGACATTCAGGACAGATAATGGTGGTGAATTTTTCAAGAAGCGGTTTAATCAATTTTTAATAAACAATGGGATTATTCGCCAAAAATCTAACCCATACCCACCACAGCAAAACGGAATGTCTGAGAGATTAAACAGAACAATTGTAGAAAAGGCAAAATGTTTACTATTTGATGCAAAATTAGAAAAGAAATTTTGGGCAGAGGCAGTAAATACTGCTGTATATTTGCGTAACAGATCTATAGCTGCAGGTACTGAGAAAACCCCATATGAGTTATGGACAGGTAGCAAACCTAATGTCAGCAATCTAAGGATTTTTGGAAGCACAGTGATAGTGCATGTGCCGAAAGAGAAAAGATTGTAATGGGACAAGAAGGCTACGAAGCACATTTTGGTGGGTTATAGTGAATGTGTAAAAGGCTATAGATTATATGACGAGAACACAAATTCTGTAATAACAAGCAGAGATGTTGTCATAATGTAGAATATTGAATAAGAAGTAAGTATTACGGTGGAGGATAAAGAAGAAACAGTCACTAATAATGAGGACACATATTCAGTGGGGGAAGTTTCAGAAATAAGCGAAGAAAACTTATCCATTTATTTAACAGAAGATTCAACAGATAATAGTGATCAGTGGCGGATCCAGGGGGGGGGGCTAAGGGGCTCAAGCCCCCCCCAAAGCATCTGAGTTCTTTCGTGGCAAATCAAAGTGAACTCATCGGAAAATATATTTTCATAGTTCTTCTTCTTCTTTTTGGTGCACCAGCTTAACTGGGACGTAGGTCACCTCCCTTTACGTATAATTGTGTTTGGTGGCTAGGTGTTAAACACACGCATATGGGGGGCCCTTACGTCTTTTAACGTGGGCGCCGAGCCACATTTGAGGGAGGTATCCTCGGCAATTTGCTGTGATGTCTTTGCCAGAGTCATACATAAGAGGACGGTGGCTTATTACAATACCCGGATTCGAACCTGGGTCTTATGTCCCAGAGTAGTCCGATAACTTGACTACTAGGCCACCACCCTCTCATTTTCGTAGTTACTTGGCTATCCACGACTCTCTCAGCAGGGTAATAGACGTTAAAAGAAGACGTTCAATTTTTGTCGCGGTGAGTTATTGTTTTTATAAAATTTTGAATTCAAAGTAATGTCGTCGAAACGAAAACAAAGAGATCTTCGTTCGTATTTTATGGTGAAAAGAAATAAAGAAGAGGGTGAATCGATCGAAAAAAACAATCAATCGAATGAACCAATATCATCTGGGACATCTGGAAACAATGCCAGCGACTTATCATTGTCGACTCAAAGTCCATCAGATACATCTTTCCATATGATTATTTTGTTATCTAGATAAATGCACCTAAAGGCACTATGCCGCTTGTCTTTGTGAAATGCCGCCGCCGATGCGTCCTTAATACGTGCAAAAATCGACTATTTTTTCTGTCGTAGATATATTGAAAATATTGTTACAAATGACGGAACAGAGATACTGTGAAAGTAACAGCTCTTAATATTAATATTAAGAGGTGCTTCATCCCAAATTTCCCATTTCAGTAACATGGAGAAAACTTTATTTATAATACCGTAGCATTTCTTATAGATATTAAGATCTGTGACTTTTACAGTATCTCTATTTTATCATTTCCAACAATATTTGCAATATATCTAAGACAGAAAAAAATAGTCGTTTTTTGATACAGTCTATGTAATTAAATATTAAATATGTAATTTTTATAAAAACTGTTTGAGAATTGGGTTGTTGAATAAAAAAAAAAATATTTTTTTATGTATTTTAAAACCTTATTATAAATAATTTGGATGTGCGATACGAAAAAGTTAAAAAAATATAATTTCAATTAATTATAAACAATTTTTAAGTGATAAAATTTTAAAAATAATCACGTGACTCTAAACGCGCCCTAATTTGTTTGTAACGTCGTAAGTGAGAAACTTCATTTAAACATAAACATTATAAAATGATCGTTTTAAGATTTTTTCGGCGCACTGTTTAAAACCATTGGTTTCGACGTTTAACAATGTGGGACATGTAAAAACATTTTTTGAGTAGTTCTTTTTGTAGTACCCCACACGATGGTACGAAACAAGCACGATAACTTTTAATATTTGATATATTTGATATGTCTACTACAACTACTGTATCAACAAAGTCATGCACGGGTAGAAATTACACATTTTACGTCACACGGGTAACCGGCCTGTTTTCAGTACCGAGTTCAAAAATATATTTTTTTTACCGATATATGTGAAAATGGCATTTTTTCCACGGCTTACCCTACATGAAAGTGACATTTTTTCATTCTAGAGATGAAAATATTTTCACATCTAGTGACGAAAATAAGCATTTTAAATTTATGATTTTCTCGATTAAAACACTAAACTAACCAAATTTGCATAGACTTTCTTATTAATTACATCAATTTCAATGAAATATTTTATGTAAAACCGTAAAACGAGCCTGAAACTATTTAAAAAACCGAAATAAAATTAGGAAATTTGTCTTGAAAAGTATCACCTTCTATAAGAATGCAATATGTTACCATGGAAACGACCAAACCAACAATTAAATTTGTAATGACAGTTCTGACAGTTCGCTTCGAATTGGATTTATTAAAGTCGAATTATGGATTCTACAACCGAAATCAGTAGAAAAAAATTGCAGTTACTACTCGAGATGAAAGTGTTTTTTTTTTGGTTCGGTGTGATTGCTAACTCGCTGGCGCTCGTGAGCAAACTCCCACCTCACCAAAAAAAAAACGCCTGTAAAATATACTATTTAATTTGTTATAACTTTTTAATTTCAACGAAAAAAAAAAAAATAGTTTTGTTATAAAACTTAAATATGAGCTTTCGATTTATGACAAATTGAAAATTATTCAAATACCCAATTATCGCGATTTTGTTGATTTTATCAATCAGTATTATTTTAACGCATTAAAAGATTATTGATTAGCCATGTATTAATAATCTTGTACAGTAGTTAGTTTTTACCCAAAAATTAGTTTTATTTACATTTGCCACTATTTTTACCACTACTTTTTATAACATATACCACTACACTAGACTCTACTTCGTGTTGTTTTATTGCTGTTGCTACAATGTTACAGATACAGAACCACAGTCAGTACCAATTGCCAGTACATCCAATGCTTGCGCTGAAAATAGTTTTGATATTTCTCATATTATAGGACAAAGCCTCAGTGATAAGGACAAGTATAAATATTTCACGGAATCTTTAAATATTTGTATTCATGAATATCCTGTGCAGACGGAGGGTGGACAAAAAAGAAAGTTCCGATCTGATTGGCTAAAGTAATATTCTTGGCTAGTCTATAGCCAACAACAAAATGGTGCATATTGTTTGCCTTGCGTATTATTTTCTGGCCCAGATAGTGGGGGTAAGCATTCTGTGGCTCTAGGATCTTTAGTCACTCGTCCATTAAGCAAAATATAAAAAAGCGTTAGAAATCTTCAGAAACCATGCCATTACCGATTACCACAAAATGGCAGTATTAAAATGTACACATTTCAAAAGTTCATATGAAAACCCGGAAAAGGCTGTCAATATTTTAATCGAAACTGAATATAATTAAATTAAATAGAGAGCGGCTGATTCCTATAGTAAAGACGATCATACTATGTGGTCGAGAAATTTTATCATTAAGAGGGCATCGAGATGATGGTACATTGAGTGATAGTGATGTAATCGGCCAAGGAAAATTTCGAGCACTTTTGAAATTTCGTATTGATGCAGGCGATTCGCCTCTCCAAGAGCATTTAGAGACAGCACCAAGAAATGCTACATATCTGAGCAAAACAACCCAGAATCAGCTGATTGATTGTTGCCATTCTGTCATTATGAAAAAGGTTCTCGACAGAGCCAAAGAAGCAAAATATTATACTGTTCTTGCCGATGAAACAACCGATGCTAGTGGTACAGAACAACTCAGTATATGTATCAGGTATTGCAATATACAGAAGAGCACAATACACGAAGAGTTCCTATGCTTCCTGGCTGCAACTGACTTGACTGGTGCTGCGTTAAGCGATCAAATCATTCATGAATTAAATCGAGTGGGTCTAAAAATTGAGGATTTGAGAGGTCAAGGTTATGACGGGGGTGCCAACATGTCTGGAAAGTTTAGTGGCGTACAATCTCGAATAAAGCAGCTCCAACCGCTAGCGCCTTACATGCACTGTGCCGCGCATAAACTAAACCTAGCTGTCGTGAAGGCATGCAGCCTGCCAAGTGTTCGCAATATGATGGCAATAGTAAATAATGTTACCAGTTTTGTACGAGAGTCAGCAAAAAGATTGGAACTTTTCAAACAAGCTATCCTTAAAAAATACCCACAGACGAAAAGAGTTAAGTTGCAAAGTCTTAGTGATACACGCTGGGTTGAAAGGCATGATGCGCTCCTTCAATTCAAAGAGTTCTTTGGCCCTATCTTACAGTTCCTTGAAGAAATCGACAAAACTTCTCCGTCATTGAAAAGTGCAAGTTTTCTGGCTTCTATTCAACGAATCGACTTGTCTTATCTCTAACGGTAACCGCCGCTGTATTTGAAATCACTGTTTCGCTTTCGCAGCAACTGCAGGCTGTTGCATTAGATCTTAACCTTTGTTATGAGATGGTAGAAAGTGTAGTAAGAACACTAAAAAGGTATAGAGAAGCTAAATATGAAGAAATTTTCCAAGAGGCGTGTATTATTGTAGAACCTTTGGAGATCCCAGTCCAGTTACCCAGAACTGCCAAACGTTCAACTCATCGCTCAAATATAGAAGCACCTGATGCTAAGGAATATTACAGGTAAACATTAATACATAGGTGCAAGTGCAGCCCTTGAATTTCTTACCAGTTCTTCTTAAGGGAAAACTGCCTTTCGACGGGTGGCACAATCAATAAATTAATAAAATAATTAATAGATAAATCTTAATAAGTTTTAATAAATAAATTTAATAATTTTAGTAAATATTTAATTTAATTCTTAAATTATTGTGTGTGTACTACATACACATACTTTTTGTTTGGTGCAACATAATATTTTCCAATGTTTTTTTAAGCTCCAGTATAATGACATATCGTGTATTGTTTTAGATTAAACGTATTCCTCCCTTTCATAGACTTTGTATTGGGACAGTTGACAAGTCGTTTTTCGAGAGCAGAGCACTCTTCGATTCTCGATTTGTTCCACCTTCTACCAAGTGCCATCGTAAAAACAGAAAATCTGACCTCGATAGTAGCAGCTGCACGCATTTACAGCGACGATTTACCTCATCCTCTCTCGTTATCGGGAGAAATAACTCTTTGGAAGGAACTATGGTGTGGAAGACAACATCTCCCCAAACAGCAGCTGAAGCGCATCAAGAGACAAATGAGTTTTTTCCAAATATAAATATTTTGTTACAAATTCTCGCTACATTACCAGTAACCACTTGTAGTGTGGAGCGCAGCTTCTCTTCGCTTAAACTAATAAAATCGTACCTCCGTACGACAATGACCCAAGACAGGTTAACCGGTTTAGCTTCCATGTATATTCACCGAGATATCTCTGCTAATCTACAACCTAACGAAGTCATTGAGGAATTTACGAAAAGTTATCCGTGGAGACTTATTATGCGTTAAGCAAAATTAAATTGTTGTTTTTTAGTGTTTTCTTTGCTAGTCTTTACTTTACCTACCGTCAAGAGGATCAAGGTGGTAGAGATAATTTTAACGAGGGCAGGATAATACCACAGGCGGAGCAGGTCTGCTACAGCAACCTCCGAGACGTCGTGGTCTGCCTCTCGAATCCCGGCACCCCTGTTTTGTACCGGAGAAGGTTCAACTTAATAATCAATTAATAATCTTAATTAGTAATCTTTAGTCACGTCATCCCGGTTGTTTTCCATAATTAAAGTGGTTACGATAGCCACTTTACTATTAAAAATCTTGCTAAAAGTTTTGTGGGTCACATCGACTTACTACCCATTAACAAGGAACGATATATCTCATTCACGAAACACGTAGACGAAAATTTAATTAAATTTAGATTCATAGATTCTTTTAGATTTTTAGCTGAAGGATTATCAACTTATTAACATCATATTTAAAATGTTTTCCAAATTTACAATCAAATACAATTACAATTTATTGAATTAAACGAAATTAAAATAAATTTGCTTACACGTAAAGGTGTTTTTCCTTATGACTATTTAGATACATGGGAAAAACTTAATGAATCCCAATCTTCGCCAAGACAACAATTTTCAATTCGATGACGGACACTAACATAACTGACGACGATTATACACATGCCCACAACGTGTGGAACTCTTTCGGCTGACAAAATTTAGGTGATTATTCCAATTTGTATCTGAAAACAGATGTCATGTTATTGGCTGACGTATTCGAACAGTTTCGCGCGAACTGTTTGAAAACCTATAGTTTGAGAATCCGGCACACTATTTCACCTTACCCGGGTTCACTTGGGATTGTATGCTGAAACATGTGCAAAACAATCTTGAATTACTTAGCGATATTGATATGGCAATGGTTATTGAGAGAGGTATTCGGGGTGGGTTAAGTCAATGTTCTAAGAGGTATGCAGCAGCTAACAATAAGTACATGCCTAATTATGATGCAGAAAAACATTAAATATTCTTAATGCATGATGACAACAATAACCAGTACGGCTGGGCGATGTCACAGCTGTACTAGCACCTTCCGTATGGCGGTTTTGAGTGGATAGAGGGCGATTTAAGTAACATCAATTTTAATGTACCTGCAGACAATCCACAAGGATACATTCTAGTGGTTGACATAGAGTACCCCGATTCCACACACAAACCGCATAACGATCTCCGATTTTGTCCTGAACTTGTGAAAAAATCTTGTGAAACAAAATTAATGGCTACCTTACACAATAAGGAACGATATGGTATACACTATCGCAACTGGCAGCAAGCCTAGGCATGACTTAAATCTTATATTGATTCAAATACTAAATAGCGCACGAACGCGCTGAACGATTTTGAGAAAAGTTTATTCAAATTGATGAATAACGCGCTTTTCGGTAAGACGATGGAAAACATCCGAAAGCATTCCAACGTAAAATTAGTGTCAAAATGGGAGGGACGATACGGTGCCGAGGTCTTAATATAAAAACCAAATTTTAAATCATCAACAATATTCGAGGAAAATTTAGTAGCTATTAAGTTAAATAAAAGGGAAGTATACTTTAATAAATAAATTTACGTGGGTATGTGTGGTATGTGGTATAAATTTAATTTAATTTAATTTAATTTAATTTAATTTAATTTAATTTAATTTAATTTAATTTAATTTAATTAACGTGGTGTAATTACGTGGGTATATTGTGGTAAATTAGTATATTGTAATAAGTACCTTTACACCTTAGGGTAATAAAGGTTTTTAGTGATAAAAAAAAATGTGTATATTAGACATATATAAAACAAAACTATAAGAGTTCCACCACTCGTATATGAGAAATAGGTTTGGAAAAGGCGCGAGTCAGTTACACCGACACCGATTCACTCATATGCAGCGTCTTTATTTACCTTATTAAATTCCACTGCAATTTTCTTCAAAGAATCCTACCAAAGAACGAATATTTGGAAAAGCACATCCTTAGAGGCAAAAAAAAAGAAATTACAAGTAATTGGAGAAACTCGTTGGTGGGCAAAAGAAGCAGCTTTGAAAAAAATATTTGGAAATTACAAAACCCACGCCAATGCTCTTTCCATCGATGTATTATTAGCTCTATACGATATAAAATTATCTGAAAACATGCCACCAGATGTCCGCGTGAAAGCCTCTACCATCCTAACACAATTTACAGATTGTGAAATGCTACTAACGGCTCAAATTTTTACAAAATTATTGGTCCTGTCTGGAAATATTTGCAAACTAGCGCAATAGACTTACTAAGATGCCACGAAATGATTATGAATTGTATATCACAATTAAAATCCGTAAGTCGCGACATGGATGATATTGAAACATCTAGGCAAACGTTCATTGCATGGGCACAAAATGAAATTGACAGCCGTGAAGAAATTGACATCGAAATACCAATTTCCTTTCCCGAAAAGAGAACAAGAAAATAAAATAAAATGGCTGGAGAATTGGCAGAAGATGATCCCATAAAAGATAGCCGAAAAAACTATGATGTTGAAACCCATAATAGTTTTTTAGATAAAATTATAAATTCTATAGAATGTAGATTTAAGAATAATGGTGAGCTTTATAAGGATATTGCCTTATTGTATCCAACAAATTTTGATGAAGTTAAACAAGGAGTACCATCAAATAGCTTTAAAAAATTATGTGAACTGCTAGAAAACTATTACCTGCAGAATATTACCTAAAGAAAATCTGCAAGAAGAATTGGTTAGTTTCGCGAAGAATTGGGATAAATTTGAAGTTTCGGCAACAACAAATGCGGAGAGTAATCAACAATTTTAAAGTAATGTTACAGTTATAGATACAGATGAAACTGATGAAGAAGACAACGATGATTTTGAAAGAGATTCTACTTTTGATGTTATTAATACAAAATGTAAAACTTGTCTTAAATGTGCAATTTGTTGTTATTCTGTCATTCAAAAGTACAATATGTACAGCGAGGCATATTCTGCACTAGGAAATGCTTACAAATATTTATTAACATTATCAATAAATCAAGTTCAATGTGAAAGAAGTTTTTCAAAGTTGAAATGCATTAAAAATAGATTGCGGAATTCAATGTCGAATAATAATTTGGATGCTTTTATGGTAATGGATTGTGAAAATTATATTTTCATGCATATGCTTATGCAGCAAAGCAAGTTATTAAATATATTGTTAAAAGAGTAAAGTTTTTATATAATTTTTTTTTTAAATCTTTGTGTTTGAAGAATTTTTATGTAACAATTTTTCAATTGTAAGTTCTCTAATCGTTTCTAACAAACCGAATTTCTACACTTGAAATCAAAAGACTTTAAACTTTGATTTACTTTTATTTTGTCTTTTTTGTTGTATGTTTCTATATATTTACTTCACTGGGAGTCTGGCATTTTTAACAAGAATGTTTTTTGGATAGTAAATATAATCTGATTCAAAAATCTGTAATAAACCTATGCTCTATTTAATTTTAAAGGAAAAATGCGTAACACCCTGTAAATGTATACCCTGTGTTCCATATCCGGAAATTAAAAAAGGGCCGACAAATATGCCCATCCGCCCTTGGATATGGAATTAACATTCTAGGTACAATAACCATCCTAGGTTTAAACGGCCAAAAGCTGATTGAAGGCTGATTAAACCTGATTAATATATTCATAAAATGGAAAAATACCAGATGACTTATCTAATGTTTGTTTTATTCCGAGTGTATGTCTTGTATTGAGTGTATGTATTGTCGAGTATAAGTTCTTGCACAAGTTTGTAAAATGTTCCTGCTTCTTCTCTTTTTTTCATTAATTGGGTGAATCCAATACCTTCGATAACGGCTACGCTGTATGAAACGACGGTACAACAACCATATGGAAATTACACGTTTCGGATACATTTTCGCAAGATTTTAGCAAATTACTGCACTACTATGCAGAGAAAATCATAGTCACACACGATAAAATAATGTACGATATTTTTCCGTATGATTAATATCGATGCGTGTGCGCAAGTAAGACACACGATAAAATATCGTACGATATTTCACCGTACGATAAAAATCGATGTGTGTGCGCCTTGCCTAATGATGATCTCAGATACGATATCAGCGAGGGTATTTTCAATGTTGACGCCGGTTATCATGGGAGTGTGAATAAATTGAAATGTAAACTGCTATGTTCAATTCATAGATTGTGGGATGATCTATTATTAGATAAAGGAAATTTAGCTTATAATCAAATAAAATCTTGGGAAAGTATAGTCCAAGGAACAACCCTAAAATACTATGATCTCAAGTATGCAACAACTTTTCTCGATCACATTAGACTCAGCAAGGGAAGCGAACTACACAGGCGTGCTGGAAATGTACAATTTAATACAGTCTGAGGTTGGAACTTCTGGGGTCATCCCACAGTTGAATAATTAAAGGGAGTTAATAAGATAAAGAAGATTGGTCATCATAGACCAGTGCCGCACCTTGACCAAGTGAAATTAATGTTATCACTTCTCAGGAGGAAGTTTTGCATGTCATTTATATGTAAGCATGGTTGCTGGCCTAGGATAGACATTAGCCGTTTAGAAAATAGATCAAAGCTTAAGTCTTCTATCTCAAGAAATTTGACTCATATAAATCTATATTCTCACAACTATAAAATGGAAAATTGGGAGAAATTGGTGTTTTACCAAGAATTCCACTTTCACTATTTTCCAGGTTTCACAGAAATTTGTGATGATAAAGCCATTAGTGTAGAATCAGATGATATACAGTATCTATATTCTCCCGAAGTGTTGGGCTATTTGCCAAGGAAAGCACGTACTAGTAGAAACGTTTTAATTGAGATATTAAGCAGAGTTGACATCGATATAAAGGGAATATGCGCCATCATAATGAATAGATCAGTGCCAGAATCGTGGGAAATCATCCTATTGCACTCAAAAGAGAGAGAGTTGAAGATAGAACCAAGGATGTTCGCTATGATGGTGTTGGAGATGAGAATTTATTTCTGTGTAACACAGATGAATATAGCAAAAATAATCTTTTCATATTTCCCCCAGCAGACCATAACTTTATCTGAGAGCGAACTTACTAAAAGATTAATGTTTCTTTCCAAAGAGAATGAGAGTGGAAGATATAGTCCAGTGTTTGCCAGCATTGATTTCAAATCATGGAACCTCCATTGGATTTTTTTTTTGTCTACAAAACCCTTCTTTTCAATCATAGATGAGTTGTTTGGTACAACATGGCTGTACACTTAGTCACATGAGTTTTTCCAGAACTCCAGTCTTGTTGGCCTCTTATTTCGACCCCCCTACTAAACTGAGAAATAACAAATCATCCTCTATTAAAGATATTCTCAAAGATGATAGGTTTATAACTGATCATTTAGGTGGCTTTGAGGGGCTTTTAAGGCAAAAATGATGGACCTTAATAACTATATGCTTGCTCTTGCTGGTGGATTATGAAATCGATAAAAACGGATAGAAAGCTATATAATCGGTCAGGGAGACAATCAGATATAAGTTAATGATACCAAAAAAATGATGCCAATAAAAATTCTCCATGAAAAATCAAAATAAAACTGCTACAAAAATTTCTACTGCGATAAACAGTAATTTAACTTCCACAAATGCAAGTACATCATGCGACTTACATCATGCGAATATGACTCATAATTCAACCAATCTTATCACTAATGACGTCGATAACAATCCAACAATTGTTCAGTTATTATAAACTATAATCAAATAAATAAATAAATAATTATAAATATATCTTGTGTCAATAAAAGTGTCTGTGAAAATAAAAGATCATATACTTCAGCAGCAAAATTACATGACAAAGCAAATCTGTCTTTTCTTCCAATGTTTAACGCAGAGAGCTGGAGGGATAGGATTGGTGGTAACAGAGGAGAGTTGAGTAACCTCGAATGATATAAATTATGGGAAAGATATATTGTTCGATGGAGTCTACACGTCCCAAGGATTAAAAACGATCTCACGTAACATCCCTGATACAAACGAGGTTTATCCAACAATGATAAGCAAAATAGCTACATTGCAGACAACTGGTCTTGCAATGGCAAACAAAACGTGTATTCTGAATCCGATGGTATTTTGCCTGTTAGAGTCTATCATGACTATAGGAAAACACATACAGTAGAGCCTCGATAATCCAAACCCCCGATAATCTAAACGCCTCTATAATCCGAACGACCCCCCTACGCGTGCAAGTCGATGTCTCGCAGAATGTCGCAGTGGACGTGCCCAAATGAACCTGAATGTCCAATATGTGACACCAGAGGTCACCAAGCAGAACAGGGCGGCTGCAGAAAGTTCAGAGAAGCCTTAGCCACCCAGAGAAAAATAATGGTAGAGAAAGGAGAAAAGCTAAGACCTGAAAACCAACTTAAAACAGACGATGATGATGAAAATCCTACAAGTAAATCTAAATAGAAATCGTCAGGCCCAGGCGCTCTCTGAACATACTGTTCTAGAGGAAAACGTGGACATTATAATAACTGCAGAACCGAACAAGATTGAAGCTAAAAAAGGAGACTGGGTGACTGATGAAGAAATAGACACGGCAATTAAAGTATATAATAGAAAGAGTAGGATCACAGAAACGGGAAGGGGACAAGGCTATGTGTGGATAAAAGTGGATGAAGTGTTTATCTACTCCTGTTACTTTAGCCCAAACAAGAGTATTGAAGAGTTTGACATGTTCCTAAACAGTCTGGGTGAAGATATACATAGAAAAATAACTAAAATGATAATTATTAAGGGAGACTTCAACGCAAAGTCTATTAAATGGGGATCCCCTTCTGATGATCGAAGGGGTAAAATTATGACCGAGTGGATCGATGAGCACGAGAATCACATCCTAAACATAGGAGAAGCTACTTTCGTTAGGAGAAACAGCTGTTCACATATAGACGTCACGCTCTGCACCGAAAATCTGATCAGTAGAGTGAAAAGATGGAAAGTTTCTAATGAAGAAAATCTAAGTGAGCACCAAAATATAATAATAAACATCGTACCAGAACCAGGGAAAGAAGAGAAAGGAGATGAAAAGGTGAACAGGAGATGGAACGTTAAAAAACTAAGTAAGGATCGCCTGATGGAAGCGCTCCAGAAACGAATTCAAAACGAAGACATAAATACAGTCGAAAAATTAATATCCTCCGTGACTGCGGCCTGCAATGCAGCAATGCCAAAAACCCGCGCGACTGGAAAATGCAAAGAGGCGTATTGGTGGACAGAAGACATTGCGAAAATTTTGCAAAATCAATTGCAAAATCGAAGAAGACGTCTGGGGCGAAGGATATCGCATAGCGACGAGAAGGTTAAAAGCAAAAAGTCGAGTGGAAGACATCGACTTAAATGAAATGATAGCGGTGGCTCGGCACCTTTTTCCTGGGAGCGAAGAGGTGACGTGGAAAGAATCGCTCATCGAGAGTGTCCAAACTTTTACCACAGAAGATTTGCGGAAGGGCGCACTAAAGATAAAAACGAGGCGGGCACCAGGCCCAGACCAAATACCACCGGAAGTAGTAAAAATAATAGCGCAAGAAATGCCAGAAATGCTCGTAGGAGTATACAATACCCTGCTCCAAAATGGAAACTTCCCATGTGTGTGGAAAACTGCCAAGCTAGTTCTCCTCCCAAAACCTGGAAGAGAGAAAACGGACCTAAACTACTTTCGTCCCCTGTGTCTATTAGACACTCTTGGCAAGCTTTTTGAATATCTAATACTGGAAAGACTACAGACTGATTTGGAAAAAAAACTATCGGACAGGCAGTATGGCTTTAGAAAAGGATGCTCCACCATCGATGCAATTCAAAAGGTGATGGAGATTGCAACAGAGGCAAGGAAGGGGAAAACAAGACAGTCTAGGAAACTATGCGCTTTAATTCTACTAGACATTAAAAACGCGTTCAATAGTGCATCGTGGCAAATGATAATGAACGCTTTAGATCAGAAGAAGGTAGACCCGCCACTGAAAAAAATAATCAGAAGTTATCTAAGCGACAGGCAACTAGTCCTGGAAGCTCATAAAGAAAAGACCTGTATCCCCATATATGCAGAAGTCCCACAAGGGTCGGTCCTCGGGCCCACCCTTTGGAACGTCCTATATGACGATGTTCTAGGAATATGCCCGGAGGACGGTCTGGATTTGATCGCCCATGCGGATGATCTTGCCCTTATAGTGACGGCCAAAAACGAGCAGATACTTAAAAACAAGCCGGACTTCGCGCTAGAGAGAATCACCTGTTGGGTAGAAAAACACAAACTAGAAGTGGCACCACTAAAAACGGAAGCAGTACTACTAACTGGCTTTAAAAAAGTTAAAAAAGCGGATTTTAACATCAGAGTAATAGTTATTGAACCAAGGAACCAGGTCAAATATCTAGGAGTCACAATAGACAAACGAATGACTTTCACAAAACATACAGAAGCTGTCCTGGTGAAAGCTGCAAGAACTACCGCGGCAATCTCCAAACTGATGCCGTCGATTGAAGGGCAAAAAACGAGCAAACGGAGGCTTCTTTTCCCTGTAGGGACGTCAGCGATGCTCTATGCGGCACCGATATGGACACATGTACTGAAATACAAAAAGTGGAGAAATAATCTAACTCGGGTACAGAAATCGATGGCGATACGTATAAGTGCATCGTTAAGAACAACATCCACCGATGCTGTAATGGTAGCAGCCTCCGTCATTCCCATCAAATTTCTCATGGTGGAAAGAAGGGATATGTGTAAAAACAGGCATAGGAACCGAGAGAGTCTCAGACAAGACACCCTAAAGAGCTGGCAATCTGCCTGCGATAAAAGCGAGAAGGGCAGATGGACCTACAGACTTATACCCGATGTTAAGACCTGGAAGGAACGAGATCATGGGGAGCTGAACTACCACTTGTCTCAAATGTTAACTGGCCATGGATGCTTTAGATCCTATCTACATAGGTTCAAGCTACGAGAAAGCCCAATGTGTCTACAGTGTAAAAATTCAGAAGACGACGCACACCACACATTCTTTGTGTGCCCGAGATGGAGTACCCAAAGCTAACATGTGGAAAAGATAATGAACTATAAAGTATCCCCAAAAAGCGTGATTGGAGAAATGTTAAAAAGTTCCGAAAACTGGAAGGCAATAAGTGATTTTGCCACAAATATATTACGAGAGAAAGGAAAAGAAGAGGAAACAACTAAGAAAATACAAGATCCGTAAGGAAACATGGCAAAACCTCCTTCTGAATTAATACCAATAAGCTAGTTCCGGGAGGAAGGGTTCTTTCAAAAAAATTGAAATTGAGCAGATGAGCGGTTTTTAGTGGGTATATCCATCTCGAACATCCAGATGGGGAGTGCCACACTCCATGAGGTATTTTCCGCAGGGGTTGTACGTAATGTATTTTCCTCTCCTCACAAAAAAAAAGAATGTCGCAGTGCCACGTAGAGCTGTCTCATTCACTTTAGGTGAATCAATCGTCGAATTCTCGTTCACCGCGCATTGTTCGTCTACTTTGTGCTTTTCTCTAAATATTTTTGTACGTTTTGAATCATGGCTTCATTATCAAAGAAACGGAAAACATATGACATTGACAATATCACAAAAGTGCGAGATTTTAGACAAGATTGAAGAAGGTTTTTCGTTAACAACTCTTGCGCATCATTACAACGTTGGAAAATCGACTGTTTTTGATATCAAAAGCAAGGAAGATAAAATACGATCATTTGTGATAAATACAGAAAAGGGTCCAGGCGCTAGAAAAACTTTGAAGCCTGAAAACCCCCAGCTTGAAGATGCTTTATTTATGTGGTTTTTAGAGCAGTGAAGAAAAGCTGTCCCCTTATCAGGTGACATAGTGATGGAAAAAGCTAAATTTTTCCATGAAAGACTTGGAATAGGAGAATTTGTTGCTAGTAGAGGATAGTTAGACAAATTCAAGAAAAGACATGGAATACGCCAACTCAAACTTAGTGGTGAAAAACTGTCGAATAATAAAGAAGCTGTGAAGCTATTCCAGGAAAAATTCATAGACATTATTAGGAAGAAAGACTTAACTGCCGATCAAATCTATAACGCGGATGAATCAGGCTTGTATTGAAAATTGTTACCAGATAAAACTTTGGCTTCCGGCTTTGGCCGGAACACACAAACTGCCCTTGCTGGTTGTTGGTAAAGAACAAAGACCACGTGCATTTGCGTCAATTAAAAAATTGCCAGTTCATTACTCAGGTCAAAGAAATGCTTGGGTTACAAAAGCAATATTTTTAGACTGGCTGAAGGTGCATTTTATTTCTGAAGTAAAGAAATATTTATCGAAAAAGAACCTACCGCTAAAGGCACAACTGCTTCTTGATAATGCACCAGCATATCCACAAGAAGATCTTCAGTCGCTTGACGAAAATTTCGCTGTTCTATACATGCCCCCTAACTGTACAGCCTTAATTCAACCCATGGATCAAAACGTAATCCAGAACATTAAAGCAACATACAAAAAAACACTCATATTACAAGTTTTTGGTCAGCAAGTTGATTCAGAATGCACATTATCTGAAATCCTTAAAAAATCCCACCATGAAAGATGCTGTATTTTCTCTGGCTCAATGTTGGCAGCAAGTGTCCTAAAATCTGATCAAAAAATCTTGGAAGCCTCTGTGGCCCTCGTTATTCAAACCAGAGAAAAATTCTGGCCAAGATCTGGATAACTTGGACCCTGAAGATGATCTTCCATTGAACATTTTCCGTAACAGAGGCTTTTCAGAAGAGGAGATTGACAATTTCTTATCAAGTAATGACAACATTGCTTGTCCGGAGCCCTCAACTGATGAAGACATAGTAAGACAAATACTAAATGAGACTGATAGCGAAAACGAAGAAGTATTAGAGGAATCGGAAGCAATTGAAAGGATTCCACATACTCGAGTTGTGTCTGCATTAAATGAATGTTTGGAATAGGCGGATCGAGCAGATATTTCAATTTCAGAAAAAATGTTATTGTGTAAGTTGAGGGATAAAGCATTTACTTTATCATTAAACACCACTCGTCAAAGTACTATGCTAGATTTTTTTTTAAAAGTGTACTACATATGTACTTAATGACTTGAAAATTTGTATTTACTTTCAATTATAAAAATCTTTGTTTCATTTCAAAATTTTCCTATATAAATAGATATTTGCTACATCCCTAGTTCAGTTAATATCCTGCATTCAAAGAATATCTTTCCTTATACAAGAAATAAAATAATTAAAGATCACCATGTGGATGTGTTATAGTTATAAAAATGAACAGAAAGTGGTAGATATTGAAGGTATGGTAGAAGAATTACATCAAACATTTTTAAATTTGGCATTCGATACCTGTCAACAACAAAATGGTATCGGATTGGAACAGGAATAGTTGAAAGAGTTGGATATGTTAGAAGAGAAATATTACAATGCAGCAAAAGAGTGTGAACTATTATTGAATAATGAAAAGTGTAAAAAGTGTTTTTGTGAAGCATTGACTAAATTGGGTTTTGAAAATTATTTAAGTGAAATAAAAACATGCATGTGTGTGAATACATGTAAATTTCATTAGAACTACGTCTTATTACATTTATGGTGGGAATATGTAGTAAGTTGTTTCAAATATCTAAGAGGGGTCACATTTTTTTAAAAATAATCTACTATAAAATATGAGTTTCATTCCTAATGTATACACTAAGTTCTAAATCTTCAAGCAACAAGAAATATTAACACCCACAACAACAATGGATCTATTAAACAAAATAGGATCAGAAGCCCAACTCCAAGTTAAACCCATAAAATCTTTAAATGTTGGTGAAAAATATAACGTTGAACGCCTAAGAAAAATTTAACCGCAATATGGGGAGCCCATACAGGCAGTGTTAGTGAATCCTAGGATAATTGTGTTTTTACCTGGACGGTTTAGTACCATGAATGAGAATGATTTAAAAGATATTAATAAAAACCCCATTTTTATGACTGTAGTGAAACATGTTGGACAATCGGTGGAACTAATATTTCCGATGTATAGTTACAATAATAATTATAATTATTTTAATGTATTCTAATTTTAAGTTATTTTATAATTCTATATTTACATAAATTTATCTTTAGTATTATACTTTTATTATAAATATATGAAATAAAATTAAAAACAGTATATTCAACAAACGTATTTTGATTTACAGTGTACTATGAGCTATTTCCTTCCTTCCGACCATCCCCCCTCTAAATTATAAAGTTACATATAAACGGATTATGCATCGAAGAGCTTCAGTAATAAGCAATCCTGGTTTAACAACTAAGTAGTTAAAAGTTAATTTATTTTATAAATATAATAAAAAAAAAAAATATTAAAAATAGGTAAGTGTGTAACATTTATATTAAATTATTTTTATTCATAATGATCTTTTATTCACAATGACTTGATTTTTTTACTACATCGTTTAAGCACGGCGATCAAAAGGCAAGATATAAAATTAAGGCTGTGTATACCACCAAATGAAATGCTTGCTGTCACATTAAGGTAAGTACAGTACTTCTATAATTAATAATATGATTGCTTTATTTTGTGTAACACGTATGACTTCTTTACCCAAGTACGGTAAAAACAAATGAGGATTATGTTGTGATATGAGTTTATGACTTTATAGGTACTTTATTAATTTTTTAATTTCGTAGAAAGAAAGTAGGTTCAATTGTTAGAAAATATTCAGGATACATAGAGAGACAAACAATTACTATTAAGTACATAAAATTATTAGTTGTTAAAGTTTTGTCCCAACAATTCAGTTATTGAAGCATAACTGGTGTTGATGGTGCAGAGTTAATCGATGGTGCTGTCATCAGATTTTCCGTTTGAGGTAGATGTGGCGGTGACGGGGTAACCTGGTAAGCTGGAGAGTTTATAGAAACATATAGCGGCGACAGTGGCGATGATGGTGCAGAGCTGAACCAGTGCCGTTCCTGGCGGGTATGCAGGGGCGCCAAATTCAACTATTCGCTACTCTTGCAAAAACGCACTTCTAATTGGAAGAAAAATCGGTATTAAAAATCAAATTATAGCAAAGCTGTAAACTTTGATTACAGGAAGAAACCGTAAACTAATATAAGAAGTAACTTCTACGCTTTGCTTCTACACTGGAATTTACATGCAAAAAATCTGTTGTCGGCGTCTCGGCACTCTGCTTACGGGCGGCGGCGTATCTTCAAAGGATGCCGCTCGCCTTTGGCGGCTCGCTCGACAAATAATATACATGTTATTGTTTTTTATGCATTTATCGGCGGCGTGTGCCTCAGAGAGGTCGAAGGTGTAAAAAATATTATTTTCTGAAAAGTTCTCCAAAAAAAACTTTTTTTCGGCCCCAGATTTTTCCACCAGATTTTAGCGGTGATTAATATTTTTGACGATTAATAATAATTTCATTTGAATATAATATTACGTGTTGCCGTTGTGTTGCTGATTTTAAATCTTGAGGTAAGAGAAGATGAAAGAAAACGTGTTATTAAATCAAGTAATATTTCGATTCGAGAGTTTTCTGATTATATTTTGACTCCGGTCAGCTTTTTTTCTAATTATTTTTTTTATCTCTTCAGAAATGAGTGATGGCAGTAAAAAAAAATTGTCTGGAGCCCAAAATAAAAAACGTCGATTGAAATTGGAGGCAGAGCGGGATAAACTCAGCGGTTCGCTGAACAAATTCCTTCAGCTCAGCAGTTCTTTGGCGAATCCACTTCTGTCAAGAGAAGAACAAGTTGTTGCAGAACCGATGATTATTATCGAAGATCAGCAGCCATCCACGTCTGGAAGTTCTGGAACGCCTGTTTCACTCCAACTCCTGAACTGGGTCATCCGGTAAGCGAGAATGAAGAAAGATCTGAGCACAGTGACATTGCTGATATTAGTGATATTGATATTGCTGATCCATCTACATGGCCAAATAATTTGAGTCATCATCTAATCCAATCAACCGTGACATAGGGAGCTGTTCAAATTAAAGAAAATTTTCCTGTTGATGAGTCTGGTAGGAAATTTTCAGCAACGCAATATCTTAGGAAGTTGCCAAACGGCGAAATAGTGAATAGGGATTGGTTGGTGTATTCTAAAAAAATGAATTGCGTATTTTGCATTTTTTGTAAAGTTTTTAGCGCTTTGTCTCATCAATTGACCACTGGGTACTCCAATTGGAGGCACCTTTTAGTTAATATTTCCCGACATAGTATGTATGTAAAATAGTATGGAACATATGAAAGGGGCTCAAAAATGGCACGAATTAAAATTGCGTTTGAGCAAAGATTTCACAATTGATAAAGGGCAACAACATCATTACGAAAATGAAAAAAGACGATGGCGTGCAATTATCAAAAGAATGATTTGTATTGTGCAATATGTGGCCAGTCAGAATTTAGCATTCAGGGGTGACAGCTCTAATCT
The DNA here is from genome assembly GCA_944588485.1 of Phosphuga atrata. Lineage (NCBI taxonomy): Eukaryota > Metazoa > Arthropoda > Insecta > Coleoptera > Silphidae > Phosphuga > Phosphuga atrata. The sequence continues at coordinate 12,454,761 of OX155906.1, forward strand.
TTTCGAATCAAATAATGGTAATTTTCTCAAACTGGTCGAAACGATTGCCAAATTCGATCCGATTATGATGGAGCACCTGAGCAATATTCAAAGGTCTAAAGAGTTGAAAAAAAACATGCCCCATTATTTAGGCAATCACTTTCAAAATGAATTAATCCATCTATTATCAAAAAATATTCGCATAGAAATTTTGAACTGCCTCAAGAAAGCAAAATATTATTCAATAATTTTGGATGAAACTCCAGATGCTAGTCATGTTGAGCAGTTGACTTTCATAATTCGCTTTGTTCATTTTTCTTCAAATTGAGAAAGACTGGAAAAGCAACTACCACATTTTCTTCTGACCCTCAACAGTTACAGTATGCTTTGAGAAAAATCAGAGACGATCTGCAAAAAGATATGGATAATGGGGATCTGGACTTCATTGGTACAACTGAGTGGTCACAAATTGAGGGTAATGAACTGAAAAAAGTGGAAGGATTCGTGCCTATAAAAGAAGGTAGATACTTCTTTGGAAAGGAACAATAGTTTTTCAGAGTTGAAATAAGAGAACACTTTATGGGGTTTTTTAAAGTTTTGGATAGTACAGGAGAAGGGCTTTTCAATCTGTTGAGAGATGAGATACTACCAACTTTTGAAATTGATTTTCTTAATATGAGAGATCAGGGTTATGACAATGGCGCAAATATGTCTGGGAAGCATGCGGGCATTCAAGCTCAATTTAAAAAAGTTAACCCGAGAGCTATTTTTTTGCCTTGTTGTGCTCATACATTAAATTTGACAGTTAATGATGCAGCTAAAATCTCAGACGAGATTGTAGGTTTTTCTTCAATTATTCAGGAGCTGTTCAATTTTTTTTTCTGCTTCACCCTACAGGTGGAATATTTTAAAGCGAAATTTACAAAATCTCTCTTTAAAGTCAGTGAGTAAAACTCGATGGGAAAGCAGAGTCAAAGCCGTTCAACCTCTTAGATTTCAACTTCTCGAGATTGGTAGGAGTTTACTTGATTTGAATGAAGATAATTCAAGAGACATGGATACCAAACATTCAGCAAAGGTACTTATACAAAAAAATTAAAACGTTTAAATTTATTTGTTTCATCATTATTTGGTACGATGTATTGTCAAAGGTCAATATAGTGAGTAAAATGATGCAGAATCCAAATACAGTTGTTAATGAATGCCATAGAGAAATAAAAAGTCTCATCAACTACTTCACTGAAAAAAGGTCAGATGAAAATTTTGATGTTTTTGGGAATGAGGCTAAAGGCGAAGCTGGAAAAAATGATGTAGAGCAAACATTTCTTTCAATTAGGGAACGAAAGAGAAAGCGTCAATTTTCATATGAAAGTACAGACGATCCAGTTCTAGATCCAAAGCGAAAATTTAAGATCAGTTTTTATTTTCAAATTTTGGATACAACAGTTCAATCCCTACAAAGTCGTTTCGAGAGATTGAAGCAATGCAATGATTTATTTGGATTTTTGAGTGATTTTCAAAACCTAAATTCTGATGAGATTAAACGAACGTGCATAGATTTGGATTTGGCTTTGCAAATTCACCATGAAGGAAATGTTTGCAAGGATATTGATGGTCTTGATTTGTACAATGAAATTTCATCATACAAAACCCTTAACCCTGTCATAGACTCTCGCAGTACCTCAGACTCACCCATAGTTATTCTGAATTATATAACCAAGAAAAATTTGCAGTCTTTGTTTCCAAACCTGTCTATAGCATTAAGGATATTTTTGACGCTGCCGATTTCTGTTGCGTCTGGCGAAAGGAGTTTTTCAAAGCTGAAACTTGTAAAATCTTATTTGAGAACTTCGATGTGCCAGGAAAGGCCTTCAGATTTAGCTGTTATTTCAATCGAAAATAAAATATGTGAAGCCATCGATCACAATGAAATGATCAATGAGCTTGCATCTGCAAAAGCAAGACGTGTTATGTTCTAAAACTACCTTGTTATTTGATAATTAGGTACTTAGGTATTAGAGAGATCTTGCACATTTTCAAGTTAACGGATTTGTTTGCGTTGAGCGCCGTTTGAGAGTTTTAACTCAATTCACTCAGTTGAGTGAATTGAGTTATATTAGATTTTTTGTTAATTTCCGGATGGACGTGTTTTATTTATGACCTATATTGTACGTTAATAGTCTATTTTATTTGATGTCGAAAATAATTTTTTTAATTGTCATATTTTTTCGTTTTATTTTATTACGCCCATTTTCATAATCAAACACTTAGACTAAAGTGACTTTAGTCTATAAGGAAACTATTCAGTTTAAACCTCAAACTAAAAATGATTATAAAAATTGGGCTTATCATCAAAATTTAAGCATAGTATATAGGGGCGCACAAAATTATTCTTGCACGCAGGCGTTCGCCAGCCCAGGAACGGCACTGCTTATTTAAATTGTCTTTTCAATTGTAAGGATATATACCGTAGTCAAAATTTAATTAGATCAAAATTACATGAAATCAGTTCTATAATGAGTGGCTCCAAAGAGTTGGTCCATAAAGGAAGCAGCTAAAAAGTTTGGCGTTTCAGAACGCATGGTAAAAATGTGTCCAGGCAAAAAAGATTGTGTTTCAGTTCGGATCAATGGTGTCGAAGTACAGAAGCGATTGCTATTATGTAATTTGAAAGAGCTGTACGTGGCATATCGAAACAAATATGGTACTCAACTTGGTTTCTTAAAATTTTGCGAGCTGCGGCTAAAATGGAGTGTAATGGTGCTTCAGACATGCATTCTGTGTGTGTTTGTACAATACACCAGAATGTAAAGCTAATGCTTCAAGGTGCTAACATCAAAGATGATTACAAATCGCTAATGGAAAAAATGGTGTGCGATTTGAATGCAAAAGACTGTATGTTGCAAAGATGCCAGCACTGCCCTGGTGAAGAAGCACTTGCCAAATATTTGGAAGAGAAACCTTTCAGGAGTATAATTCAGACGAGCTGATTGAATTTAAACAGCGGGTTCATACTGACCGTGAAACATTGAAAAAGTGTATTTTGACAGTGGATAATTTCATCGAAAAGTTGACAAACAAGATTTGGAAGTTAACAGCCCATCATTTCCTCTCAAAGCATTAAAGTGAATATTTGAAGTCATTGAAAGAAAGTTTAAAAGAAACGGAACTGATTGTCTTGATGGATTTTGCTGAGAATTGCTCGTTCATTGTCCAAGACGTGGCCCAGGGCTTTCATTGGGAAAATTCACAAGCCACAGTACATCCTGCAAAGTTGCAAATTGTAAATTTTTGCATAATTTCCGATCATATGTAACATGATACAGTAGCCGTTCACGTATTTATTCAAAAAATGATTAAGTTTTTGTTGAACAGACATATACTATACAAAAATACACTACTTTAGAGACGGTTCAGCTGCACAATATAAAAACTACAAGAATTTTGTCAATTTGTGCAACCACAAAAATGATTTCAACAAAATTGCCCTGTGATGGAGTTGATGGTACCACTAAACGCTTAGCTGCTCGCGCAAGCCTCCAACGGCCATCAGCTGACCAAATATTGACACCAAAAGATTTGTTCGACTTTTGTGACTTATGTTCCAAAAGAAAAAGTTGAAGAAAGCAAGGAAATTCAAGAAGAAAGGTGGAAAGAAAGTAGCGCAATAGCCGGAACAAGAGAACACCATCAATTTATACCTGTCGATTTGAATTCAGTTTGTGTCAGCAGAATTTCAAACGATTCAATAAATTTTGTTGCCAAAGTTTCTGCTGCCATCTCGAGTTTGAAATTACCCAAGCTGTTTCCTGGCTGTTATGCTGCCTGTATTTACGACAACAAATAGTGGGTCGGCAACATAGTGGAAATTTCAGTAGAACAAAACGATGCACTGCTAAAATTTATGCACCCACATGGTCCGACTGTTTCATTTTATTGGCCAGAAAAACAAGATGTTTGCTGGGTTCCTGAACAACATTTCATTTGCATGCTTCCTGCTCCTTCTGTTACATCATCTGGTCGACAATACCAATTTGCAGAAGCCGAACTAAAGAACGTGGCTAGTAAATACAAAAAGATGTAAAAGAACTGTTGGTGGCTAAAATCAAATTAGACTTCGGCTTGGGAACCCTATAAGATACCCAATTTAGGCTTGGAAACCTAGGATAAGCAGCCCAAACATCGGCTTGAGAACCAGAAAGATACCCACACAAGGCTTTGGAACCTCAACAAAGAAACCAAACTACAGGCTTGGGAACCTGGATGAAGAAACCCACCCGTGGCTGGTATTGCACAGCTATTGGGCGTGACCCCTATGGCGATGGGGTTGCCAGTTCAAGCTTCTGAACTGGTAGTGACAAAGTCACTATGGACCATTGCAAGACATACACTTATTTAATGTACCTTTGTTAAAACAACTGACAATCTTGAAAGATAAAGGTGAATTATATGTTGTAGCGTACAGCGTCGCCACGGCAATCACGTCCTGCTTTGTACCTGATTTTAGGGCCTTATATATCCGCGTTGAAACATCTATCCAACTTTTTTAGGGGGTTTAAAACATGCTCTTTCTAATGGAATAGGTTTCAAAAAGTTTCTGGATGACTCTTTTTTGCAAAATCGGTTTGAAAATACCCTATTATTAGCCGCATTACACAAATCACAAACTTTACACTCAATTTGTAACCTAACATGAGTAACTAAGAGGTTCAAACTGCACATTCGAAAACACAGTTATACAGAGACACTATGTGCAAAGTATCAAGCCTGATCTAAAACTGAGCTGATGAGATTGTCAACCTCAAATCCAATATTTAGAAACCAGGAAAAGAAACATTGGTCTAATAAAAGACTGTATGATAATATTTTGGCATCCGTCAAAAATGTATGCAGTCTTAATCAAAAAGCTCTGAATTGGGATTACAAGTTCTGAATATAGATATTTTTAGACTTAGTCACAGACTTTATGACTTGCCTTTGCATCTGGCAAAACTCATCAAAACCCTCAGTTAATCTTAAACCTGTGCAATCTTGAAAACAAATCAGATTGTTAGAAACTCTTGCAGCTCCCATATCAAATATATTTCTTCTGTTTGAATTTGTCAACTTCATTAATATTGACCTACTTCAACTTTGATCTCATAAAGGAAAAATGAGATCCCTTCTCAAATCTGAAGAATATTTGCTTGAAATTGCCTTTAATCCACATTCAAAGAAATGTTAAAGTTTTCCTGATACAAAATCTTCTGGAAGTTTTATGTAATAAAGAGATTTGCAGCGCACGAAACAAATGGAAAGTCTAGCAGAGCAAGGTTAAATTCTCTTTAATTTCCTCCAATATTTAAATCTTTATTTTATTTTTAATTGCTACTTCAACTTCTCATGGAAATGTGTTCCTGAAACAAAAGAAACAAGAATTATTATGACATTTATATAAACATCAACTTATTAAGCATTTATTGGTTAAACATATCAATAAATAGAATTAATGCTAAGGCTTTGAATGATCGCAATTGTGTGAAAATTATGATGAACTTAACAAAGGGTCTAAAAGAAAAAGGACTGTCACTGTGATGGAAGGCAGACAAGAGGAGATAAAAAGGAATGGACTAAACTTTGTAAAGAGTTTATAACTTTAGAAATAGTTTATATAAATTTTACACTAAATAAACACCTAATGGTTCATAAAGGTTTAGATTAATAAAAAAAATCATTACATATTTCTCGGGGACATTCAAAGCAAACCAGATTATGACACATAACGCAACCATTCACAGTTTTTCTTTTTATTATCCAATTTATAAATTACCATAAAATGGTTTTCTTTAAAATTTGTAAGTTTGGATCTTAAATTTCTCAATTTGTGTGATATATTTGGCATCTTTCCATTAAGGGGGGAAACCACATTAGGAGGCTGTTTGATACTGATTTTTTAGGATTTTTTTTTTGGGTGGGAGAAATTAACTAGAATTTAAACAAATTTTGACATCATTTCATCCATATTTCGAACAATTTCTGTGAATTTTTTTGAATAATTTCAGCCAAAAATAAAGAAGTTACGGTGTGATGCCCGCCGAAGGTTGTGAGTATAGTTTTCCAATTGCGTGCAGTGGTGCCATTCCGATTTTCAGGTGAAATCAAAAAGGTTTAGATTTTATATTAATAACTTATTTTCTAAGAATATGAACCTCAATGCAGGCGAAAAAAATGAAAATTAAAAATTTTGCAGATGGAACAATTTTTCTTCCATTTTCACGATTTTTTTCTCTAATTATGCAAGGAAAAATACCCTTAAAATCACGATATCATCTCACGTTGTCTCATATAATTCGGTCGGTTGGTTCATATAATTCGAAATTTTATAAAAAATCATTCTATCAATTTTCACTTTTTGAGTTAGATTGCACGCAAATGTGAAAAAAGTCATTTCGAGATAAACGAGGTAATGCTCCGCTCGAGCCTGTAGCCAGTACCCTATGTGCACTAGGTTCTATGCTCATAAAATCTAAACAAATGCAAATTTCGATTTGAAATTTTGACAGCGTGTTCTTGGATAGTTAAGCTAACGATTCATGCAATAAAAAAAAATCGGCTTTTTGAACATCGTAATGTGGTTTCTCCCCTTAATCAATGATCTCTCAGACCATGAGTTGCAGTTGATGACAAATTAACAAAGTGATTTAGCCGTATCCAATCTACTCACAGAACCATAAACCCTACATACCTAGAAACGCCAAATAAAACAAAAAACGATAATTTTTATAAAAAATGTTCCTATTCAGAGGTTTGTAAAAATAAATCCAGAACTTTTTGAGGGGCATATAATAAGTTATATATACAAGAAGAAATAAACATTATCTCTGGGCAACAAGAACAAAATACAGATATGTTCAGAAAAATTTGAATTAAAAAAAAAAATGGACTAAAATTACTATATCAACACAGATTGGAAATTTTAAAAATATGTTTGAAAACAATGCATGTTTTTTAAGAATTTTTAATAAACATGTACCCATCATCTGAATTATTTAGTCAACCGTGAATTGTATAGAAGTCTTCATTCTTCGTATGTATGTTATTTATAGCAGTTAATTTAAATATTTCATTTATAATAATGATTCCTGTCTGGATTATGAAATCATGTAGGTGTGTATTGCAATTATAAGTCATCTGTGAGCTGTCAACTTAGTTTCAGTTATAATGTATCCAATTACTAGTGTTAGTAATATAATATGTATAATAGTATATTGTCGCACTAAAAAACGAGCGCCAATATAGTACTTATCCCGCATGAGTAATAAAAAAATATTTGTTTGTGTTTTGACATGTTCTACATCTCTGTATGGATTTTTTATGGGATCAATAAATTATATTCTATTTTATTCGAGAAATTTAATTTTCAATATCTGCAGGAGTCGCACAGATCACTGGACAGTAGTTGCAAAAGATTAATAATATAAAAATTCTAAGCATTTATAGGGGTAAATAGTACAGTTGTTGGTCAGTAGGTAGTGATTGGTCAAAACTTGAAAGCTATATAACTATAAGACAATCTTTTGGTGACTATTTATTTTCTGTTAATAAACAATTATGTAAACAAGAAAATTCTATATTTTTTTCTGTATTTGATACAACCCATAACTTTGTTATAAAAAAAGTTTAATGTGTGTTTCAGGTGTCAAGTTTTTTGTGTGCATTTATAGTTATTTATGTATCAAGGAAATTATAAGGATGTTAATTACCGTGGGCAACGGGTTTACTATCCCGAGGGCCGTGAGGCCCGAAGGGTTGTAAGTTGCCCGAGGTATTTATATCCTTATAATTCACGTGATATATAAATAATTTTATTTCTTGCAATAGTTTTTAAATTTAATTTATTTCTTTAATTAAGATTTACGTAGAAATTATATTACGGAAATTGTTAGGTATAGTTGTCATGGATTTTTGTTAAATTTAATAAACATTAGTCAATTTGTCAATATGACTGACACGAGTAAAATGTCCCAAGAATTGATCGACAAAGTTGAGAAAGCTATTACATTGCTTCCTACAAAGTCGCAATCATTGTATAAGAAGAAGTACAATAAATTTAAAGAGTGGTTAGATAAGGATTGCACTGGAGGTAAACGCAAATTGAGGGAAATACAGGGACAGCTAGGGAAATTAAGGATTCATAACTGCCCAAGGGATATTATGAATATGTTTATAGTTACCTTAACTAAGGCATTATTACCCGTTAATTGTATTGCAAGAAATAAATTAATAAAATGACCAGTCTGAGATTTATGTCATTTTAGAAAGAAATGTACAAAAAGTAACCTTACTATTTCTAGATATTTTCATGATTAAAAATAATTTTTGTGCTGATTTTTGACATCTGTAAATGAATACAGGTTTAAATTATAGAAATAAAAAGTTTTTTGATAAAAATAAAGTACTGACTGTGAAAAATATGATAAGACAATAAATATCGCACGATTAACAGTTTTTATAGTGATAGATCATCCGACCAATTAGTATTTTGACGTTAGAGAAACTATGTGACAGTTATTCCTAGAGTGTTTAACCTACAAATAAGAGGACAAGAAAAATATTCAGTACGCAATTTTAAAGCAAATAAAAATGAAAAATCTATTTTACTTGAATTTATTTATGTATGTTATTGTAGTTAGTGAAAATACTAATTCATTTATTTTTTGGTTAAATACGTGAGTGTTAATACATAAAATGGCAAAGTAAGCTAGTACGTTGGATAATTGATTGTCAATGAAGAGGATTTCCTAGAAGAAAGATCAATATACAAGCTATTGTCAAAGAGTTTTTGGATCAAAGTAAAATAAAAAATCCTTTTTGTGACAATGTTCTAGGAAATTGGTGGTATAAAGCCTTTCTTTAAAGGAATCCGATTCTTATTGAAAGATTTCCAGAAAGAGCAACTAAAGCCAGCTCTTGTGTATGTGAGAGTGATATTAAAAGTGGTTGAGTGAAATATATGATTATTTATCAAAAATTAAATATTTAAACATATTAAAAGATCCGACTCGTGTTTCCAATGGTGATGAAACTTATTTTATGGTATGTCAAAAAATGAAAAAGATAAATAGCCCAAAATATTTTGGGGCACAAAATATTTATGAAAATGATTATAAATCACGGCAATTTCAAACTTAATGGAAAGACATCTTACAACCAATGTTTTATTTATAGTTTTTGTTGAGTGTCACGAAGGTGGACTGAAAGCTATTAAATAACTGACAAATTTTACATGAGATTTGTTTTGGTAGTCCTAAAAAGACTCAGTAATTGTTATATAGCTCCGGAAAGGTTGAATATAGTTATATATTCAGGCTGTGTTCCGATTGTTTTAAGATTGTATGATTATCTATAACGTAGGATGGTGTTACCAATTTGAAAAAGAAGAAAAAGATACACAAAAAGGAAAACGGAAAACTTTAGAAGAAAAAAAAAACTGGCGGAAAAAAATCATAGAGTTGAATGAGGATCAAGAAAATATTGGTGGCAATTAAATGAATAATCATAACATTAATTATAAATTTATGTTTAAATTGTTTTTTTCTTAACAATAATTAAATATTTTTCTTTTATTAGAACACTCGAGTGTTCATCACTGGAATGATCAGTAGTTCATAATAGTTTTTCATATTTTAAAATTACTTTTATTTATTATAAAGCGTTGACTAATTACTGTAAATCCACTATACAATCACTACATTCTTATGATTGATAACTATGTTTTTTGATGAATCAAATATTTATTTTCTTATTTTCTAAAAAATTTTAAATTTTTGATTCGAATTATTATTTAAATAGAAAAGTGACGTTTTTTACAATTACTAGCACTATAATAATTCGTAAATTCATTTTATACAAGCATGCAATTTATTGTTTTCATTGTTCAATTACTAAAATGACCAATCACTGCACTGTTTACCCCTATATTCAGTTAAATGGGTTTATTGTTTGAATATATAATTAGTAAGGCAACTAAAAATATATACTCTACAAAAAATACTTTAAGGCTTAAAAAAATGAATTCATATTAAATTTTGGTTGTAATAAATAAGAAACATCTAATTTTACTTCTCCAAAAGAAAACTGTTTGTAGGACATTTTTATATACGGAAAAATTTCGTTCCACATCAACCAAAGTCATAGGCGGAAATTTAAACGTTTATTGTCAGTTGATCCAGAGATTCTAGACAAGCTTATCAAAATTTCAAACATAATATAAAAAAAATATGATTTTTTGATAATTGAATATAGAGGTGAAACTAAACTAATAATAGATACAATTATAGCAACTTATTAAATCAGAACATAGCTTGACCATCTGCTTGAACATAAAGCAGACATATAAATATATTCAACCTTTTCGAAGCTCTATAATATTATTAAGTCTTTTTAAAACTACAAAACCAATCTCAAGTTTTGTTGTGTGGGGGTCCTTTGGCTGCAAAGCCTTTCTGCACTGTGGCTAACTTTATCTATTGTGCTTCATATTTTGAAACAACATATATTTAGTTGGTTATTTACTAGGACTCAGAAAAACACTTTCTGCACACATGTCATATCATAACCTATCCTCGACAGCCCAATACATGGTTATCAAAATAATGTAAGGATATTCTATTTTATAATTCCATTCAGTTGCAATGATAAGAGATATATCTCGAAACGCATCTAAAGATGGCTATTCACTTGGGTTAAATAGAAAGATCTGATCTTAAAAACAATGTTATTTATCTAGTTCTTGTTAAGTGCCACAAAAGTGAACTTAGTCCTAGTAAATAACATACACATAGCTGTTGTTTTATCATGCGATTTGTTTTGTAGCCTTAAAAAGACTTAATATTATAGAGCTTCAAAAAGGTTGAATATATTTATATATTCAAGCTATGTTTCGCTTTAATAAATTGGTACGATTTTTTGTAAATAACACAAGTTTTTTTTTAACAAAGTTAGCTGCTTTATTAGCTGGGTTACGCCATTAATTACGAACAGGTGATCTTGAACAGGTTCCACTACCTCAATCTATATAGCAACTGGTAGCCCAGACATTTGAAATGAATTGAAAGGAAAATTTGAAATGAAAAGCTGTCCGTGGTAAGTACTGGGCATGGATCAGGCTTCGTATGGGTGGAGTTGTCCCAGGTTATAATATACAGTTATTATCTCACGTTAATTTCTTGATGTTACGTTTTGTTTAGTTATTTCTCACCCAACAAAAACATCGAACAACTGTCTGAATCTCTTGAAGCTCTAAGCCAGAGTCTTAGACATCAGAAAAAAAAAGGAATTATTATAGCTGGAGACTTCAATGCAAAGTCCCCTTACTGGAGATCCGCAAGCATGGACAGTAGAGGAAATATCATAACAGACTGGACAGCGGAACTGGATTTGAGCATACAAAACAAAGGTGGCACACACATATTTGTGAGGGGAAACTCGCTCAATAATAGACCTCACCTTCTCCACCAATTCCATTGGTGACAGGTTCCAAGGCTGGAAGGTTCTTGACAAGGAAACCTTGAGAGACCACCGTTACATCTTTTCTAACATAAGAGGAGAGGCAAGATCAAAGACAAAGACATACCCAAAAACAAGTAAAAATCAAGAAAAAATCAAGTAGTGTCTAACAAAAGAGCTAGAAACCATTATCTCAGAAGATTCCGATACTCTGGTTCAAACGATGAGTAAAGTATGCGATGCTACCTTGCGAAAGAAGAGACCAAAAAGTTATAAGTCAGTATACTGATGGACCGACGAAATTGCTGAAATGAGAACTACATGTGTTGCTGCCAGGAAAAAATACCAACATGAAAGAGCAAAACAAACACCGGGAGAAAAAATTACACTGTTACATCATAAATACAAGTGAGCAACAAAGGAGCTACGTCAACTCAGTAACAAATCAAAGCAAAGCCATTGGAAAAGACTGTGCACAAACCTAAATAAAGGCACATGGGAAGATGCATTCCAAATTATAAGAAGAAACCTGAAAATTCGGACGCAAGATCTTCAAATGACCATGGAAGGAGTTCATCAAGTAGCTGATGTACTATTTCCTAAACATACACCTTTTACTTGGGTACAATCTGAAGTTCACACAACTCCCCCCTTTACGGAAGAGGAACTATTGCTGGCGAGTAAACGTATTAGAAACTGCAGAGCACTGGGTCCCGATAGCATACCAACCGAGATTGTCAAGTTTACCATTAGACATCGACCTAAATTCGTCTTAGACTTAGTGAATAGGTTGTTAACTGCTGGAAACTTCCCAGGCATATGGAAGCATGCAAAACTGTCACTAATTATAAAAGGAGATAAAAAGATAGGAGATCCCACATCCTACAGACCCATCTGCCTATTGGATGTGTCTGGTAAACTACTTGAGCAGCTCTTGCTACTAAGGCTAAAGGGAGAGCTTGAGGCGGGAGGCGGTATGTCCAAAAACCAATATGGGTTTAGACAAGATAGATCCACCAACAATGCCTTAAAAACAATTTTATTTTTATGGTTTTTGTTGAGTGCCACAAAGGTATCCCGAAAGCAGTAAAATAACTTACAAATTGAATGTGAGATTTGTTTTGGTAGTTCTAAAAAGACTCAATAATTGTTATAGAGCTCCGGAAAGGCTGAATATATTTATATATTCAGGCTGTGTACCGTTTGTTTTAAGTTTGTAAATTTTCTAACACTCAATTTACCGATGAATTAAAACAGTTCGAACATTTATTCTCTGACATACTTTGAAACAAATTTGCTGTACGAAATTTGTCCTCCATATTATTTTGAATGGGATTCCTGCTTACAATTCCGACCGCCTAAGCAAGTTTTATGCAATATCTGGATGCTTCAAATATGTCCTTTCTGATATAATTTTAAGTTTAATATAAGAGATATTGAGGTAATTTAACCCAAAATTATAAATGTAATTTACACTCACCATCTGCAAACCAAAAACGACAAACACAACATGGAACACCTCCGCCATAAACAACATTCAAACAAACTTCATAGAAATGTTGATAAACCAAGCAAGCCAACATTAAAGATGCGTTAAAAATATAATAACGACATAACAACGCACAGCCAAACACAACGCTTCGAAAATTTCAAATTCTAAAACATGTAATGATAATAACGATTATGTTGTGATATTTTACTAGTGAGTTATTACGTTGTTGCGATAATTTCGGCGTGTATATTGTCGTCTGATTTTATGGACGTGTTATTCTCGTAAATGTGTTGTTTTAGTAGTGCGTTGTTATGTCGCTGAGATATTTTCGATGCTGTTTATGTCAGGCGTAGTTATGTTAGAGACACCAGTTTACAAACCTGCGTCTGTCCAAACTTTGTTAGACTACACGTCTATAAAAAAGGGTTTATTAAGTTTTAATTGAATTCATTGCGGATACGGGTAAAACTAAGCAAGTCGATGGAGCATTGCAGGATTGTTCGCGCCTTACTTCACGCCAGAGAAATATGTTTGGAAATTAAACATTATACATAAACTTACCTACCTACCTCCCTCTTGTTTAATCCAATGTAATAGTGTCTAATCAATTACAATAGTGTCTAATTATGTCTAATGTCTAATTTTGTTTATTCTTGTCTAGTTTGTCAAAAAAATTTCCACAAATTTAGATTAGTTTTTATTTGTCTAAACTTTTATTGTCTTATTAGACAACGATCTTAGCCTAACAGTTGCTAATTTTTAATTTGATGCCAATATTTATCTTTTAGACATGTTCAAAATAAAAACTTATAATTTGCGTTAAGTCCGCATCATGGGTCAACTATTCGGTTTCAATTTTCTTACGATTGTCACTTCAGAGACAAGTATCTAAAGAGAGATGCGACACCCACTAAGGAATTTTTGTGACAGAAGTTTGCGCTAACTATGAAAACATTATGGAACTAATTATCAAAGGCGGGCTATATGAATGTTTTATTAAATATATGCGATAACATAATTTATTTAAAATAGGGTGAAAATTTAAAACTATTTGTTAAATATGTTATTTATATGTACTAATAATATATTAAATATGTATTTACATTAAAAAATATATATATAAAACTTTGTGGAGGCTCATCCTTCATATTACTTTCACAAACAGGAACAACACATCATAAATATATGGAATCCATTGTCTGAAAGTAATGGATATGATGGTAATAAACCAATCATGTTTAATACAATAAAAACATGAACATTTACCTTTCAATTCAGATTATAACTAATGTACGGAGAATTATTTTCAAGAGTCTTGCACTAATAATATGTAGGAGACACAATATATTTTTGGATGCTTGGATGTAAAATTCCTTGACCGCATAAATAGCACTTATTGACATAAACAAAAAACTTATATATCCAATATAACGAATGAATATCTTGCACATTGGCGACATCATCTTTAAACATTTGTCTCTGGGTGACATTTTGCTACTATAAATGTAAACAACACTAGTTATTTACTTGAGATTTCACGTGCTCAGTGCCATCTATCTCTTAATTTAAGTGACCAAGCCATCTATAAATTCATTATTGAATTAAAACTTCTGTCACAAGGTCACCCATAAGAGTGCCATCCCCCTGGTTTCAATGTTGTTTATGTTGGTTATGGCTCCATGTTGTGTTTGTCGTTTTTTGTGTGCAGATGGTGAGTGTAAAGTACATTTATAATTTAGGGTTAAATTACATCAATATCTTTTATATTATAATGATATCAGAGAGGACATAAAACATAGTTAGGCGGTCGGAATTGTAAGCAGTTATCCTATTGAAAACAATTTGGAGGACAAATTTCGTGCAGCAAAATTGTTTCAAAGTAATTTATTCCAGAGAATAAATGTTCGAACAGTTTTAATTCATCGGTAAATTGATTGATAGAAAATTTGTTCGCCCGCAATTTGTTCGATTCTAAATTTATTATTACATATTTAATTTATTATTTACTTATTTCAATTTTTTTCATTCAGATTTTTTTTAATATTGGGTTGATTTTGTAAAACCTAGAAAGAGAAATGTCAAAAGTTAATTGAAGAGTTGCTACTGTTTAATATTTCAGCTAATTTAAGAAAAAATTTAAAAATAAATAAATAAAATAATAGAGATACTAGTCTCCACTAGTACTGCTGTTATTTTATTAATTTCTTTTTATTATTAGTGCAAATATGAAAATGTTAATGGTGTCTTTTCAATTAACCTTTAAAGTTTCTCAGACAGAGTTGGCTCAAATGTTGGTTACTAATTATTACTTTAATAGTTATTAGCCAACATTGTGTGCTATTGTGCTTCTGTACTACCTAAAATATGCATATTTTTTCTCATTCTTCAGATAAAGGAATGGACTAGTCAGAACGTATTTTACGACTAAGCTATGAATTTAGAGCCTTATTCATTATGCCATATTTTTTGCATGTTTCACCAATTAGAGCATAAATTGCATATTGTTTATGAATTTTCTAAATGACTGCATATTTTTAAAGTATATAATGCCCAATTTAGTTAGAATTTAAAAAAGTTATTCCTCAAACTTTCTCTGCAATCATAGACTACTCGATAGAGAAAATGGATTGATGCCACAGTCTACTTTGACACCAATTTCAAAAAAATTGTGCAAGTGTTTAATGTATTAGATGAAAAATAAAATGAATCATTTATAATGTCAAAGAAACTTGTAAGTGATGATACAATAAAATATATCTTAATTTTCTTTACTTCAAATTATGGCTTCATTGGCACATAAAAAAATTCATTTCAAATGTCTGGGCTACCAAGATAACCTGTTCGTAATTAATGGCGTAACTCAGCTAATAAAGCAACTTTGTTAAAAAAAAACTTGTAAGAGTTATTTAAAAAAATCATACCAATTTATTAAAGTGAAACATAGCTTGAATATATAAATATATTCAACCTTTCCGAAGCTCTACAATATTATTATTGTCTTTTTAAAAGACTACAAAACAAATCTCATTATAAATCAACAGCTATGTGTCTTTTATTTACTAGGACTCAGTTCACTTTTGTGACACTTAACAAGAACCAGATAAATAACATCTTTCTATTTAACCCAAGTGAATAGCCATCTTTAGAAGCGTTTCGAGATTTATCTCTCATCAGCAGAATGGAATTATAAAATGGAATACACTTACATTATTTTGACAACCATGTTCTCATCTGTCGAGGATAGGTTTTAGTATGACATGTATGTGGAAAGTGTTTTTCGAAGAGTCCTAGTAAATAACTGACAAATCAATGTTGTGTTTCAACAAGAGATTTGTAGTTTTAAAAACACTTAATAATATTATAGAGCTTCTGAAAGGTTGAATATATTTATATATACAAGCTATGTTCTGCTTTAATAAGTTGGTATAATTATTGTATCTATTATTAGATTAGTTTCACCTCTATATTCAATTATCAAAAAATCATATTTTTTTTCCATTATGATAAGTTTGAAAGTTAAATAAGCTTGTCTAGAATATCTGCATCAATTGGCAATAAACGTTTAAATTTCCCCCTATGACTGGTTGATGTGGAACGAAATTTTTCCATATATAAAAAGTCCTACAAACAGTTTTCTTTTGGAGAATTAAAATGAGATGTTTCTCATTTATTGCAACAAAAATTTATTATAAATTATATGTGTCTTTTTAAGAGTTTTGTAATATTTAATTTTTTAAGTCCTAAAGTAGTTTTTGAAGAGCATATATTTTTGGTTGCCTTACTAATTATATCGTAAAACAACAAACCCATTTAAGTTGATATATAAATGGTTAGAATTTTTATATTATTAACCTGTAACTACTACTGTCCTTTGATCTGTGAGACTCCTGCAGATATTGAAAATTTTTCGCATAAAATAGAATATACTTTATTGATTCCATAAAAAAATACAAACAAAGAGATGTAGAACATGTCAAAAAAACAAGCAAATATTTTTTTATTATTTATGCGGGATAAGTACTATTTTGGCGCCCGTTTTTTAGTGCCTCAATATACTATTATACATATTATATTACTAATACTAGTAATTGGATACATTATAACTGAAACCAAATTGACAGCTCACAGATGACTTATAATTGAGGGCCTTATGTAATAAGTGGACAAGGCCAGTTATGCACATTTTTCAGGAGAGAGGAAAAACGATTTACTGGCGTATATGTTTGGAAAAATTAATTTTTCTGCTTCCATTATGTTCATTTGTTTTCCCAAGGTTTTATAGTTGTGTTATATATTTGTTTTTAATATATTGTAATAAAAAAAATATGGATTATATTTTGGACGTGTCCACTTTTTACAAAGTATGGAAGAAATATTAAGTAATGTTGATAATAAAAGACCCATTATTTTGAATATGTTTATTTCTAATAGACTCTAATACAATTTCTAGTACACTCATAAGTATTGTTGCTTGAACTAAACTAAAGTTAACATATGAATACGGAAGCTACTAAACAGATTCATACTCAAAACATGACGTGTTCTTATATTTTTCTTGTCTTCTCCTGTACAGAACTGAACAAATATTCAGTTCTTTTACAGGATTACGTAGATACGTTAGATGGACATGTCTACATAATAACCCGCATTTTGAGAAAAATGGACTTGTCCAGTTATTGCATTGGACCCCTCAATTGAATTACACACCTACACGATTTCATAATGCAGACTGGAATCATTATTATAAATTAAATATTTAAAATACCTCATATAAATAACATACATACGAAGAATGAAGACTTGTATACAATTCACGATTGACTAATTGATTAAATAATTCAAATGATGGGAACATGATTATTGAAAATTGTTAAAAAACATGCACTGTTTTAAAACTTATTTTTAATATTTCCAGTCTGGGTTGATATAGTAATTTTAGTCCATATTTTGTTTTTTTTTTAAATTCAAATTTTTCTGAACATATCGGTATTTTGTTCTTGTTGCCCATAGATCACGTTTATTTCTTCTTCTACATTGTTTTCTTGTAATGTAAATATTAAATAGTTAATTAAATTATTATAATTATTTATAAAAATTAAAAATAATTAATTAATAACTTATTATATGCCCATCAAAAAGTTCAGGATTTATTTTTACAAACCTCTTTGAATGGAAACATCTTTATATAAAAATGATCATTTTTTATTTTCTTTTGTGCTTCTAAGTATGTAGGATTTATGGTTCTGTGAGTAGTTCTATGATTAATGGTTCTATGGCTAATGCTGAAGGGTTTGGTTGTTTTTATCACTTTGTTAATTTCTCATCAACTGTAACTCATGGTCCGAGAGACCATTGATTATGGAAAGATACCAAATATATCACTCAAATTGAGAAATTTAATATCCAAACTTACAAATTTTAAAGATTTGGCTCTAAACCATTTTATGGTTATTTATAAATAGAATAATAAAAAGAAAAATTGTGAATGGTTGCATTGTGTGTCATAATCTGGTTTGCTTTTAATGTTCCTGAGAAATATGTAATGACTTTTTTGTAATGAAATATTAGGTGTTATAGTGTAAAATTTATATAAACTATTTATAAAGTTATAAACTCTTTATATAGTTATAAACTCTTTATATAGTTATAAACTCTTTACAAAATTTAGTTCATTCCTGCCTTTTTATCTCCTTTTTCTGTCTGCATTCCATGACCCTTTGTTAAGTTCATTATTTTCACACAATTGCGATCATTCAAAGCCTTAGCATTAATTCTATTTATTGATGTAATACCCAATAAATGCTTAACACATTGATGTTTAAATAAATGTCATAATAATTTTTGTTTCTTTTGTTTCAGGAACACATTTCCATGAGAAGTTGAAGTAGCAATTAAAAATCAAATAAAGATTTAAATATTTGAGGAAATTAAAGAGAATTTAACTTTGCTCTGCTAGACTTTCCATTTGTTTCGTGCTCTGCAAATCTCTTTGTTATGTAAAACTTTCAGAAAATTTTGTATCAGGAAAACTTCAACATTTCTTTGATTGTGGATTTTGGAATGTGGATTAAAGGCACTTTCAGATTTGGTGAATGGATCTAATTTTTCCTTTGTGTGATGAAAGTTGAAGCAGGTTAAAATGAATGAAGTTGACAAATTCATACACATGAAATATATTTGATATGGGAACTCCAAGAGTTTCTAACAATCTGATTTGGTTTCAAGATTGCGCAGGTTTAAAATTATTTGAGGGTTTTGATGAGTTTTGCCAGATGCAAAGACAAGTCATAAAGTCTGTGGCTATGTCTGAGAATCTATATTCAGAACTTGTAATCCCAATTCAGAGCTTTTCGATTAAGAATGCATATATATTTGACAAATGCCAAAATCTTATTATACAGTCTTTGATTAGATATTAGATATCATTTTTGTTTTTTAAGAAAGTGTCCATGCAATGTTTCTTTTCCTGGTTTCTAAATGTTGGATTTGTGGTTGTCAATCTCTTGTGTTATCAATTTATCTAAATGTCAATCTTCGTGGTGATCAATTTTTTTGAAAATTTTTACATCATTTTTGTCATCATGTACAAAAGGAAAGATTCATGTCTCTATCAATTTTCTATTTTGCAATGGTTTATGCAATATTGCACTTAAAGGTTATTAATTTAATTAATAGCAATTTGTCTTTTATCTACTAAGTCAACAGAAAGTCAACACAAATAGAAAGCTCTCCTTCAATTTCCTCTTTTCAAATGATTGTGGGAATATTGCAATTAATGCTGGTTAATTTAATTGATAACAATTTACAGCTTGAAAAGATCAATTCATAAAGTCTGTGACTAAGTCCTTTCAAAATTTTAACTTAATTTTATTTATTCATCATGAACAAATAGAAAGATTTATGAAAGGAATAGTTTTTCGTAATATTCCTTTTTCTTCCAATTTTCTCTTTTGAAATGATTATTGGAATATTGTAATTAAAGGTTGTTAATTAAAAAGATGAAGTCATAAAGTATGTGTATCTGTTATTAAAAAAAATAGTTTTAATTTAAAGTTTTATTTTTATTCTCGTCATATTTTGCACAATTAGAAGGATGTTATCCTTGACATGCAAATGGGCATTATCCATTT
Source organism: Phosphuga atrata (assembly GCA_944588485.1). Lineage (NCBI taxonomy): Eukaryota > Metazoa > Arthropoda > Insecta > Coleoptera > Silphidae > Phosphuga > Phosphuga atrata. Next base: position 12,474,849 of record OX155906.1, read on the forward strand.
GCTTAAGAACGCCACTGTGCTCGCCCATAAGGGCTGCAGTGCTGCAGCCCTCCCGCCAAAATGAAAACATTGTTTTAATTATTTTAAAGTATTCCATTAGTATACAATTATTTTACAAAAACATATTTTTCTGTTCATAGTATATTTATTTTTTGAATTGTAGGTAATAAATACCTCAATAGGCGCTCTGTATGTGTGTATTGTGTAATTTTGTGTGGTTGTATACTCATCTGGGCTGCAGTCAGTGCAGACCGAGTCTCGCCCTGTAGTTAGTGTATTGACTTTGTTACCCCCACCCGCGATATACGTTTTTGTAATGTGTATATCGTGAGCTGCAAACATTGCAGTCCGCACTCTGTATTTTAGGCATTTTATGAGTTTGTTTCTTAGAACTCGAGTCTCCGCATTGGCAAAGAACCTTAAGTGGACAAGAATTTACTTAAATTATTAAAGAAATTATAAATAACCTCCCTTCGGTCAATCACCGAGAGGATTTTCTGTCTGCAAAAAAGGCCAAGATTTTCAAAAGAAGCAACAACTTTAGCAGCAAAAAAAGTTTGCGATTATATAATATTTCAAGCAAAAGAACGATTTGCTTTTACGAAACACCTATCTGCAGCTAGATTATTTTCCCCGTATAGTTTTTCATATAATACGAATCAAATTTCTGTCATCAAACTACGAGAAACAGTGAATGCATATCCAAGTTAAGATAAAGAGAGGCTTTATTGAAAATTCAGGGATAAATTTACGAAAATATCCTGCGAGTACCAAAAATTGGCGGACCTCTTTAACATAAATAGGAGGTTGTATTGTTTTCAAGTCTAGCTTTAAATGGACTTGGTCTAACCTCACCATTTGAAATAAGACGATATAAGTGTGGTGAAATAGGTTGCAAGCACTTAAACGATATATTTGATCATCTATTAAAGACAGAGAATATCTGTTTTTTACTGTAATTCTATTTAGTGCTCGAAAGTCAACAACAAGCCGAAATTGACCATTCTTTTTCTTAGTTAATAGAACTGGACTGGCATAAGGGGATTGCGATGGACGAATAATATTATTATTATCCAATAAGTCCTTAATTATTTTATTCACAATTTCACGCCCATTAGAGGATAGTCGGTATGGACTCTATTATAAGTATCTCTTATATCTCTATATAAGTATCTCTTTGTTGGATATCAATCTTATTTTAAATTCACCTGTTGTTATAGGGGTAGGGACAATGCTTCCAGTCGTAGTCATGTCTTTAAATTCGAGTAGTATTAGTTGTATAGACTTATCTAAATCAATTTTGGGGGTTGGGTTATATTCAAGAGTTGACATAGAGTTGACATATATTTGTCAAGAGTAAAGGTCATACCAGGCATTTTAAGAAAATCTAGTCCAAATAGTACGCCACAACAGATTATTTCGTTTTTAACTGCATATAATTTGTGTCTGAATGTATTTTTGTTAGGCCTTACGTTCACATAAACTGTCTCTGATGCGTGAGTTAAACCGGTGTTTCTCAAACTTTCTACAACTTTCTATTCTCAAACGGTGGTTGTCGAATAAATCCTGCTGCATAATATGATTGGTCATTGCACTGTCAATAAAAACACTAGAACTAATTTCATTAAAAAATTGAGTCTTCTAAATTGTCTTAATATTATTTTTAGTACAAATGATCTGATAGTTACATCTCACAGCTCTTTCACAGTATCATGTTAATTTTACCACATGTTCCGAAGGAAAGATTAAGTAACCTTTACTTTATTTATTGATTAATACTGAATCAGTAAATTTAGCGACAACGAAGGTAGAGCAGACAGAATTTTCTTATAGCAAATCCACTGATATATTTGACCACATCATCGACAAATGGACTGATTGACCCTAAAGTCGACAAATAATCATGGTCAAATTTATCAGCAGATAGTTTCAGTCCTATGTCTTCAACATCTGTGAATAAATCATCACTTTCACTGTATTTTTGCCTTGATGAAACATATGAAATTTGAATATCATTAATAAGGCAGTACCTTTATCTGTAGCATCGATTTCATGTCTCACAAGTAATCTCATAACTAATTTGAAATTGCTTTGCACTGGGATTATTATTAAAACCCCCTCTACTACGTAATGCACTAAAAAATGTTTCTAAATGGTCTTGATTCAGTTTATAAGTTAACAAATATTGAAGTCCCTTTTCTTTTAATATATGAAACAAATCAAACATATTTGTTAAATAGATGATGAACCAAGAAAATCCGTTTTACTACTGCTATTTAAAATGGGTAAATTGTTGGAATCCCTCAACTCTTTAATATACTGAATAATATCAACTGCATGACCTTTCAAATCGTTAAAATTATCACTAGTTATACTTATTTTTTTTTTTACAAAATTTGGATCTAACATTTTATAAATCAAATGCACTATTAAAAGTTGAGCAAAATAAGGCTGTCTCTGCTGCAAAAGTAAAGTGCATTGGATAGTATTCACTTACAGTTTATAGAGCTACACTAACACTTTCGCTTAACTTTTGGGCAGCTAATTTCACATTCATTCTGCTATTTTTATACATGATATGTTTTTTGATTAATTTTGAGGCAGCCAGTAAACCTTCCGTTTCCTCAATTTTCTGTGAAGTAACAATGTTTTACTCATAAATATGTTTTCCATTACGACGTAAACTTACGTAACGACGTAAAACTCCCAAATAGTTCCTAATTAATTTTAGAGCATGGCAAGGATCCAAGAAACAGATTTTTTTTCTTTTATTACAGGATGCAAAATGTATGGTTTTTTTAAAGTGCTTTCCCAAATTAAAAATAGCACTAGTTGACTAGTTCCGTCTTCTGTAGATTAATTCTAACGTTTTTTCCAAATTGGATCTTTCTTTTCCATTCAATGAATCAATTAGAAAATATCCCACTGGTGCTTTACAGTGACCATTTATTGCCACAACCATGAAAATCAACGCGTTTTTTGCTAGTGAGAGATCGTCTATATTACCACTATCATTATTTACTCCAAAATCAACATACCCATAGTATCGGTTTCCATCATAAGATATTTGTTGTCGAATTGCAACCTCGTGTACCACTAAATTGCAGATAACTAGGAGTTTCATTTTGCGGACTTTACACTGTAATGCTTGCAAAATTTCATTCGTAAATCCTGGCCTGCCATCTATTACTGAATACCATTTACGTATGGTTGAAGCCTCGGGAAGAAGATTCAAGTTTTTTTTTCGAACATAGTTATAAACATTTGAAGAATAAAAATTAGTTATATATAAGAGTAGTTCTTTTGATTGCGTGTTTTTCGTTGGACAATCTGGTTCGGGATTTCAGGAATTTCAGCCTATGTATAAGAGAATAAATAAGTCCAGCAAGCTTGGCTGCAAATATAACACTTTAAAAGAACTACGAATACAAAAAACTTCACAAACAATATAAAGAATGAATATCTGAAACATTGGTGAAATCATTGTTAGATATTTGTCGTCGAGTGACATTTAGGTTATATAAACAATGTTAAATATTTTGAAATTTCAATTCCATTACCATCTCGACGCATGCTAATTAGAGAACGTTTAGGGTAATTATATATATATATATATATATATATATATATATATATATATATATATATATATATATATATATTTATATATATATATATATATATATATATATATATATATATATATATTATAAAAATTACTACGCAAACGGTAGAATTCGGGTAATACGATTAACAGAAAAAACTCAAATTCTTCTTAAGTCGACGTTTCGATTTATTGATTAAATCTTTTTCAAGACCTACAAAATTATTACAGAAAATTACAAAAAACAAGTGAAAGATGTTATTGATTACTTACAAAGAAGGTAATGAACAATTAATTAAGACGTGTAACATCATATAACTTGACCAACAAATTCTGGATAACCACCTTCTTATACAATGAATTAATTACGTATGAAGTTTTTATAAAAAAAAAATCTCGTTCTTGACTAAAGTTAATATTTTTTTTAAACAATTTTAGTAAAAAAGAAAAAACAATAAATTCTAGAGAATGAAAATTTTTCTAAAATTTACTCTAAAATATTTTTTAAATGAATCATTTCATTTTGAATGTAACCAGGCTTGATAATTTACTATAATTATTGATTATGAAAATGAAAAAATTTGAGATTGATAATATTTTCTTTTTATATAATAAAAATGAAAAATATTCATAAGTTTCAGTGGTATTTGTAAGAGAAGAAAAAAGAAAAGATTACACGTAAGGGTAACAATTAAAATACCTTGTATTTCCGTTCTCCAAGTTTTAATTTAGTTTTCACTCCAGCAATAAGCGTATCAATCGATGCAGCTTTCACAATCTTTCGCTCTTCCGGTTTGTTGTAGGAAGAAACTTTAAACAATGCTGCCATGACTCCGATGCTGTTGTCAATCAGTTTTTAAATTTTATAAATAAATTTTGCATTTTCAGTAATATTCAAAGTATGTTATATACAGCTAAAAGTTTATTAATTTTTTTGTTAATATTTTTGAATGATAATCATCACTTTTGGTTTTTGTAGCCTGTTCATGTACTGAATTATTAATTATTATTATAGATTAATTATATTTCATAGCTCAAATATAATCATTAATTAATTAATTACTATTCAAATGGATAAAGAAATTTCTTGTACATTAAAAATAACTTGCTAGTGGACTTGAAATTAAATTATGTACATGTTTGAAAATTAAAAATCTTTAGTATTTATGTAAACTTTGTTCAACTAGCCCGTATTTTGGCTTTACGCATGAAAAATAATTTATGTTATAAATATGTAAACTTTCAGAACTTATCAGTTGATTCAATGTCAAGCATGTGTAACCTGTTGCTTTTCCTAATTTATACAAGCCTAAGTAAGGAATGAATTCAGTTTCTAAAACCTCCACTACAAAATACACTTCAACATCATCATATAATATTATGCAAATTTTGCCCACAATTATGTTATATTGATATCCGGATCTCGAAATACAACAATTTTATGACACTACAGTTTGGTTACACAGTTCAAACTTTGATAGAGCTTGTTGAATGGCTTCATTATATTTTTCTAAGTTTAATTTTACGTCGTTTTTTAATTCAATATCAGAATTAATATCTCCACCTGCACGGACGAAACATTGATAAAGCTCATGCTTTATACTAAGTGATTTCGTAATATTTATAACATTTCTTGAAAATCGTACAGCACGTTTCATGAAACAATGTTTACTCTCACTAACGCGAATAAGTTCTCCATAATGTTTAAAATAATGATGTTTGCTACGTAGTAAAATGTGTGGAAATAACATTTGACGCAAGTCTATGTACTCGCTAATAAGTAAATCTACATAAACAATGCAAGTCTCATGTAGAGCAGGAGCACATATTATTTCAATAATTTCGGACAGCAATAAAATACATTTCCAAGCAGTATTATCAATGTCATCAATTTTATCATAAATTAATAACGGCAGTAATCGAATAAACGTCCATAATTGACAAGTAACGTCTGATAGCTTCTGAGACTTAGGCGAAACATAGCATAATTTATCACGTTGATCCTCAGGAGAATATTTAAAAGTTTCTATTCTTTTATTTAATTGTTTGTATGAAAACCAACTCTGCTCGACAAGATAATCGAGAAATAATTTACCATCATCCGCTAGTACACGTTCGAAGACGCCATGTCCCAAGCAAGGGGGTAAACCAGGGAGAAAGACATGATAAAATCCTAACTTATTAAAGACAGAATAAAATTTAATACCTTGAATTATGAATGGTTTTTTATCGTCTTTTTGATTCTGATGCGAGGTCTTTTTTTCTTATTTAATTTGTCTATAACTTTTTTATATGAATTGATTGTTCTCACAGAATAAGTTTCGAATACTCCTCCATCTGATTCGAATGATTTTTTTGTTATCAAACAGTACCGACAAAAATATTGTGATGTGCTGAAGTCTTCAGTAAATCCTCCTAAACCATGACTACCTAAATTATCACCAGTTACAAATTCTAACGATCCTTTAATGAATTGATTTGGCGCAAATTCGATGCCTACAGTTTCAATTTCTTTTAGATCCTCAACAATTTTACCAAAAACTTCATGGTGATCAAAAATTTTCTCTTTGCATAATGCCACAAGATACATCGAATTTACATGAGATCTGATTCGATCTGGAAAATTGCCGATACTTAAATAAACAGCTAAAATGTTATACTTTGATTTAGCTGAACCTAATGGGTTGACAGTTTCAAAAGCGTCTTGATATAGAATTAATTAGCACCTTGATAATAGAATTAATTTGCACCCAATACTTGATTAGAATTAAGTGCACCTGGATTTTCTTGAAAAAAATTGTTTTCTTTAAATACACTTCCGTCAGTGAAATCTAAAGACATTGCTATTATTTTCTGGTAAATAAAATTCTAATTCATGAGTAAGAGTTTTATTATAAAACAATTGTTTCAAAGTATCTTTCAGTAGAACATAGTGATAAAAACGTTGTTTTCCATTTTGTGTAGATACTGGAATTTGAACAGGGTTAACGTACGGAAATTTTTTTTGGTAAAACTTGTTGCAAAAAAATCTTCAATATTATTGAATAAATTATTTTTGAAGGAATTATCAATAATATCTGTAATTAATTCTTCTGAAATATTGCATTGTTCTAAATGTATAAGTAAATTATTTCTAATCATTTCCTCATTTGTCTTGTTCATTTTACACATTTCTGTCGCAATATACTGCACCGTAGATGCTGGTAAAGAAAATTTGAATTCTAATTTCAAAAAAAGTGCGCCAAATTCATTAAAAAAACATCCGAATTATGTTCATAGTGTTGATCATTATCACTAACAGATAATAAATTATCTATTGAATTATTATGTTACTCCTAATATTTGAATCAGACAATTTTTGTACAGTTGTTTTTGCGTTATGAATTTTTGTGACATGCGATGAAAATGAAAATGAACTTTATTATAAGTTTTGTCACAATTTAAATAACCGCACTTTATCGTAATACCATCGTTAATGTGCATTTTTAAATGACCCATCATTTGCTTTTTATCAGTAAATTTTTGAGTACAAAACTGTAATGAACATCCTTCAGATAGAAGAGTATTAGTATTATCATTGTTAACTACTGGAGAAACGTCATCAATTGCTTTGATAATGTGACAACGATGTACGTGGCTTTGCAATGATGTTAATGCAGTGTATACTTTATTACAACGGTTAAATCCACATATTAATTTATCTGTCAAGCTAGAGTGATCTTTAACATGTTTAAGGTAACAATTAAACTTTGAATGCTTAAAACTACAGAATTGACAGTAACATTTTGTTCATGATTTTTAAATCTAACAATGTACATAAGAATACAATTCAATTTATATTTACATTTTTTTAAATTATTTATTTTGAACATTCATATTGTTTAATATTTTTAATAATCTTCCCAATGTTATGTTTGCAAAAAAGCGTAATGTATCATCTTATATATTTAAGTACCTTTATAATTGGCTAAATGACCGTTTTTATAGCAAAAATATTAATGAAGTACAATACCAATAGAGAAACATGTTTTAATATTCTTTGTTAACAAATATTTTTAAGTATTTATAAATATATATTTAGATGTCTTCATGTGCATACAACTTTGTATGTATGTAAGTATGGATATATTAATAAATATCAGATAATTAAATTTCCTAAGTGATTGTAAGTTTGAAAGATTTCATATTTATAAACTTGAAAATCACGTATTGTATAAATAGTTAAAGGTTCGTTTAATGCAGTGAAGATTTTTACTTGTTAAATGTTTTAAAAAGTTGAGGTTTTTTTTTCTAGCAAAAAAAATTATACTAGTCTCACAAATTCAAAGTAAACAACTGAAATTAAGCTAAATAAAAAGATTTTTCTATCTAAAATACATTCGGTACTCATGAAAGTACATTTCTCAATTGAAAAAAAATCGACAAATCAGTCTCAAAATTGAAAAACCGGCATTATTTTTTGTAGAATAGTTACCGTTTAATTAAAATTAATTTTAAAAACAATTTTCTCAAATTGAATAACATTAATTTCTTAATATTAATATTAATAGAACTTGAATTAAGAAATAAATAAATAATTCATTAGAAAATGTTGATGAAAAAAAAATGTGCATTCGAATTTTTTTAATTTTACTTTTTAAATAATTTATTTTTTGTTGGATTCAAACCAATAACGTAAAATCATAAAAGTGGATTTATCAACAAATAAAGATTGTTATTAGATAAGAAGATAAAAAAACTATTTTTTATGTAAGAGACGTAGAAAAATATTTATATAAATATCATTAACTATATTTTACTTACCCAAAATTTATCAATCTCGATATCCGTAGCACACAAGTGCTACGGATTATACTTTTAGATGCGCAGTAAAAAAATTATTTTTAACACACACTTAATTAATAATAATACATAAATAATAATTATTAATTAACAATAACTTGATTTATCACACATGGTCCACACGAATAAAAATAACCTTATTAATTTTTAAGCGTCGTTACAATATCTGTGCACAACACGCGACTGTCTCATAGAGATGTATAAAATATATCGATATATCAAAATATCGATATTTTTTTAAATATATATCGATATTTTCGCACGATATTTTTAACAGCGATATATCGATACTAATTATGTTATTTTGTAAACGATATTTTTCTATAAATTTAGCGCTTAAAAATTATTTTGTTCTGATTGGTGATCGTATCTCCCTTACAATATTGTGAAGGTCCGTTCAAAACGCATCGGCAGCGGCATGCTAAGGCCTTTCAAAGACGCATCGGCGGCGGCATGTTTTTCAAAATTTTGAAAGATGCCGAGCGGCCTGTTATAGCGCTTAGATTTAAAAAAGTTTATTTTACATCCTCAAAGAATAGTTCTCGACCTGTAGAGGAGCTTGCTGAGGAAATTCGTTTGGAACACCGGCGAAGAGGACAGATCTCACCAGAACCACAAAAACCACGAAATAACACATCAAATGATGCACGAAAATCAATTTGGTCTAGACATGATAAAATTATATCCAAAAATACATCAAATATCGACATTCCTAGATCAGGTTCTGTCCGAAATGAATTTAAACAATATTTTGATCAACCAAATATACCAAGACATTCAGATCCGCTAAAATTTTGGTTTGAAGGTCGCCATTTTACACCCGTTTTGTCGGATATTGCACACAAGTATTTAATCCCTCCTGCGTCGTCTGTATCTTCCGAACGAATGGCTTCAACAATAAACATTGTAGTACCAAATAATAGAAGTAGATTGTCAGCAGAACACATTAAATACCGTGTATTACTAAGATCATTGTCTGAAAAATATTGGTTTGAATAAATATATAAGATTTTGTAATCGTAATTTTTTAATCCTTTTTTTGATGATAAACCTCAAACATATTTTCCGGTTAAAAATATTCAACAATCTGATAATAGTGTTCTGGTAAAATTTCTAATTTAATTTTTAATTCCATAATATTGAATTAACAATCAAAAGATTTTTTAATCTTTTATTCGGGTTTAAAAACTTAAAAAATATATTTTAGCAAAAACTCGACAAGTAATCAAAAAAATTCAAATTAACACATTAAAAACAATGGGTTGTCTATTGGGTTATTAAAAAAGTCTATTTTTTCGAATTTAGAAAAATTGACCGATATATCGATATTTTTTTTAAATATATGAAAACGATATTTCGATAGTTTCTAAAAATATCGATATATTTTAAAATATCAACATCCCCATTGAGACAGTGTCTCAATACTAAACAAGTGTTATTGTATAAGAAATTTTCCCTAAACATACGAGTGCGTCTGGGATACGTCTAGCGTCGTCGGCCGGCGAACTCAGTCGAGTTACCGCCAAAACAAAAGATCGTGCCGATACATATAGACTTATCCACTAGTAAAGTACTAATACACAATGCTGTATATGTATACACATACACATGCTTAGTTTTTAATGTTGCTTAGGTACTTTTCTATATAGCGTACACACTTTCTTTACACAACTTTATTTTTATAAAATAACTGTGTACTTATAAAAGTAATATTAATTGAATTAATCCTAGCAACAACAATCACAACAACAATATTATTATTATTATTATTCATATGAGTATTATTAAATCTATAAAGTTTAATATATAGACGCTGGTTACGTTGAAGCTTGATCAACTATCTGGTGCGACCTTCGTATACTTACCAACACTTACATTTATTTTCTTTTCGAGGAACAGTGTAGTGTCAAGTATCTATATACTAACAATAACGATACTCAAATCAAGAGCATTTTTCAAGACCGACTAAACGAATTTTATGTTTTATTTATTTAATTTATGTTTTATTTTTGTTTCTTAGTATATTAAATGATTATTTACTTTAGTATTTACATACAAATTTTTTTAGTTTAAAAGATAAATAATTTATAAATAAAATAAAAATTTACGGAGAATTAAAATCATCAATTTAAAAAAAAATTTAAGTAATAATTCGAAATAAAATAGAAATAAAAAAAAACTTTACTTTTGTATAGGATTCGAACCTGGCTTTCCGTGACGCTAGGCAAAAGAGTTAGTCTCATGCCACCGACTCAGGTTAAACATTAATGATCACGGTTCTGATAAAAACCTTGCTTGAGACTTGAATTTGTACAAAAAAATAATAATACTTCCAGTAACATGTTGAGTTTAAAATTTAACTGATTTATTCAAAATAATTAAAATTATTTGGAAACAAAAAAATGATGGGGTTATATATTTTTTTAGTTAAATGAAAAAAGTTAGTGTTTTAAAAAGAAGTAAGTAAGTAAGAAGTAAAATAAAAGAAATCAAATGATTTTTACAAAGGAAAAAAAATCCAAACAATTTAAGGTTTTTTTTTATGTATACTCAGAACTTTTACCCCAAAGCCATCATGGAATATTTATTATTTTAAATGATAGTTTATACATAAAAATTCTCCTTAGAACTTTAACGTAGAAAAAAAATCAATACTTTTAACTGCAAGAAAAAAAAAATTCAAAACATATATTCAAATTGAATGAAAAGAAATTAAGTCCTTGATAATTCATTTTCTAACCAGGTGTTTCACCAACATTTTCAAACTTGGTAGTTTTTAAAGAAAAAATGCTTAATTAGTTATATGAGTTTTTACTATATAATTTTCAAATCAAAATTTTAACATATATATATATATATATATATATATATATACATATATATATATATATATATATATATATATATATATATATATATGATAAAAAAATATTGATAAATTTTGAATGATTTCAATGATATTTAAATAAGCTCTTTTTTTGTTCATCTAAAAAAGTAGTTACTCTGTTATACTGTTAATTATACAAAACACTGTATAATTTTACAGTCAAAATAATAAAATTAATAAGAAGATTATTGAATTTCCAAAGGATTCATTAAAATTCGAATTTAAATATTTTTTTAAATACGCACAATGTTTGTAAATTTGAGAAGCTTGGTAACGAAAGTCGAAACCTGTTTAGTAAAATTACACAAGGCTAAAGAAAACTAGTATTTTTTAGTGATTTTACAATACTTGTACAATTTTACAACAAGAATAATAAAAATACCAAAACATTTTTTTAAATTTTCAATACTTTGATTGTAGTTTAAATTGCAATGTTTTTTTGTAAATTTACAACAAAATTAGTAATTCAAAACACAAACAATATTAGTAAATTTAAGGAGCTTGGTATCGAAAATTGATAATCTGTTTAGTAAAATTACACATGGTTACAGACAAATAGTATTTTTTAGTAATTTTGCAATGTATTGTGTAATTTTGCAGTTTGAATTGTAAAAATAATAAAAAAAAATTTAAATTCCTAAACACTTCACAGTAATTCGAATTATAAAATATTTTGTAATTTTACAAAAAAATATAGTAACTCAAATTACTAAAAATTTTGGTAAATCTTCAAAGTTTGTTATTGAAATTTAATAAATAAACAGTTCAGTAAAATTACAACACAAGTAAGATTTATACTCTGAGATTGTAAAATTACACCGCATCTTAGCAAATTTTCTCATATGTCTTGGAAAATTACTCAAATTGTGTTGTAGTTTGAATTCATATATACTGATTAGTAAATTTAGCCACCTCATGTTGAGTAAAGAAATGGTAATTTTACAAAAATTTTATACAGTGTGGATTATGGTCGGAAGCTACGTCTGCGCCCGGGTAAGTTTTGACCGATGTTATCCCGTTTTTAAATTGTTTGCGTATCAATATGTAATCTATCTGGTTACGGACTATGTTATCTGCGCCGTCACTAGGAGATCTCCAAGTGTATAATCTTCGAGGGTGAAGTTTAAAGTGTGTGTTTGTCACTATTAAATCTTTCTCGATGCAGAATTGCAGAAGCCTATCGCCACGCTCATTTCTTATGCCTAATCCATATTTACCAACCCATTCACCCGCTTCGCCTTGGCCTATCTTGGCGTTGAAATCGCCCATGAATATTGTGAGGTCTCTAGGTTTCAGAAGTGCTAGGATCTCGTCGAGCTGATTATAGAATGCTTCAATTTCAGTATCGTCTTTATCTGCAGTCGGTGCATATGCTTGTATTATGTTCATTTTCCCCATGACGGTCTGTAGTTGGAGTAGTATTAGCCGTTCTGAGAAGTGTAAGGCATTTATTACGTGTTTGTTTAGTTCCTTGCTTAACATTATTCCTACTCCGTGTTGACGTTGGTTGTCATTTCTACCTGCGTAATACAGTGTGCCGTTTTCGGTGTTCCGGTGCATTCGGCGCATTCCATGTCGCGATTTTCAGGTTTCTTCCTTGTATTTTTAGTGTATTTGCTTGATTCCGTGAGGGGATTCTTAGCACCGCCTCCCCATTTGAGAGGTGCCCCTGACTGGCAGTCGTTTTTGTGTATATATTTGCTATAATGATGATTGTCTTGGGAAATTGTAGTGCGATAGTTTTCCGTTGCTTTCCGCACCGCAGTGTCAGAGCCAATTGATGCCGTTTCGGCCGTGCCTCTAACTATCTGATGTTGAGCCGGGCCGAGATCAATTCTCATACGCCTCAACTTAGTGATGACTTGGCAGCTGCCCCAGGTCATGTTCTTTCACCATACCTTATTAATGCAGCTTTAAAAAATTCCAGAAGAAAAAAAATTCAGTGACATTTCTACTGACGTATGATGACATATATGGAAAACCGATCACTGCGCTCAGAAAATCACAATTCAAATAAAAAAACCTTAAAAAACAGGGTAATTTTCAAGGTTTTTCTCAGAAGAAAATACGAAACATTTTAAAGAATACTTCCTGACACAACGTGGAATGTCCTATACAGAAACAAGGTGAATGAACCAAATAACCAATGGAACAGTTTTTTGGAAATATGTATGACACGGTACAACGAGAATTTCCCTCGGACATCAAAACAAAATAAACAAAAGAAAACACTATTTTGTTCGAATCCACTTATTGGGAAATCAAAAAACTAAAGATAATGCAGATCTTAGTAAAGTTCCACCAAAACTTAAAACAGCAATTGAACAGAACACACAGAAAATATAACTCATCATAAAAAAACGAAAAAAAAAGAAAATATTTAAAAAAAAGAATATAGAATAGCAAGAACATAATGAGAACTGCGTGGGATGTTATAAAAGAAATAAAAAAAAGAAATGATACAAATCATGATCACGACCCACGTCACACGAGAAACTCGATGAAGATAAATCAGTGGAAAATATCATAGCAAATTCGAAACAAACGAACCAAATACGATATTTCTAAGAGCAACCACAAGAGAAGACATTTTAGACACGATAAAACAACTTAAAAATAGTAAAATGCGGGGTATGATGTATGGTATGATCCGGGGTATGATGAATTTAACATGGCTATCTTAAAAGAATTTAGCGTAGAAATTGTTAGCCCACTAAAATATATAATAAACAATTCCTTCCAATACATAATCTTTCCAGTAAGCCTGAAGATATCTATTATAATACCGATTTATAAGAATGGAGACAAACAAGACATAGAAAACTACGGACGTATTATGACAACCATCATTCTCAAAACTATTGGAAAAAGTAATTACAGTTAGAATATCATCATTCCTAGGGAAAAACAAAATCATTAGTGATCAACAAAACGGCTTTGTCAAAGGACGTTCTGTGGAAACAGCTTGCTTCCATTTTATGAAACATATATTCGAGAACATCGAGAAAAATAAGCCAAGCGGAATTTTCCTGGACCTGTCCAAGGCCTATGACACGGCGAATCATGATATTTTTCTAAATAACCTAAATAAATACGGAATGAGTGGACAAGTAGCCGTACTTATAACATCGTATCTTAGCAGTAGAGGACAAATAACGCAAACCAACACTGACCAAGGCAAAATCAAATCAAATACTAGAATAGTCGCCATCTAAATACCACAAGGAAATATCCTCGGACCGATACTATTTACATTATATGTAAACGTACCTACCGAACCAAATACGTTCGACACCGCATAAAATGGTAAAACTATGCAGAAGATACTAGTTTATTAATAATGAACAGAAAGACAGCAGACAAAATAACTTAAACGACACAATGAACAGTTTAATAGCCTTATTATTATAGGAATTATTACCGGAGTGATGTCTGTGAAGGAGATAGAATATAATACATAGCCAGGATAACGTCTAAGGTGTCCAAGAAAGAATAATAAAGGTGGGTGGTGATAACTGGACAGTAGTGATAATATATAACAATAATATAATGGAGAAGATTAGAAAGCATATTGAGAAACGGATGTCAAGAAATTCAGGAGAGAAAATACTGTCTAATAATCACTGTAGACTGGAATGCGCTGATCGGAGAACAACAAACGGGCTCCCTAGATGCAGAAGGAGTGGAAAATTTATGACTTGAGCATAATTCGTAGATGCTCAAGCGATAAATCATATAACAAAGACGGTAAAAGATGGATTGACTGGTGTGAAAGGCATTACTGGTACATGCTAAACGGGTGTACAAATGGTGATTGGAACGGGGAGCTAACGTATATTGGGGCAGGGGTGGTTCGGTTATTGACTATGAGATCGCCAATCAAACGGCAGTACGGAGTATTAACACGTTAAAAATATTAGAGAGACTTGACTCGGACCATCTACCATTATAAATTAGGTTGTTAGAAGAGGTAAAAAAAAAACACAGTGAAAGTAACAAGAAAATCGTCAAACAAACAGTGTTATGGAATGAAAAGGCTGTCAGAAGATATCAAGAGAACCTGGCGACTATAGAAGGAATGGTCGATGTGGCGGGGCTTGGTCAACTTCATGTCAAGAAATGGTACGAAATGCGTTAATTGTTAAAGTTTTGCACAATCAGAATTGTCATGGAAATGCATGGGTGGACAAAGAAATTAAAGATGAGAAAAAAAAACAGTGCAGAATTTAGGACGTGGAAGGAAGAAAGGACAACACTGGAAAGATTTCAAAATCAGCTTAAAAATATGATGGATTTGGAGAAGAGAAATAGACAGGAGTAGGAGAAGCTACAGATACGGAAAATCAACCAAACGAGCACAGAGTCGGACATCTGGAAATGCATTGCTGCAGGTAAAGAAAAGAGAGAAATCCCAAGGTCCATCGCGATAGAGAACTGCATGAACCACTTCAGATTTCTTGCCAGGAGAAATAATAGAGTACTTCGAGCGAATGGATCGAAATTTTGGGGCGGCAGAAACCAACAAAGAGGATTTCCTAGAAGAAATTACCAAGGAAAAATTGGAAAGTGTTATGGCGACGCTTAAAAGAAGGAAATCTCCAGGGCCAGATACGGTATCAAACGAAGCGTGGTGTTTGGCCTCACAAGCAGTGAAGGAGAAACTGCTCGCTAGGGCTTTCAATACCGGAATCCCGGGATCTCGAAAACCGGGATTTTAGTCTATTTTTTCCGGTATTAGAAAATCGGTATTACAAGAAAAATACCGGTATTTCGGTATTTGTCTAAAATATCTTACTTTTTATTTATATTAGTTATTTCAATTAGCAGAACAGAATAAGAACAAGAATAATAAATTCGTATTTATACCTCTTCAATGCATAGTGAAGTTAGTCACTGAATTTCGTTAAAAAGAAACTTGCTTGTGCCTGTTTACGCGTCTGTTTGCGCGCCATCTCTCATCTCACACGCACACGATTAACAACACATACATTTAACGATATAAGTTATATTTCGGAATTTATTTTTTGCTGCAAATTGCTGTAATGTTTGTTGTTTGAAACCGTAAGTTTTTTTATTATAAAACATCAAATTTTTATAATGATTTTATTAAGTTTTGGATATACATATACCACACAAAAGGAGTTCTTCAAATACAAAAGGGCAACGATGCATCTTCGGTTTGGCACTATTTTTTTAATGAAACAAATATTCATCTAGCCAGGTGTAAAGAGTGTTCAAAGGAAATAAAATGTGGTGGAGGCTCTACTAATTTAGTCTAAAAAACCTAATTTAATAACAAGTTATTTAAAAAGCAATAAAAACGGAAGCCTAGCTAAAGTACTAGCTCGAATGGCAGCTCGAGACGGCTTATTATTTAATATTTTGAAAACATCTATTGATATTAGAGAAGGATTAATTGCTCGTGGTTTTAAGTATGCTCCAAAATCAAGTACAAAAAGAAATATTATACTCGAATATAATAAAACTATTCGAATTACCATAAAAGATGAAATAGCTCAGCTTAAATCTAAAGGCAAACGATTCAACAAAGGTGCAAAATTTGATGAATGGACATCGATTCGCAATCGACGATATCTAAATATAAATATACATACTGCTGGAGGATTTTTTTTTGAATATTGGACTAGTACGAGCACTTGGAAGTCTGCCAGCAGAAAG
This sequence comes from Phosphuga atrata, assembly GCA_944588485.1. NCBI lineage: Eukaryota > Metazoa > Arthropoda > Insecta > Coleoptera > Silphidae > Phosphuga > Phosphuga atrata. Next base: position 12,491,861 of record OX155906.1, read on the forward strand.
GTGTTTAATGCTGGTTAGAGAAAAGTTAGAAGAATTTGGCTTCTGTATTTCTAAAGATATAGTCAGCATAACCACTGATGAAGCATCGGTTGTGGTTAAATTAGGCAAACTTAATGATCCTGAGCATCAGATCTGCTTGGTGTAGCTATAACCGATATACTTTATAAGTCAAGGTCAGAAGTTCTGACAATTTCATCGTTTGGTTCTGACTTAGAACCAAACGATGAAATTGTTGATAACGGCATGAATGTTGAAGTAGAAGATGATGAGAATGGAGAATATGTTGACGGCGTCGTTATAGAATCTAATTTAGTAGATGCTACAGTCAGTATTAGTCATGCTACTATTTCTCCTCTTGTAACAAAAAATAAGAAAGGTAGTCAACATATTTATAAATTCACCTACTAAAAATGATAACTTTTTATAGAAATATCTAAAAGAAGATTTTGGTAGAGAAATTGCTTTAAAATGAGACTGTAAAACAAGATGGAATAGCATGTTACTTATCTTAGAAACATTTTACCAATTGAGATATTGTGTTCAAAAAGCCTTTATTGACAAAAATTCCGGAATTCATTTTTATGACAGACTTTAATTTATTATCTGAAATTATCACTTCTCTTACTCCTATAAAATTAGCAGTTGATGCTTTATGTCACCAATATTCTAATCTTCTTACAGCAGATGAAACAATAAAATTTATGATGGAACCTGTTCCGAATCAAAATTTTGAAATTGCTAAAGAAGTTTATGACGCTTTAAAAATTCGCATATTACAAAGACGAAATAATTTATCGCAGGTACTTCAGTACTTACATAGTGGAGAACAACATAATAGCCACTTAGTTCAAATCATATTTCCACAGTCACTTAATACGTTAAATAATTTGTTTGATTAAACGACTTTCGCCCGAAACCGCAGAAGAACATGTTGGATCAGATTCAGATAAAGACGAAAATTCCGAAGAATCCTTGGAAAGAAATCTGACCAATACATTAAGGACTGGCTCCAACTTTGCTTTTCATGACCATGACAAATTAAAACTGCAACTTCAATCAGCAATCCAACAAAAACTCTCAGTTCAACCTAAAATTACAAAAGTGAATGGGGTAGAACCTATTATAAAAGACGAAATTGAAATTTTTGGAAAAACAGGAGTAAGAGGAAAATATTTGCCACTGACGTACGACCAATTAAATACAATTGCACCAACAAGTGTAGAATCGGAAACGGCGTTTTCTGCAGCAAGTCACTTATGTACAAAGATTCGCTCCAGTCTGAACCACAAAACAATTGATTGGTTATGTTTTTTCGGGCATATTTTAATAAAACAAACTCAAATTGCGAAATGTAGTAATGTTTATGATAACTTTGTTTGGAATGTTTGCTATAAATAATTTGTTATTTTTATATACAGAAGGAGCAAACAAATGTTTAGTTTTTATACTTATTTCGTTTAAATATTTTTTTGTATAGTCTATAACTAAATAAATATATTTTAAAGTTTTTCCTTTGTTTTCTTTTTAATAAATCACCATTATCACTAATATTTATAAAAATCTGTCGAAAATATATTTTCTGGTAATACCGGTATCAATACCGGTATTCCGGTTTTGAAAACGAATAATACCAAAATACCGGTTTTCATTTTTGCTCCGGTATTGAAAGCCCTACTGCTCGCCAATAAGGAGGAATTAAGTAACTACTGAGGGATAACTCTCATGGATACCGCATACAAAATCTACACTAAATTACTGGAGGGAAAATTGCTAGTAGAAGTAGAGGAGATGAAGCTGATTCCAGAAGTCCAAGCCGGATTTAGAAAGGGTCGTGGTACTACAGTACATATTTACATGCTAAACTATATTGTTAAAAAATAATTGAGGAAACCAAAGGGAAAATTGTACGCAGTATTTATTGACTTAAAAGCGGTATACGACTCTGTAGTACGGGAAAAGTGTGGGACTATATGAGTGCAAAAGGTATGTCGCGTCAGTTGAGAGAAAGTATTGAACGTTTGTATGAGGGGACATGGTGCAGTGTAAAAGTTGGTGAGGCTAGATCTGAAAGACTCGAAGTTGTGAAAGTGCCAAAACAAGGGTATCCCGTAAGTCAAAATAGTAAAACATTACTATTCAACCTATATACAGCGGACCTCGAAAGGACGTTAAGTTATGCGTCAAGCTGGAGGCGTAGTAATAGGGACTAGGAAAGTCTGGAGCCTAGCCTACGCTGACGACGTCGTTGTTCTAGCCAGTACGTATACGGAATTGAAAGAGGTATTAACACGACAGGAAATGTTTTTTAAGGAGCGCAAGTTAAAGGTGAACGTAGATAAAACGAAGTTGTTGTTATTCCGGAAGAGAAAGGGAGCAAAGAGGGAGACAGTTTTAAATGGGAATAAATAGAGATAAAACAGGTTACCAGTTTTAAATATCTAGGTTTTGTGTTCCCGCAGAATGGTGGGCATATGCGCTCTGCACAATGCGCATATTCGATTTATCGTTAAAAGAAGTGTGGATCGCGGCTAATAGGTTCTGGGATGCGTCGAGCGTTTATTTTAGAGAGAATTATTTTAGGCGAAAATGGTGATTTGGAAGGCATGTGTGCGAAGTATCCTGATGTACGGGACGGAAATTTGGGGAGTAAAGGAGGAGGTGGACATAGAAAAGGTACAACTGCAATATATCAAGAGGATTCTCCAGCTAGCGAGGTTTACTCCTTGGTATATTGTTCTCCCGGAGACAAACACCAACGAAGTTGCCAGTTATGCAGCAACGATAGTAGCCAAGTTTCAAAGAAAGGTGAATAGTATGAATAAAGAATAGTGAAAGAAGTGCTGAAAGTGTTAAGCAAGGAAAGGGTAAAATGTAAGAACGAAACCAGTGGTTTACCGATACCAACGGCGATAAGTGGCGATACCAACGAAAGCTGATGTATGAAAGAGGTGGATGGAATCACATAGAGATTGACACAATGATAAATAAGGGAATTCTAGTTGAAAAAAATTTGGAAGAGAGACTGAGAGGTAGAGCTACAGGAAAGGCAGAAACACACAGTCGAGGGTACATATAACAAGGACTACGGGAAGATTCCAGTTACAGGCAGATGCCCAGAATATCTCCTCAACCCCGGAGTCTCACAGGCGACTATTGGTCTTTTTAGATGCGGATGTGAAGAAAGGGGTAGGAGATATTGGATGGCTACAAATGATAGAACGTGCGCCGAGCATGTGGAGAAGGCGGGCAGCTGTGGCAGCATTGAGTGGCGAGTTGCAAAAAATGTGTATGGACTGAAGTGGAAAAGGCAGCGTTTTAATAGTAGTTAATCCTTTATTGGCATAATTTTAATTTCCATAATTGTATTTACAAATTATATAGTATATCCCCATATCTTAAAACACAAAAACACACACATATATATATATATATATATATTTATATATATATATATATATATATATATATATATATATATATATATATTTATATATTTATATATATATATATATATATATATATATATATATATATATATATATATATATATATATATATATTTATATATTTATATATTTATATATATATATATATATATATATATATATATATATATATATATATACATATTTATATATATATATATATATATATATATATATATATATATAAAATTTTAACTTCATTTTTGCCCATATGGACAGTGTTTGAACTTAAATATCTCATGATGACACAAGTTTCACATCTTTCCCTTCTTTTTCTTCTCTTCCCAAAATCTCTTCATCCTTTGACTATGCTCCTGTTTCCTTTGTTCTGTCCACAATGTTCCAATCTTCCTTTCGCTTCCTAAAAATTTGGTATTCTTAATTTTGCTTCTGAATTTTTTCCTGTCTTCTATCATTTGCTGATTGATCCCCAATTGCTCGTCCATATTCCATCTCTGTGTACTGCTCCAAATATTTTTCTAAGAATTTTGCGTTCAATTTTTTCTGTTTCTATGATGCCAGATGCTCCAATTGTGGTCGTTTCTGACGCATACAATGCTTCAGGCAATACAACTATTTTGTAATGTCTGAGTTTGGCCTGCCTTGATATGATTTTCTTAATATAATGTGACCATGTAAGTTTGTATGCTTTCTGGAGTTTTTCCGTTCGTTTAATGTTAGACATCTTGTTTGATCCTCCTATTTGTATATATTTCCCTAAGTAATTAAATTTTTCTACTCTTTGTATAGATCCATAAGTCGTATGTATGGTATGTACATTGTTGGTATGTGGTTCCATGTATTCGGTCTTCTCATACGATATCTGTAAACCTGTTTTAGCGGCTATTTCTTGTAATCGCTCCAGTGCTTCCTTTGCCTCCTGTGTGTTATTGCTGGTTATGGCAACGTCATCTGCAAATGCCAAGCATTTAATGATTGTTTTTGTTTCGCGTGTTCTTCCTAGCTGTATGCCTTTCACTTGTTCCTCTCACTGCTTAACAATTTTGTCTAAGACCATGTTGAACAAAATTGGTGAGAGGCCGTCTCCTTGTCTGACACCTGTGCGTATCTGAAAGGGTTCTGAAATTTCACCCATGTTAGTTTCAACGAGATAATTGTTAATTTGCTGTTGTTGCTCAGAAGAGTGGTTA
>OX155906.1:12496696-12668210 GCA_944588485.1 Phosphuga atrata
GATACCGCTCTCTTTACTCTATGCTCTACCGATTTCCCCACCGCTCTCTTGCAAGAGTACAGCGCCACCGTTGCTCTCCGTACTCTTTCGTTTATGTTGAGCTTCCATGATAACTTTCGGTCTAGTATGAGACCTAAGTACTTGGCGCTCTCCTTGATCATCAGTTCAGTGCCCTTTAGCATTAGGAGCCTGAATTCTGGGATGTTGTGTTTCCTTGTGAAAACGACTAGCTCGGTTTTCGCCGGGTTGACATCTACGCCACATCTTTTGCACCATTGTGCTAGTTTCGATAGGGCCCCTTCAACAAGTTGCGACATTGTATTGAGGTGTTTCCCTGAGGCCGCTATTGCTACGTCATCCGCATAGGCGACGACCCTGCAGCCGGATTTCCTAAGTTGGAGGAGCAGCTCATTTAGCGTGATGTTCCAAAGCAATGGTGAGAGGACGCCTCCTTGTGGGGTTCCCCTACTCACCTTCCTTCTTATGTGGGATTCTCCCATTGTGGCCCTAATATTCCTTTCACGGAGCATTTTTCCGATCAGGTGACATAGAGCGTCTACGTCTTGCTCACGCCAGATTTTTTTTGACGACTCTGCGCCGTCAGCCCAACTGAATGGAAAAGAGAAATTCAATGTCTAAACGTTTCTTTCCATAATTGATACCCTGAGCGTTCAGATAAAACAGCGTTTATGTTCGTATAAGAACATTAGTTAACGTTTTGGTTTATTTTTTCGCTTGAAAACTTTGAATTCCAAAGAGTTGAGACAAAGTTGCAAGAATTAACGAGAAAGAGTTGGAAATGGAAAGTCTGCATTTAACAGCATACTTGGAAATATATTGAAGATGAAGGAACTAATAGTATATTGGAAATATATCATCTTTTGAAAGAAAACAAAATTGAAGATACATTTCCAAATGTAAAAATCGCATTCAGAATTGTTTTAAGCATGATGGTAACTAACTGCAGTGAGGAACCTTCTCCATATTGAAAAGAATAAAAAAATTGTCAGTTTGTCGCTAATGTCCATTCCGAATGTTAGACGTACAGCCCAGTCAATGCACCAAGGTGTTACAGAGGCCACGAAGAGACTTTAAAGGAAAGACTTTATGCTCCAATTGTGCCGGGGGCTGAGGGCCGTTTTATTGCTTTGTTCAGCCATGTCAATTGTACTAGGAAAAAAGATACTAATGAGGATGGTTTTCTCATCTCGGTGCTCATGCCGCTTCAACATTATGTGTCTCACGCCAAGAGTTTTTCTCTATGCAGCTGTACCAATCTTCATGATTTTCACCTTATCGCGATGCTGCCGGGGCCGCTGCTCTCCGCCAGGGGAATGTCTATTTGATGGCAGAAAGACTCGCCATGTCATAGTATCGTCCTTAGACTCTGCAGTATTCCTGCGTCCTGTTAACACTACCGCTGTGAGGTCGCGGACTGCTTATTTGATATTCGCAGCTAACCTTCTCTGAAGGCCGTTCACTATCCGCCATCTGTGACTCCGCTGATAGCCCACAGCTCAGCCTCAGCTCTCTCTGTATAAGAACAACAATTCAATGGATAAATTATAAAAAATGTGGAAAAATACAAAAGCATGGCCCCACAGTGCTTAAGGAGTAATAAATAGCCCGATATCCGGATTGGGGGAGAAAAGAAAGGCAGAAAATAGCAGATAGACAATATTAGACAGGCAAGTCTAACGAAATAAGATTTAGATAGACTATACAGTTAAGACTAGGCATACAGAAACTATGCAGACAAGATTAGACAGGAAGGTTTGATAGTAAGCTAGTCATTTTTAAACTATTTTCTCATTTATTTCTGAAGTGGTTTACATTTACAAGAGAAATAAAGTAGAAATGTAGCACAGTTCAACTCAAATGTGTCAAGTAGTGTACATAATATTCACTGGAATCAATCATAACAATCAGTATGAAAATTTAAAACGTTCGGTGCTTAATGTCGCTCGGATTTTTGAGACTCACTGTGAAAATTTGAAAAGTAGTAGAACATGTAAAATCAAATTGAATTAAAAAACCTTTGTCAGTTTAAAATTGTTAATAATGTTAAATACAGCAAGAAAATTTACCTGATCTTAAATAATTAATTCTATGCTACAGCAGACGTGCAAGGTTAATCTTCGTAGAAATTTGTTCAGTGTCCAAAATTTCTAAATTTGTCTTTCAGCCTGTTTAAGAGAACCATTTTTACCATCATTATCTTTTGTTTAATCGTCTCGCCAAACCTGAAATAAAAATGCTCACACAGAAATATAACAAAGGAGATTGAAAAACCAATCATCATATACAGAAATATCACAGCAAAGTATTCAAAGTCCACCGTTTCAGTATTTTCATACCAAGAGCTATTATTATTATTATTCAGCCAATTAAATACATCCTTAAGTCGATTTCGTTAAATTAGATCAATGGTAATTTTCTTAAAAATATCTTCTTCTTCTTCTTCTTCTGGGTAGCACTACAACCCTTGGTGGGTCTTGGCTGCGTTAACGATTTGCCTCCATCGTTCCCGGTCCATCATGGCCTCCTTCCAGTCATATTACTGATTGACTGATATTGAGGTTCCCATTGTTGGGCCACCGGATTTCCTGTACTGCCGTGATCTCGATGTTATATTTCTCTACATGTTCTATGGCTCTCTTTGCTGCCCCTGGTCTAAACCTGCTAAGCACATTCCAGGTTCCAATAATCATATTCCTTGGTCATTGCTTGAGTCGTCTCCGGATATCCGTCCTTTTCCGAGGCTGGTCGTTACGTTTCGTTACAATCTGTTTTTAACCCTCCTCCTTTACCCGGGCTTGGGACCGGCAGTGACAGCTGGTGAGCTACTGAATCCACCCATCAGCTGCCCCAGGCGGAGTTACCTAAAAATATCATATAAATAAAAATATCATACCTAACCTAACCTAGCCTTTGTAAGAATACTGTCTCGGTATAGTTTGGTAAGAGTAAAATCCATTCCAACAGTTTATCACCAAGCAGTAAGATTGATTCACCTATAGATATTTTGATGCTTTTGAATAAAATGCTGGTATATTGCACTGAGAAAACTAAGCTGCATAACAACCATGTTCCGTAAAGTATTCGAAAGATTCCGTTTACTGAGATTTAGCAAATACAGTTATTCCAGTAAACGGAATCCTTGGAATACTGAATAGAGTCTTTGTATAGTAAATAAAAATTAAGGGAATGGAGATAATTCCTTGGTATCGATGATTTTTGCGAAGATATATGTAATAATAGAAAGCAAAAGAAAACAATGGCAACAAATAGTGGTAAAAGTGCCTGGCTAAAATACTAGCTAATCCATACCACTTCGAAACAAGTTGCGATGTTTTCATACAGTAGTAATCTACATCTTCAAAATACCATGTAGTACAATCGTATTTCTCTTGTTTGGCTATTGTTAGACAATCTAAAGGTAAAGCTAAGTAATCCTATCTATTATCCAAACCTACCAGTAAATAATTTGGATCAAAATATATAGTTTGTTTTTTATAAATCATTATAACTGGTGTGAAATTAATCATTTTTCCTAAAATATGGACGAGTTCCGTTTGAGATTCCTAACTTTCATCGATGGTTAGCGGCGGCAAATATTGCAGTTTAACATTGATCGGACAGAGATTTAGATTTCGTATCTTATTGGGAAACAGATTGTTCAAACTGTGGATTCTCGTCACGTTTTTAAAATTGTCTCCTCAGTTATTGTTAAACGGAAACCACGTGAACATTTCTAATCCAGGCGTGATTATGATAAAGTTCGATATATAAAAGTACCAAAGCGCCTTAATTGTTTCAGTCTTCAGCTTTCGCAAGTGGGAATGATCATAAACTTATGGTGTTGTTGCAAATTGTTGTTTCTTAAAATTACAGATAACTCTTGCGTTGCACAAAACTCTACGATGAAAACATTACCTCTGGCCGTGTCATTGCTCTTCTCATTTGACTTTGTGTCACTCACGGCTTCTATTGAATGTATGGATTTTTCGAAAAAAAATTGGACAAAATAATTATAATTCTGGGAATTTTGCGACGAATATATTTTTATGGTCTCGGGATTCTTGAAATTGTTATCAACAATTTCAAAGAGAAGCTTTTCCAACGCGTTACCATTCTCAATTTCGATTATCGACAACGCATTTTGGAGATTGCACAATAAAACGGCGCACAAAAACAGATACATTGTTGCTTATGCTGAAGGATCTTTTGTACTTTCACCACTGGAAATTTAAAAGATTGCGAAGGAACGCTTGGCTGGTATGTAGTTTTAAGGATAAACAGAAACATATTTTGACCAATCACGACGTGACACGAATCGTAGGGCTAATTTACATATATTAAATAAAAGCTATTTAATGTGCAAACACGATTATGATTTACAAAATGGTACGTTAAACGACTTTGATTAATTTGTAATAAATCTCAAAACCTTTGGTAAATACCCACTAGAAACCAACGCCACTAAATATGTGATTTACATAAACTACAATAAGGAGCTTGACCTTATTGTAGTTTATGTAAATCACAAATTTAGAGCAATTAGGTTAATATACAAATAATTAAGGTGTTTCTAATTTGAATTTGTCGCCGATTTATTATCCAACAAACTGCCTTTACAAAGTCTGGATTAAAGAAAATCTGGTTTCTTCCATTATTCCTAGTTTCCCAGGAACTTTTTGCGCTGAAGGCTGCCAAGTAACCTCGTCGAAACTGCCTGAACCGCAACAATCGCATTGAATCGCTTCTTTTTAAGGTCTCATTTGATTCGGGGGAACGAAAGGAAGTCGCCGGGAGGTAGGTCGCGCCTGTAGGGGACTGTTGCCACATTGAAGTTGGCCAAAACTTCGGGCGACGTGTCAGAGGGAGTATTGTTCACTGCGTTCATAAAATATCAAGACTGGTTTCAAGGCAGAAAACTAGAAGTCTTGGAAATATGACCCGTGGGCATCAACAAATTATTGGGCATCAAATTATTTTCGTTCGTTATGAGATCAAAACCGTTTGCATATTGCACCGTATGGTTGTAGATTGCATTAAAGTTGTAATTTTCAATACCTAAATACCTAAATAATTTTTTCCCAGTGACAATAAATAACCCTTTGTATCTCAAAGGGCCTTCTAGCAGCAATTCCAGCTTGCCTAACACAACCGTCCTTATGTAATTCGGCTCTCTCCTCACTAGGAGCTCCATGGGGGCTATACCAGCGATTGGTAGCTCCTTTCTGTGAGGGAGGAGCTAGCTCTCTACCCAACATCTGATGAGATTCAGCTTAAGAACAACAAAGCATCTGGACAAGATGGCTTGCCAATTGAAATCTATAAGTGTGGTGGTACTCCCATACTTAATAAAATTTTCACCCTATTTAAACAAATCTGGGTTTCCGAAAAGTCTCCCGCACTCTCTAATTGTCAATATATACAAGAGGAAGGAGTCAGATCAGATTGCGCTATTTACCGTGGCATCTCACTTCTCTGTGCAGCTGGTAAGAAACTGGTAAGGATGATCTCTATCTGTCTACAGCCTGCTTTAGAGTTCGGGCCACTTTCGTTGGTCTAATTGGTTTTCGGTGTCTCTCCAAAGGAGGGCGACAGGTGCCCCGACCTGGGTCCAGCCCGCGATAAATTAACAAAAAAAATTTCGGCGAGTCCGCGACATTTTTGTGCGTCTGACCTCAGCCGACATGTTGCCCATGCTCGCGTTTGGATTTTGACATCAATCCTTATCGAGTGGTTCGATCATCGAATGGAAGGCAGCATCGGCTTTTAATTCATCCGGAACAATTTGATTTAAGGGTTTCCATCCTTGTATTTCTCTGCTCATATTATTTCTTTCTAGGCGACGGAAGGACTTTCCACGGAGCGGGTCAGAGTGACAGTACCATCCCGATTTGATATACAAACTCTAAATTTATAGTTAAATACAGTCCATTCAAGAGACAATCCTACCAGAGAGTCAATCTGGTTTCCGCCCGCATGGAGTGATACAATGCATTCTGCAAAACGGCACCAGAGGAAGTTACTGCGAAAATTCCATATATTCATTTGAACAATGTCCACATACCCACGAATACTAAATTGATGTATTTGAAAGAATTCAGCCCTAAAGAAATGACGATAATCCTAAATAAATTAAAAATTAAATCCAGTCAGACCCAGACTTAATTCCATGTAACATAATAAAAGAAATTCAAAATGAACTTCCTGAACCCATCATATTAACTGATATTATTAACAGCTCCTTTTCCTCAGAAACAGTACCGGATATATTAAAAATCTCTACAGTGGTTGCATCATTCAAAAAAGTACAGATTTGAGCAACTATAGATAACCAATAACTTTGGTTACAGTAATGCAAAGATCTTGGGATATAGTATGAAATATCGTCTGATGCCGTTCCTTTCGAGAAACAACTTGATTCCTTACGAACAACATGGTTTTCGTAAAAATAAATTAACCACTACTGCAATAAATGAGTTCCAAAACTAAATCATCAAGGAGTTGAATAAAGACAAATGTCCTGTGGGTATTTTCTGTGATCTCTCCACGGCTTTTGACTGTATCTCGCACGAAATACTCTTAAACAAATTATACTTATATGGAATTAGAGGAAAAACTGGGCGGTGGTTCCTATCTTACCAAAGCAACAGACGACAATTCGTTAAAATTGAAAATAACGAAAGGACTGGAATGTCATCGACCACAGTAGTAAAAATATGTATTCCCCAAGGGAATGTTCTGTCCCCGGTTCTTTTTCGCTGTACACAGTAGACATGGTTGACTTTATAGGCATATACAACAGTGTACCATGTATGCCGATGATACAAGTATTATAATATCGGGTGATTTAGTGGCGGAAAACGAAATCAAAGTAAATTTAATCTTAGACAGACTTTTAACATGGTTTTGTGAAAATAAATTGTTCTTAAATCAAGTTTATTAATTAATTATTAATAAAATCAATTTTTCTTAATTTTTCAATGTAGTCGAAGGAAACCCTCTGAAGATCTTCTGCTGAAAATCGGAAACTACCAATTACATCGAAAGCAAGTGGTCAAATCTTTAGGAATATTTAATAATTTGACTAAGCAGATATTACTAAACAGGCAAAAGGAGACAGACAAAACTAAACAGAGAAGACTAGACAGATAAGAATAGACAGACAAGGCTAGACAGACAAGACTGGACATAAAAGACTAGACGTGCAAGACTACTGAAGGATCTATTGTACATTTACAACTGGTAATTTAACAAATTGTATAGAACGTCTTGGCTGGTATGTCGTTTTAAGTTTAAGGATAAACGAAAATGTTTTATGACCAATCGATAGGAATCGTAGGGATAATTTTCATATATTATCTAAAAGCTATTTAGTGTGTAAACACGTTTATGATTTACTAAATGCTAGATTATACAACTTTGATTAATTTGTAATAAATCTCAAAACCTTTGGTAAATACTATTGTAAAATAACGTCACTTTGTGAAGCTGCTTAATGTAGTTTATGTAAATAAAGATTTTAGAGCAATCAGGTTAATGTAAAAATAATTATGGTTTTTCTAATTTGAATTTATCGCCGATTCACCGAAATCTTGACCGAAAGGCTTGACAAAGTGGCGTTATTTTCTAATGGTATTCACACAAAGGTTTTCAGATTTACTACAAATGTGTTTTATAACGTACCATTTAGTAATTCATAAATGTGTTTACACACTAAATAGTCTTTGGATAATATATGAAAATGACTCGTACGATTCGTATCGATTGGTCATAAAACATTTTCGTTTATCCTTAAAAGGATATACAAGCCGAACGTTCCTTTTTCAAATCTTCACTGATGAATGTAAAATAGATCCTTGTCACGCTTTATCGTCTATAACCCAGTTACTTTACTAAATAAATATCTTGTAGCTGATTACCTAATTCAATTCCTTACAATTTATTGGAACTTAGAATAATCTATCTAGTTAGCTTCGGTAGTTAAAACTTCTTAAACTTAGTATTCTTGTTTTTATTAAATTACTTGATATCTCAAGATCTGAAACTTAAAATAAGTTGTCGCTTATACCATATCATAATAGCTTTTAAGTTGTGGAGTCAGAAAATAAAAAGCGGAAATTGCTATTAGCTTTAGAGATATAGCTTCTGGAAATGAACTAGAATTTAAAGTTGAAATATCCCGTAAATTTATTTGTAACTTGTGAAACTTTACTTTATAGTTTATAACTCGGCTAGTTTACTAAATATGTAAATAGTTTTTGCTAGCCGAACACCTAATTAAATTCCTTAGAATTCAAAAGAAATTTCAAAGATCTATCTTGATAGCTTGTGTAGTTATTGCTTCTCAAACTCGATACACTTTTCTTTTAATACTTCCCTCGATGTCTTAGTAGCTGCCGGTTTCTTCTCACCATTACGCCGATTTCGTCGAGAGATTTTTCCAAGTCTTTTAATTTATCATTCGCAGAGAAATAACAGCTGTACATCACCAGGTTCCTTGTTTCCACCGAGACAAAACCTGTTCCACTTACGCTACCCGTTATTACTGTATCCGCAATGTTTACCCTGATCACTGTGTGCTCTTGCCGTCTTTGTACCACTTATGTCCACTTATTCTCTTTTTATTTGGCTCGTTTATGATCGTTATGTCAATGTCCATTTCAGCTACTATGGCGTCTAGAAGTCCGTGTGCCGCGCGGCATCGCAATGCATTTATTTAGAGAAATTTGATCATTGTGAAGTGTGTACCTCTGTTTGTCTTGCGTATATGTTTTGCGGGGTCACGCTTTGTCCTTTAACCACACCTCCGCTTTCGTGTCTTTGGGCACTCTTGTCGCATATTGCAGCTCCCGTCCTGTGGCTATCCAGCCCACATTCTAGACATTTTTCTCCATTAACACAATGTCTAACCTTGTAGCCACTTTATCCGCATTTTAGGCACAGTTTTGACCGGTCTTCTCGTTTGCAGTGTCTGGATTCATGTCCTGTGCCCCAGCATCTGAAGCATCTTTTGGTTTTCTGTTTCTCTCTTATTCTGCACTGGACCAGACCTATTTTGATACTGTTTTTTTCCAACAATATTTTTGCGTTTTCCTGTGAAGTGCGTATTGTGGCTGTTTGCCTACTGCCGGGCCCGGACCATAGGTTTTGTACTTGTGGGGCAGTTTCCACGTTCCCATCCAGTAGTGATGTCACAGCTGCCTCAACTTCTTCCTTTGTCGTGATATCATCTATGTCTTTGATAACGAGTAGGACAGTTTTTTCATCCGGGCTTCTTGCTATCACTTTAGCTTCCTGTAAGCCCTTTTGCAACCTTTCTTTTACCTCATTTGTGCATTTTGCTTCTCTGTCCATTGTCAGAAGCAGATTTCCATTTTGTGTCTCCCTGACAGCGTAGATCTGTGATTTGTCGTTGCTTTCTTGGACTATTTCCTTGACACCCTTGAGAATATCTGTGTACTTTTACCTTCTTGGCTCACACTTATTGCTTCTGTTCTTTTTTCCTTCTATGTATTATGTTTTTCTCCAATTGTTTTTTTCTGTTTTGTTTTTGCTCTGAAGTTTCTCTCGTAATAGTTTGTTGGGTTATGTAGATACGTACCCTTTTTCCTGTCCTGTGGAATATGCACTCTACCATTTTTCTTAGCCGTTGAGAGTTCATGGCCTTTACGTGAAGCATTGAAATGTAATTCTCGTTTCCTGTTTATTTTTTTATTTTTTTCCCAGAGGTCTTCGTCTGTGCCATCGTGGACCACTTTGATGATCTTTCTGCTTGCTTTGTGTCCATATTTTTCTTTGGCTCTTATCCTGGTGGTTTGCTCTAGTACTTCAAATTTCCCTTTGACCTTTAGAAGTTCTGGGAACCTTAGCAAGAATTTGTTTTGTATGCTTTTTTCCATGTTTCTGTCGTCTGGCTCTAACAGAACTACGTTCACTATGCAGTCGCTTGTTGCCAATGGGTTCCCTACATACAGTTCCGTGCTTTCGTATGCTTTATCGGACCAATTCGCTTTTTCTGCTACTTTCCAGTCGTTTAGTGTCATGACCGTTGGTGACAAAACATCCAGGGTGTTTTCTTTTGTGGCTGAAAGGTTAGCCTTTGCCAAGGCCTCCTCCAGCTCCCTTATCCGCCTATCGTACGCTTTGTGGCGATCTTCCAGCTCCTTGGTGATCTCTGGGGTCTGCATGCTTGCGCAGCATGTCCGTGTTTGGCCCATGTCTTTTTGGACGTCTGCATCATAATTAGGGGTTTAAATTTTCTCCGACCTGTGGGCTTCGAACCATACCTGCGCAGGGCCTTTACTGATTTTGTCGGTTTGTCTCTTCATCTTCTCAATCAAGTTCTTGATTTCCCTTTTAGTGTTCGGGTTTTCATCAATGAGCTTGGTGAGCTGCGCTGCGTGTAGCGCAATCAACTGGATGGTTTCCATGATGTTGAACACGGTCGGACACTCCTTCTTTTTTATGGGGTCGACTGCTTCCGGGGCGTCGATGGACTTTTTTTTCACGAGGTGCTCAGTGAATTGCACCGCTGTCTTTCGCTGCTGGTATTCAGCCTACTGTGCGGCAACCTGCCGCTGTCCAGGTGTCCGTCTTCTGTCGCTCATTTGCTCCCCACAGAATCCGAGGAGCGGCCTGAGATAGACTTAGGGTGAGATTGTGGACCACAGGTCCTACCCACCTAGGGCACTGTGTATTTAACATTCGACATTTCTATCTATAGTATGGCTAACAGTCATAGTAGTCCCTTTTATTTTGGACCCTTTGTTAAATTCATCATAATTTTTACACAATTGCGATAATTCAAATGCTTAGCATTAATTCTATTTTTTGATATAATACCCAATAAATGTTTAACAAATTGATGTTTATATAAATGTCCTAATAATTTTTGTTCCTTTTGTTTCAGGAACACATTTCCATGAGAAGTTGAAGTAGCAATTCAAAATCAAATAAAGATTTAAATATTGGAGGAAATTAAAGAGAATTTAACTTTGCTCTACTAGACATTCCATTTGTTTCGTGCTCTGCAAATCTCTTTGTTACGTAAAACTTCAAGAAGATTTTGTATTAGGAGAACTTCAACATTTCTTTGAATGTGGATTTTGGAAAGTGAATTAAAGGCAATTTCAAGCAAATATTCTTCAGATTTGAGAATAGATCTAATTTTCCTTTGTGGAATCAAAGTTAAAGGAGGTTAGATTATGAATGAAGTTGACAAATGCAAAGAGAAGAAATGTATTTGATATGGGAACTGCAAGAGTTTCTAACAATCTTATTTGGTTTCAAGATTGAGCAAGTTTAAGACTGTCTGAGGGTTTTGATGAGTTTTGCCAGATGCCAAAGAGAAGTCATAAAGCCTGTATGTGAATATCTATATTTAGAACTTGTAATCCCAATTCAGAGCTTTTCGATTAAGACTGCATATAGTTTCGATGGATGCCAAATTCTTATCATACAGACTTCGATTAGATCTTAGTCATCACTTTTGTTTGTTAAGAAAGTATCTTTGCAATGTTTCTTTTCTTGGTTTCTAAATGTTGGATTTGGGTTTGTCAATCTCATCAGAACAGTTTTACAAGACAAAAGATCATGTCAAAGCTTGGAATCAAGTCTTTTGAAAATTTTAACTTCATTTTTGTCATCATGTACAAAAGGAAAGATTTATGAATAGAATAATTTTTCCTAATATTTCGCTCTCTATCAATTTTATATTTTTAAATGGTTTATAAATATTGCACTTAAAGGTTGTTAATTTAATTAAAAACATTTTGTCTTTTGTCTACCAAGTCTTTTGAAAATTTCAACTTCATTTTTGTCATGCACAAATAGGAGGATTTATGTATAGAATAATTTTTGTAACATGTAACTGCAACAGCGAAACTAGTAAAGAATGGAGGGAAAGAACTAGGAGACAAAATACATGAGCTAAAACAAGAGATATGAGTACAAGAGAAAATGCCAGACGGCTGGTCAAATGCAATTCTATGTCCCATCTATAACAAGAAAGGAGATAAAGCTGGAGTGCAATAGTTACAGAGGAATATCTTTATTAGGAGTTGTGTACAAAATTATGGCCTCTTATTATTAGCGGGAAGAATAAATCCATTTGCAGAAGAAACATTGGGCGAATACCAATCAGGGTTTAGAAGCGGAAGATCGACAACAGACCACATATTCACAATAAGAACAAGCCTGGAAAAATGCTATGAATACCCACCAGCTGTACATAGATTTTAAGCAGGCATACGACAGCGACAAGAGAGAATATGTAGAACAGACAATAAAACAATTTGGATTCCCGGAAAAGCTACTTAACCTAACGAAAATGACTATACAACACACAAAAAATAGAGTGAGAAACCGAGGGAACCTGTCTCAGCAGTTCCAAGTGAAAAGGGGACTAAGGCAAGGCGACCCTCTGTCTACTACGTTATATAACCTAGTACTCTAAAGATGTAGAAAGCTGGATTAAAGGTAAATGTAGAAAAAACCAAGTACATGCTAATGACGAGAAACATTTGGAATGGGTTGGCCTGTTCACAATTAGTTCCTTCTCACTATACTCCATGTTATCCTTTCTTTTTTTTTCTTTTGCTTTTTTTTTGCTACCGTTATCTTTGCGTTTTTTCTTCTTCTTTCTGTTTCCTTACACCCAGCCCCCTTTTTTCTTTCCTGTTCTCCTGGTATGATTATTTGGCTTTTTGGGGTTTTCGTGGCCCCTTCTGTCGTAGGGCTGCGCTGGAAATTCGACGCTAGCGAACTACCAGCGGTTATAATCTCAACTAAACTTTCTGTCCAACACTCGCACGTCTTACTTACTCGAACTCTGGAATCAAACTCGTGAGACATGAGAAGAAAACAGACGAATATAAGAATAAATAACCACAATTTCGAAGAAGCACAAAAAATTAAATACCTAGGAAGCACAATCACAAGACAATAAAACAAGCGAATAAATAAAAACAAGAATCTCAGCAGGGAATAGAAGCTACTAGGCACTAAAAAAGATATTCCAATCAAGGAATATAAAATAAAGGGTTCTAAAATAAGAAGACGAATAAAACCTGTGTGTCTTTGAAAAGAAGAAAAATATTAAGACGAGTATACGGACCAGTGCAAGAAGGAGGGGAATGGAGGACACGAATGAATCACGAGTTAAGAAACCTATATGAAGACCCAGATATAGTTGCCACAGTAAAGTCCCAACGATTGAAAGGGTTGGGACACGTAATAAGAATGAAACATAATCGCGATCCAAAAACGGCATTTGACAAAAAACCAGAGGGGACGCGGAAGCGGGGCCGCCTCAGAAAAAGATGGAGCGATGATGTGGAAAATGACCTGAGAAGATCAAGAAGTTGGAGGAGAAAGGCTCTAGATAGGGAGGACTGCCAGGAAGTAATTGGCCAGGCCAAGGTTCTACATGGACCGTAGTGCCGACAGAAGTGAAGTGAAGTAAATTCTGACTTTGTGTTAATTGGTAGGAGACACACTAAGCAAACACTCATTTCTGTATTTAGATTAGTAGGTGCCCGCCATCGAGAGCGTGCAGTTCGTGAGCGTGTAGATCTAAATAGCGAGAATTCTGTCTTTATTCATAAGTTTATTAACTTATTTAAACTAAATCTAATTAAATAAATATATAGTACTCCAGCAAAATGTCTAGAGAGTTACGTTCTATTAAAACGACAAGTAAAAGTGAGTCAGTAACGGATCCAGTGATAACGTTTCTACAAAGTTCGTGTTTCAAAGAAATCATTAGTGGTGCCGTAATAATGCCTTATAGAAAAACTATCATCTTCGAACCAATCAAATTCTTTGGAGGCTATTAGTTTACCCGTTCCGTCGATTGATAAAGAAGTTAAGGACACGAGCAAATCTTTATCGCAAGACGATAAACACAAATCGCGCAGCCAGGTTCAACAAGGCAACGCAAAAAACGATCATGAAAAAAGTGATAGGCGCGAGTGCGAAATGATAAATCCTACCTCAAACCAAAAAAACGCAAACATTGAAACTTGGGAAATTCAAAAGAAGAAAAAAAACTACAGAAGGTCTAATATTATAATTGGCACTAACGAAGAAAATACGGCAGTTAAGGCGGCGAAGAGGTTTGCACATCTTCACGTCTACCGTCTGGACCCGCAGTTATGTGAAAATGATGTAATTAATTATCTAAATAACAAACAATTTAGTGACGTTCTATGTAATAAACTAACATCTAAATATCCTCTAGAGTACTCATCTTTCAAAGTCTCGGTTCCTTTTGAACAATTAAAAGATGCACAAAACCCGGAAATCTGGCCACAATATACTAGAATTAATCGTTTTTTCTCAAACCTCCAAAAGACGAAGGAAAGGAACTAATGAATGATCACAACAGAAGCAATTTTGTGACATCTTCACCTACTAATAGTAACTTCCGAGATAATAAAAATAATTGCTTAGAAAATTTGATACTCTTCTTAAATGCTCAAAGTATACAAAATAAACTCCTGCAACTGGAGGTACTAACGTCCGATTATAATCCGTACCTCATTTGTATAGCTGAAACCTGGCTGACTGGTGAGTCAATTCAATATTCGAAGGTAGCCAATTACAAATTAATTACATCATATAATAGAACAAAATCTAGTGGCGGCGGCGTAGCTATTTGGATTCTGGAACAATTTTTCAGTAGCAGCAATATATTGGACATCGTGGGAAAATCGGTAGAGAAACACATCGAAATGTGTGGGATTGTGTGGAAATCTGGATTGGGTAACATAATTATAATCACTATATATAGACCTCCTACGGGAAATATTAATACCTTCATGCTTACTTTTGAGGAGTTGCTTGATTCTTTATTTAATAAATATGAAACTATTTTTGTTGTTGGGGATTTTAACATCCACTTTGAAAGAGAGTCAAAAGAAAAGAGTAACCTTATAAACATGTTACAATCCTATGGATTTGATGATAAAGTTAAAGTGCCCACCAGAGTAACTACAAAATCATCCAGTATCATAGACAATCTGTTTTTAAAGAGAAACTATCCTGTCACAGTCACAGTTGGTGATAACACGATATCAGATCACAAGTTTATATTAGTAGCTATAGTTTTCAATGGTTCAGTTTCTAAAACTAATCCAAAGCAACACTTTTATTATGCTAGAAACTTTTGTGCTGCTAATAAACTTCATCTGCAACAAGCGCTGCAAAAGGAATCGTGGACTGAAATATACAATTTAAGCGATTGCGAACAGAAGACCAACGCATTCATTCATCTATTGCAATACTATATTTTCAAATACTGTCCAATGGAGAAAATTATGCTAAGATCCAAATCCTGGATCACTAAAGAGATAATACTGTCGAGTAGATGTCTGAAAAACCTATATATTATTCAAAGGAAATATCCAATATTAAAAGATTTTATTTGTTAAAGAAGAAAATCCATCACAATTTATTAGCTAGCACTAAAAGAAACTATTATAAAAGCAAATTGGACAAATCCAGCAATCAACAAAGAACCCTGTGGAATATAGTTGATGATCTGTCAAACAAATCACGGATCAAACAAGACATCAATATTAAATGTAATGAGACTATTGTAAAAGATCCAGATGCTATAGCTTCCAGATTTAATGACTTTTTTAAAGCGGCTCCGGAGATAATTGTTCAGAACATACCATCTATAAATATAGACAACGATCACTTATTCATAAATGACAAAACTATGTATCTGGAATAACTCACTCCAAACGAGATGGCAATAATTCTAAACAAATTAAAAAACAAAACCTCTCACGGCCCGGATTCACTCCCCGGAAATATCATCAAAGAATTCCAATTTGAATTAATCGAACCTCTTACCCATATCATTAATTGTTCATTTTCTTCTGAAAAGGTGCCTGCAATATTAAAAACCTCAATTGTGATTCCTGTATTCAAAAAAGGAGACCGTTTGGATAAAAACAACTACAGGCCTATTTCGTTAGTATCAGTATTAGCTAAAATACTAGAATACTCCATGGAATACAGATTAATGCCTTTTATAACAAAGCATAACCTTATTCCAAATGAACAACATGGCTTTTGCAGGAACAAATCTACCACTACAGCAATTAACGAACTCTACAACAAAATAGTATGCGAGGTGGATGAAGGTAAATTCCCAGTGGGTGTTTTCTGCGACCTCTCTAAAGCGTTCGATTGCGTTTCTCACCACATACTATTGCAGAAATTGGACTCTTATGGATTTAGAGGTAAAACAGGCAATTGGTTCAGGTCGTATTTGGCCGACAGGAAACAGTACGTCAAAATTAATTCAACTGAGAAGATAGGATTGTCAAAGGCTAGCGTTGTTAACGTGGGTGTCCCTCAAGGGAGTATTTTAGCACCTGTGCTATTTTCTCTGTATACAGCAGATATGATAAAGTTTATTGGTCAAAAATACTGCACATTATACGCTGATGACGCAAGTCTGATAATCTCGCAGCGATCCTTGGCACAAACTACCATACAAACAAATACAATTCTACAAAAACTCTTCAAATGGTTCTGCGCTAACAACTTATACCTTAACATCGCTAAAACTAGTTACGTAGTGTTTCAGTGTAGTAGAAGGATGCCCTCAAATGATATTCTACTTGAAATTGGAGACTGCAAAATTGAAAGAGAGAAGAAAGTGAAATTTTTAGGTATCTACTTAGAGGAGAACATGAAATGGAACGCAACAACTGAGAAGATAATCAAACAACTGCACAGCAAGGCATATTTGCTACGTCAAGTGCGTCAAACTGTGGGAGAAAAAAATCTTCTCAAAGTTTATTATGCCGAAATCCACTCCGTTTTGTCCTATGGCATTTTGGTGTGGGGAATATCGACTGCATCACATGGAGTATTTCTTGCTCAAAAAAGGCTGCTCAGATCACTAGCCGGACTCAAAACTACCATTTCCTGCAAGCCCTACTTCAAAAAGTTTAAAATTCTTACCGTTCCTTGTATATATATCTGGGAAGCCGCTTGCCATATATACAAAAACCGACATACAATGAGCACTAACGAGGATAGTCATGGGTACAAAACTAGAAATTGCCAGAATCTTAGAACTGTGAAAAGCAACCTAACCATTTCAAAAGGAGCACCCAATCGTATAGGCATCCAGATCTTCAATCGTATACCTAGAGATATTAAAAATAAATCAAACTATATATCGTTCAGAAGCAGTCTAAAATTGTTCCTAATCGACAACTGTTTCTACAGCGTTAATGATTTTTTTGATCGTATATTATAGTTTCTCTTTAATTGTTTTTTTTTTTATTAATCTTATTTTTTATGCTTGTTTTATGTATATTCTATCTTGACTTGTCTCATATGTAACATTTACATCCTTAGAAAAATAAAATTGATTTTGATTTGATTTGATTTGATTTCGCAACTGTTGTTTCTGTGTATTAACTGATATAATAAATCGGTAACATCTTCTATATGTAAATAATAGTGAGTTGATTATGTTTTCTATACTACTTTCATGTAGTCTATAATATTTATGCAAGTATATCTGGTTTAAAATTTAGTTTAGGTTTGTTTGTAGAAAATGGAAGTTTGTTGTTTTTTAAGCTGCTTTAATCAGCGCTCGTTTAAACTCAGTCTGGCAATTGAGCGTTTTCAGTTTTCTAACTTTATATTTTGTTCTTCGCAATTGAAATGAATCATTTAGCAACCTTATTCTATATATTAACAATGCTAAATCCTTGGTAAATAGTAAAAAAAATATTTTATCTATGACCACTATTGCAAATGCCCATTATTGTACAGTTCGTGAACTATGTAAATACATCATAACACACCCGTATGTAATAGTCCGCGATGAATGATAAGTTATGATTGATAACACACACGTGTGTTTGGTACACGATTCGTTGATTGATTGAGAGCTGCTGCTACGTGCTCATACGTTCAGCGCCCGTGGCACGGGACTTTTTAAACTAAACTTCGGGCCAATTCAAACTAACGGAAATTGACATTGCGTACATCGGGTTGCCTAGATCTATGAACTCTCTTATTCCAGTTTAACCCAAATAAGTACTAAATAATAAAGTATCTAGCTATTAAGAATGTATTTCTTTTCATTTAATGCAAGTTAAATAATGTCGAGTAACAGTTATATATAAAAATACAACTGTTTATTTATTATAATGTTAAATAATGTACCTAATAATAAATAAATTTGTTACATCAAACATATTTTTCTTATTAAACAGAAACAAATCAGTGTGCTCGTAGATACTGTATAGTACATAACTCGAGTTGTAAGGCAATTACGTACTCGCTTACTAATATGCTTCTTACAACTCTTATTACATAATATACCTTACAAAAGAAAATCTATAAGAAACAAGTATAGTAGTTTGCGGAACAATTGTATTAATCGCGTTGCTGATGGGAACTTTGCTCTGTTTTGAAATACAAGGACAATTCTATATAGTTGGAGACTCGTATTGAATGAGAATGGAAGATTTGTCATATGAAATTTGATCACCCTCATATTTTTCGCAGAAAACAAAAAAAAACAGAAATTATTTACAATTGGAAACAGTAAAAAAACCTGAAAAAAGAAGACTAAACAGATGAGAATCGGCAGACAAGACTAGATCTACAAAACTGGACAGATTAGACTAGATAGAAAAGATTAGAGAGTAAAAACTGGAGAGGTATAAGACTGGACATACAAGAGTAGATAAATGAATATAAGTAAAGGAGGCCAGACAAACAAGATTTAACAATTTAAATAAGAGAAGATATATAAAGTAGGTTCGAACATTAATGTCTATCTGTCTAGGCTTGTCTTATCTATATAATTAATTTTTTTTAAACATTTTGCGAGGGTCGATATTTAAAAAAAATAAATTGGTTTATTGCAAGATAAATCTTTATTTACCAACTATTTCTAAAATTTGCTTTATTTACTAATTACATGTATATTCCACAAATAAAACTAAATATTAATTAACTCTTTATTGTATCAACCAGAAGTATTAATTAAAAAACAATAGCAACATTATCTATTCCAATGGGGAGTTCGTAATAAAATGCACACGCACCCCGTGTGATGCTAAACAACTAGCAGCATACTAAAGAACTGCTGGCAACTGTACTACCACAATGGTTTGGTGCAAATACCGTACCTATATAATAACTACCACGTGATTTATACGTCATACGTTAAATAAATCTAATCATATTTATATCTAATAAATCAATTACGCAGGAGAATATTCCCAGGACTGTCCACATAGCTCTATTTGTACAATCTGTGTAGTCTTGAATAGTTTGTCATATCTGTCTACTCATGTCTATCTAATCATTAAACTAAAGTATTGAACCTTGTTGGTCTAATTTTCTCCGTCTGGCCTTCCTCGGATATCCAGTCTTATTACTCTAGTCTTGTCAATGTTCCTATATTTTAAAATATTGGTTCTCGCATTTTCTTCTTCTGTTTGAAAATTTCGGAGAGAAAAACGAGCGTGGCGAAGATGTTCCCGCTGATTAACACCAAGAATCCAATCTGAAATTTCTTTGAGGAAGTTTCCTTTGTTGCTACTTCGCCCTTGTTGGAACTCATCGCCTGCTCTTCCCACAGCCCCAATAACCCGTTCTCGTGCATTCTCAAAATCAGCTCATTGAACCTCTTGCAGACCGGCAAGCCCTTCTCGAAAAGCAGCCAGATATAGTTTAAAACGAGGTTCGTTGTGATATAGATTTTGCTGTAACCGTATATGCCTAACCGGTAACGAACTGTTCTTGTATTTTTAACTAAACCTAGTTTTCCGGCAACTACAGCATCGATGCACTCGTATCCTTTTATCGTGCAATTCACCCAATTATCGAAAATATGTTGGTAAGTTGAATTTTGTTCGCTGAATGCTACTCTGATGCCTGGGTAACCACCTACTATTAGCTGCGAATTCACCAGCCCATCAAGGGTTGTTATTGGATCCTCCAAGCTTGGAATCGCCAAAAACGTCATATATATGTTGTTGAAAATTGTTGTTAGGAGGAAGGAAGCTATTGTCCAAATAAACAGGATCATTTTCGGAAAAATGTGTTTTGATTTAAAATCTGTGTGAAGTAAAGCAGAGTGTAAACATCATTAAAACATTATCGATGATATAGTACCGTTTCTTGAATAGTTTGTTGTAGATAGTTAGAGGAAACAGAATTGCAACTAGACTCAAGACAATTATACCCCAAATAGTTTCATTAAAAATGTATAAAACCTTTTTTGTCGGGTTCATGTTTTTCGGTGCCGGCGTGAAAACAGCCTTATGTTGCTCGGTGTAATAATGCGAGCCCTCGAAAAGCTCCACTAAATATCCTTCGGCTTTCGGAGCGCCTGCAATCATATCAATCTCCCGATTATCCAACATACCATACAAACTTGTGAGTTTGCCGTCGATTAATGCGCCGTGGCCCGTTTCGTTGGTTTCGATATATTTATAAACGATATTAATCCTACGAGCTACTTCCCTCAACAACATCACTTCGTAGCCGGGATTATCCGAATCCGACTCGTTGATGACATAAGGTGGAATTGACAAAGCAGCAACGCGAATCTCACAATGGTTGAAATTAAACACATCGTCGTCAAATTTTGGAAGCTGAAACTCCGTGCAATGTCCCAAAAATGTAGGTTTAATTCCCTTCTGACTAATCGGAGAGAAGCTGTATAAACCTAATGTTTCGGTGAGTACCAAAGACTTTACGCAGTAAAAATTCCATAAAATTTTGAATATTTCTATAACCTCTTCCGGATTTACGTTCACAATGAAATACAATGCGTCCTTGTTCCAAGAAAATGTTCTGTAAATTTGTTGCAGGAACATTTTCACTCCCTCTACTGATCCACAATTTATCAAGAGTAAGTCCTGTTTGGCTGGAACTGAAACTGCTTTATGGAAATTCAAGTCTAAAGTCATGTAGTTACCTTAAAATACAACAAAAAAGTCAAGCTTAAATACTCTTATCTATCTAATTATGTTTGTTTGGTTTTGTCTATCTGGTGTAGTTTTGTCTGTCTAGTGTTGTCTGTATAGTCGTCTCTCTCTAGTCTTATCTGTCTATTCTTGTCTGTCCAGTCTTGTCTGTCTAGTCTTGTCTGTCTAGTCATCTCTCTCTAGTCTTGTCTTTCTATTCTTGTCTGTCTAGTCTTGTCTGTCTAGTTTTGTCACTCTATCCTTGTCTGTCTAGTCTTGTCTGTCGAATCTTGTCTGTTTAGTCTTGCCTGTCTAGTCTTGTCTGTATAGTCTTGTTTAATAGTCTGGTCTGTCTAGTCTTGTCTGTCTATTCTTGTCTGTCTAGTCTTGTCTGTCTAGTGTTGTCTGTCTAGACTTGTCTGTTTAGACTGGTATGTTTAGTCTTGTCTCTCTAGTCTAATTTGGATAGTCTGTCTATTCTTCTCTGTCTAGTCTTGTGGATTTATTTTTGTCTGTGTAGTCTCGTCTATCTAATCTTCTCTGTCTAGTCTTATCTGTCTATTTTTAAACTATATACGATATAGTATTGTAATCTCGTTCTGTTTCTTTTCTCCTAGTTTACTTACTTTGATTTGGAAATAAAACATTTCCATCGATGAACCGATCGTTGTCGAAAACGTAAATAAAATTTGTGTAATTTAGGAGACTTAATACGTTAAGAGTACATAGTGTGTAATTTTTGTAAAAGTTTTCCTGTACCCTTTGGTGCATTTGGGTTAGCTTAGTTCTTCGTAAAGTGGGAGAACGTTTGTGTTCACATCGTAAACACAAGTATACTATTATTAATATATTATTATTATAGTACACGATTACAATCTAGAAATAATTGCTAGTTTAATTATCGAAATTGTAATACGGTATATCGATTATGTATTCTTATGTGTTTTAGTAGATGTCATAATAACATGTATAAATATATATATATATATATATATATATATATATATACATATATATACATA
Organism: Phosphuga atrata; assembly: GCA_944588485.1. NCBI lineage: Eukaryota > Metazoa > Arthropoda > Insecta > Coleoptera > Silphidae > Phosphuga > Phosphuga atrata. Next base: position 12,518,703 of record OX155906.1, read on the forward strand.
TGTATACATATATATATATATATATATATATATATATATATATATATATATATATATATATATATATATATATATATATATATATATATTTATATATAGACCAATTGAGTGGCCACTTAGGTCACCTGATCTTACCCCCTTAATTTTTTCTGTGGGGACATTTAAAAAGTCGAGTCTACGTTAACCGACCAGACAATTTAGAAGACTTAATGGAACGTATTAGACATGAAATGACTAGTATAACTTTGCAGATGATCGAAAACTCTGTAAATCAGGTCTACCATCGTTTTAGCCTATGTCAGATGGTGAACGGGACACAGTTTGAACAATTCCTGTAAGAAATAGTTTTGGTTTAATGGACTGTTTAGTTATTTTAAAAGTTGTTACTAAAATTAAGTTTATTGCGTTTTTTATTAATTTTATCGTTTTTTTTTTTGGTTATGTGACCCCTACTTAAATTATTTTTTATAATGCAGAAAAACAAGCTTTATCAAATAATGTAAAAAAAAACTAGCTTCCTATTTCAAAAAAATGTTGATAACGTCATAACTTTGACAAATTTGACGTTTTATTTTTTTGACTTATGTTAAAAGACGCGGAATAAAATAAACTGTTTGACGTGTTTTTCTAATTTTTATAAAAAATAAACATAGTGCCTTTTAATCCGGGTAATACGATCAACAAAAACTAACTCAAATTCTTCTAAATTCGACGTTTAATTAAATATTTTTCAAGACCTTTGTCTAATTGTTACAAAATTACAAAAAAACAAAGTAAAAGATTTTTTATAACTTACAAAGAAGGTAATGAACAAATTATTAGGACGTATAACATATAACGTTGACAAAAGTTGCAGATTACATAATATCTAGTATAAAGCGAGCCATGGTGCCTCATGCACAATTTAAATTAAGTTGTTTAAAAATTATTATATTATTAAAATGTCGGACACCAACCGATCGGCACAGCACAAGGAAACCAACAAAAAAAATCGATCTATTAAAATATATTAAAGTTGAAAAAAATTGCGAAGGTGCGCATTAGGACGATAGTGACGTCAGTGACATTGAAAGGATACCGAAGTCACGAGCACACTGGAGAAACTTCACTGGAGCAACAACAACTGGAGTTAAAGACGTAAAAGTCGTCTGGAAATTTGAATCAACCATTACGCAGCAGTTGACCCAGAAACCAAGGTAATAAAGAAAATACCGAGATCTTACTAGAAACAAGGAGCTCAACACACCCATTTAAGAAATTATATAACAGGTGGAACTGAGAACACAAACCGCAACTAAAATAGAAAACATATAGCAAACAGAAAACCACTCATCCAATCAACTGTGTCCAAACGTCGCCCAAGTCATGAGCCAAGCGTACATATTGCTCAAACCATCCATGTCTTTGCTTGAGTTCATGGCTGCACCGGCGTTATGAATTAAACACATTTCTAAGAAGAGTCTCTTAGATAAACATTCTTAGATAGACGCTTAGATAGACGATAGACGCTTTTAGGTCATTATAGTTGACCCTATAGTCCTTGTCATTACAATGTGTTGCTAAGGCGCAAGAGTGGAGTTTTAGTCTGCAAACACTTCTGTGATTGGCCAGTCTGGAGGACAATCTTTGGCCGGTCTGACCAACGTATACGTTACGATAGACTACATTTGATTGCATTAATGTGGGGGTTAAGTCTTTGACGCGACTGAAAAATCTACTGATGGTATTGTGACATTTGTCTGCTATAATAGCTGGGCTTTTGTTCCCAAAAATCGATTTAGTCCTGGGGGACAGTGATTCTACAAAATGTAAGCTCTTATATATTTTAGTTTCGTCCACTACGACCACCTCAACGACAGTTTGTCTTGTGGGATTGGAGAACAACAACTTCCTAACTAAAGTTGTGGGGTAGCTGTTCTTCTTTAGGATATTAAGCAATTTATATAGACTATCGGTACGAAGATCTGGATGCACAATCTTCAAAATCCTAACTTAAGAGCTAAAACTATATTCAGCTGGTGCTGAAGAGGAGCGCTGGACAAATAATTAAGTTTTCTGCCCGAACTTGTAGGTTTCTGATACCAATCTAATTTAATAAGATTGTCATTTGTCTTGATGATCGGGTGTCTAGAAAGGGTAGAGTATTATTATTTTCAGATTATATTGTGAAGGTAAGATGTCATTATATGAATTGAAAGCACTTAGGACCTCAGTTTTGGACCCGTGCGAGATGACATAGACAATATCATCCACATAATGCCATAGAAATGTGATTTCGAAATTAAGTTTGTCCAAAGCATCCTTGATTGAGGTGTTCATAACGATCTCCGCTGCCACCGGAGACAAGCGTGATCCCATGTGGGTTCCGAAAATCTGAAGGAAAAAGTTATTTTCAAACAAAAAATTAGTAGTGTCAAAAATGAAATCAATAAGTTCCAAAAAAATCTTGCAGGGTATTTTATAAGATGGGCGAACCAACTCCCAATTAGATTTAATAATAAAAAAAAAATAATTTTGAAGGAATATTTGTGAATAACGATGATACGCCCTAAGACACCAGTTCATGAACATCGGGTACTTGGTAATTGTTTAAGGCAGTGGCGAATTCAAAAGAGTATTTAATTCTGAAAATGTTGTAGTCGGCGAAAGACGTGTAAAGAATATTCAAAATAAACAGCCAAATCGACAGGAGTCGGATTGAACCTAAGAAACAATGGGCCTTAGTGGAATTTTTTTTAGCATTGTGTACGATTAAAGTTTTATATGTAGTTTGCTCTATGTAAGCTTTACTTTTAAGTTTCCTAACTAAATCATTGTTTCTTCGTTCAAACCTACAGGTGAGGTCTCTATCTAAAGGAACATACGTGGCTGCATCTGGCAGAAGGTCCTCTTTTTTCAAGATGACAGTTACATTGCCTTTATCAGCTTTAAGATCCAATAGTTCTGGATGTGCTTTGAGGGACCGGTCGCATGTCGTGGGTCTGGCAGTGCAATCCTCTAGTTCTCCAGTTTATTAATATGGTTTGAAACCACGTATGTGGCTTCAGCTCTACAAAAATCTTTTTTAAAAGTGAGTACCTCTTCTATCAAGTTTTCAATGTCAGCCAAGATGACATATAAAGGGAAGTTCTTAGGGTTATAGGGCAAATTAAACTTAGGGCCTAGCGCCAAAAAAATTTTTACTTCCTTGGGGACTGTTACATCGGAAAAGTTTTTTACCCACTTCTCTGGAGGGTCATTTTTACAATACAGAGATTTTCTAATTAAATTATCAAGTTTCTTCTTCTTCTTCTTTCGAATAGGCCTACTTTGGACCACGCTTGTTCATTTGTTGGGCTTTGACCTTTGCACAGTTCTGCCGCATCTTCTGCTGGTGTAACTCCTTTCTCTCTTCTGTCCAGGGGATACCTTTCCTTCGAGGTTTTTCCTGAAATCCACGGACTTCATTCAGGGTACGTCTCACAGACTGTCTGTTTTTAAGATCTGTTATTCTAAGATCTGTTATTCCCAGTTCTTTAATATCCTTCTTGATCTCTGTCAACCAAGTGGTACGAAGCTTCTTGTTTTGCCAGAAGGTGAACAGACGGTTGGTGAGTCGATTTGGAGGCAATCTTGCAACGTGGCCATAGAAAGCTACCATTCTTTTCCTTGCACAGTCAGAGAGCATCTCAATATGTTCGTAGAGCTCAAAGTTATGCCGTCTTCGGAATTCCCTATTTTCCTTTACCGGGCCTAGGATCTTCCTGAGGATTCTCCTCTCTCTGATACCCAATTTCTCTATTAGACCCCTTCGGTTCAAGGAAAGACACTCTATGGTATACAGGGCTTCTGGTCGTAAGACTGATGTGTAGTGCTTAAGTTTCAGGTTGCGTGACAGGCATTTCTTATTGTAAGTGTTCTTAGTTAGCCGATAGACTAGTTCTAACTTGCTGACTCTCTTGGATAATGATGCTCTTTCTGACAAGTTGGGTTCAACCCATTCGCCGAGATACTTAAATTTCTCAGTCCTCTTGATGTTTCCCTGTTCTAGTAACATCTCTCTGTTTGCTTCTCTGATGTTGGTGAAGAATTCTGTTTTCTCCAGCCACACCTGAAGACCCACTTTGGCAGCCTGTTTTCTGAGGCAATTTACCTGCATTGTTGCCATCTCAAGAGAATCAGCAAACAGTGCTATGTCATCTGCAAAGGCCAGGCAATCTACAACCAGTCCATCGTTCTTACGTCCCAGGTAGATACCAATCTGAGCACCCAAATTGTTCAGTTCCTTGCGCCATTCTCTCATACCCTTTTCAAGGATACATTTGAAGAGAAGTGGGGAAAGTCCATTTCCTTGTCTCACTCCAGTTTTTACTTCGAAGCTTTCTAAAACCTCGCCTCTAAATTTAACCTTGGAATGGGTGTTGGTCAAAGATTCTAGGGTGAGTCTGCGGGTTTTGTTGTCTAGTGCTAGTTCCTTGAGTACTTTGTTAAGCGTGTCTCTATCAATGGAATCGTAGGACTTCCTAAAATCAACAAAGGCGACGACCACGTTGCGGTTTCTCATCTTGGAGTATGCAAGTACAGTTTTAAGATTGAGGATCTGTTCAACACAGGATCGGGTCTTCCTGAAGCCCGCCTGGTATTCACCCAGTTGACTATCCAACTGATTTTCTGCCCTTGTTTGTAACGCCTTCGAGAGAATTTTGTATGTTACCGGGACGAGAGAAAATCCACGGTAGTTGTTTAGATCAGTAAAATCCACCTTTTTGTGAAGCGGATAGATCATAGCAGATTTCCAATCGGCTGGTAAATTCTGTTTCCCAGATGTTCTGGATGATCTCGGTTAGCTTGCGCACGGCATTGTTTCCGGCACCTTTCCACAGTTCAGCAGCGATAGAGTCCTCTCTAGCTGCCTTATTATTCTTAAGAAGTTGAATGATCTGGCCAACTTCTTCCAATGAAGGGGAAGCGAGTCCGGGTTTGGTGGGGTTTGGATATAGTCGAAGTCTTCGCTGGGTGGGTCACAGTTGAGTAGATTTTTAAAGTACTGAGCCGAAAGGTGGGAGTTGTCCGTATCCGTATTTTCTGAGTGCCTGCTTAAAGGTTCCGAAGAAATCTTTGGAATTATTTTTAGCAAAGCTCTCTTCGATATGTGTTAGTTGCTTTTGTGTGAAGGTTCGTTTGGTTCCTCGAATTATCTTGGCTGTAACCCTTCTCAAAAATGTATGCCAATTTTCCTTGATCTTTTTAGAATTCCACTTCACCCAGGCTACCTGTCTTTGGGCTATTGCATTGTCACAGTCTTTAGTCCACCACGGATGCTTCCTTCTTCTAGCGAGAGGGGCGAGTTCATTTGCCGCCTTGACAAGAGTCTCCTTCGGTTGGTCTCAGTTGTTTAGGTCAGTGTTGTTCAGTCTCTAACTTAGTTCTTGACTGTTCTTGAGTCGCTCGACGTCAAATCTTACCATTTTGGAGGTTCTGTGTAATCTAGTGTTTCTAGACTGGAGTCTTATTTTGATCTTTCAGAGGTAGTGGTCTGAGTCCAGATTGGCCCTTCTTAGTACCTTCACGTTTTGTATTTCCTTTCGAGATTTTCGTGAAATGGCCACATGATCCATCTGGAATTCACCCAGGTGAGTATTAGGTGAAATAGCCTTCTGCTTCCTTGGCAAGTGATTTAAGGCTGTAGACTTCATGATCAACCCAAAAGTCCTACATAGATTCACCAATCGTTCTCTGTTGCGGTTGGTTCGCTTATGCGTCGGATAATTGCCGACTATGTTTCTGTATTTTTGCTCACTTCCCAATTGAGCATTGAAGTCACCAAGCAGTATAACGGTGTGCCTCTCTGGAAGTTTAGAGATAATATCTTCTAAGTCTTCCCAGAATTTATCAGTTCTGTCTGGTTTGCGTCTGTTGTCCTGGTTGATTGGGGCATGTACATTGACTATACTGTAGCCCTTGTTTGCGCAATTGAGAGAGAGGATGGGATACACGACTACTCGGGGAAGTAAAGTCGGTGACTGGATTCAGTATCCTGTGACTGATTATAAATCCTGTACCTAAGTGGGGTACTTTCTTCATTAAGCGCTGGCCGACTTTTCCTTTGAGGATTCTGTAGCCTTGGAACTCGAAGTCATGTTCGTGCGTAAATCTGGTTTCCTGTACTGCTGTCAGTATTATGTTGTGTCGTGTTAGTGAATCAGTCAAATGTTTCAGTTTACCCACTTTTAGCAGTGAGTTGGCATTAAATGTTGCGAAAAAGCTTTGCCGTCTTGGTCTGATTGTGAGTTTACGTCCGGTGATTTCAGGATCGATGATTTCAGGATTTAAAGCATGTTGGTGCGGACGCCCCAGAATCTGAAGGTCATTTAGCGAGATTTTCCTTCATGCTCAGTTGAAGAATATTCTTCATGGGACAGTGGCGAGCCCCTGTCCAAGATACTACCCAAGTTGTTAGCTTGGGAGGCTATTATTCGGGGTTGTCACCCCTAGACAGGTTGCCTTCACTAAGGCTAAAGATTCATTTTCACCCCAAGTTATATTATTATCAAGTTTCATTATATAAAACTTAAAACAAACGGAAGACAGCCTGAATATATAAATATATTCAGCCTTTTCGGAGCTCTGTAACAATTACTTGTCATTGTAGGACTACCAAAACAAATCTCATGTGAAATTTGTAGAAGTTCTATGTACCCCCGCAAAACGCCTCTGGTTTTTCGAACCTTTTGAGCATTTTTCTCTTCAAACTGCAGCAGATTCGCAAAAAGTGGTCGTAGTTTAAAAATGCTTGCCGGAATCGCTGCGGGCAAGTGTCCTGAAGTGAACGAACCCATCCGGCGACCTGGAGCCCTTCAAGTAAGTCCTGGGCGTCCGTGGAAGTGAGTGCAAAATCGTCAAAAAAAAAATTTATTGGCTCTCGCACCAGGCGAACGGGACGTCGCAGGACGGCGAGCGAGGGCTCTAAACACGTGGCGCGGCGGCGGAATTCAGCATATTTAATGATTCGGGTTTTCGAAAAATTTTAGATCCGATAATAGATTACACTAGGACTAGACAATAAAATTGCAATTAATCCAGAAAAAAAATGTGTCATTAGAAGCTTCAAATTTAAAAAACAAAATAAAAAAAGATTTGATGGGGAAATCCTTATCATTAAAAGTTGATGTAGCAAGTAGATTTTATAGAAGTATATTAGGAATCAACGTTCAATTTGTAGGAAATAATAACTGTTTAGTTTTAAGGACGTTGGGGATGCGGGAATTGAAGGAAAGGCATGCTTCCTCATACCTTTCAAAAATAATATTAGCGGTCTTAGAAGAATATTATATTGATTTGAAGCAAGTCTTCAGTATAACAACAGACAATAGGGCAAATATGCTCAAAGCGGTACGTTTGTTAGGAGAGCAACAAAGCAATTTTAGGGGCGATGAAGAAGAAAATGAAGACCAAGAAAAAGAAACTTTATCTTTTTTATCTGCTTCTCAAATAGATATAGCTAAAAACTACATCACGTATAAAGAACATTAATCACGTTGAAGAACATTAATGAATGTAATAAATTCGAAGAAGAGGCATCTCTAGTATCAACTTCAACAGAAGAAGATGAAATAGAACAATTTTTAAAATAGAAAGACATTATTCAAAATATTTCTTCAAAATCACATAATACAACAGATATTCGATTCTTATTAGATCGTTATTATGAAGAACCGCGCAAAAAGCGAGATAGATTTTTATTGGTCAACAAAACAAACATCAATGAATGAAATATATAACGTTGCAAAACAAATTATTGGTTTGCCCATGACACAAATTAGTGTTGAACGTGCATTTTCGGCACTTAAATTTATTTTAAATTCTCAAAGGACGAATTTAAAAGAAGATTTATTAGAAGATGTCTTGCTTCTTAGATTAAATAAATAGTCGCTGTAAATCTTTATATAAATGTATACACTAAAATTATTTTCATTATTGTCTTCTGATTTATATTAAAATTAATATATGCTCTTACATTCATTTGTTTATTTAATTAATTCTTGTAACTACTAAATTGTCCATAGTAATTTTCGTTTATTTATTTTGGTATACTGAATCATCAAACTATAAAAGTATTTTTAGTATAAAATAAATATGTATACAATTTTGTTCGATTCTTCTCGTGTTTAGAACAAATAAAAATACCACTCAAAATGCAATCGATTGAAATTTTTAACATTTAACGAAAGTTTTTGAAACAAATTTTTAATACATTGAATTGATTGGATTGATTGATATGGATTACCACGTAGTAACTGTCGCAACCATCCTATTCATAAAATTTTTAATAATATTTGCCAGTTATGATTAAAAATATGACATGTGACATATTTTCCAAACAAAAAAAAACACATTGTTAGTAAAAACTATGTACTCTTAGCAAAATTTGCTAAACCGGTTTTAACCGTTTGTTTTGGGTGAGAACGTATATAACGAAAAGGAAATATTCTGTTTTCGTTCTGATCAGAAACGAACGAAATATTTTTCGTTTTTAGTCCCTGATTCCCTGCTTTTATTAAACATGCGTGCTTTTTGTTACTTTAGTAAGTATTGTTACTAAGTATTTACCATGTTTTACCACTTTTACATTTAATAATCCGTGACTGTTTGTGACCTATCATAAACACCTCTACAAACAAACATAAATATGTTCAATATAAAAAACTGATTGTATCTTGTTTGTTTTTATCGCACATTAATTAACATATTCGATATTAATTTTAGGTCCAACCTAACATTATTATCGAATTATTCAAATAAAACCTATTATATTAAAATAATATATTCATACATACAGAAGAAATTACTTTTATTATTCCCTGCTTTTAAAAAAGGAAAATATTACAACTTTATTTATTTCACGAAACTGGGGATAATATGAAGATTAGCACAATATTAATAGGACTATTTATATTTCAAGTTAAAGCTTTCAACTTTGCAGAAAATGCAAACATAGATATTTTCTAAAACTTTCTAGTCCAGGACGGTTTTATTCCCTGCGAAATATTATGCAACTATTGGTATAATAGGCACACATTCCGCGATAGCTGAATGGTTTACAAGAGAACGGATACATTTGGAATGTCCTGTGATGCTTTGGCATAACTAACGTGCTAACACAACCTCAGTAACTTATCGCACCAAAGACCTTTACGGTTTTATAGAAGATTTGAACGAATTCGACAAGTATATGGATTGTGTAAACGAATGTCCTTTCTTGCATCGCCGCGGACGATTCACTGTAATTATCAGTCGAGAATTTAGTGATACCGAATGGTTGGACGAAGTTATGAAAAAGATTTGGTTCGAAAATAAATTAAATTTTAATGTTATATTTAATTTATTAGGAGTGTTAAAAATTGCTGGTTATAATTCCTTTCAATAAGACTATTTATTATTTAGGGGAAACCGATGAAATCTTCCCGCACAAATTAACCAACGTTTATCAGTATCCAATTAATGTAGTGCTGTTTGAAGATCTTCTCAAAAACACGCTACACAATGGTTATAAGAGAAATGAACGAATGAATGAACGAAGTTGAATTTTAAAATAGTCCATGATTATATGCTCCATAAACATGGTTCCGGACGAATCTGTTGATTTTGGCTTTAACAGATTGGTAAGCATAGGGTTAGAAAAGTACCGAACTCTAGTACCGAAAGACAAACTAATTCCTTTGTACATATACATTTTTTATATGTTAGAGTTGGAATCGTGGAAATACGTTGCAATTACACTATCAACATTTCTAGTCTCTAAGAAATTCTTGTAGCTGGTTAATATCAAGTTTGGCAACAAAATTATAAATATTTGCTTATTATGTTTTATTTATATTATATTATTATACTTGTTTGTTATACTTATATTATTATACGAATTATATTAAACATATTTCAATGTTCTTTGACTGGAGCACTAATGAAAGCGAAATTCGACGAGGTTCGAGAATTAAGAGAGCAGTTTAAAAATTGGGGTTAGAAATTCTATGCTTAAATCACTGTGGAATGTTTTATCAGAGTTTCTACACAAATTTACAGCACTCGATCTAAATTTCTGGACAGTATCGAAGAGGTGATAGTGACATAGTTTTCTGTGCTCGCATACTCGCTAAGTTACTTGTAGACCTGAGAGATTTATATGGGAAACTTCTTTACCACATGGTTCCTGAACTCGGGATTTCTTTTCCCGTTCAGGTCCCCATATTTAGGTTTCTTGAATGAAAAACTGATTTTGCTCGAACAATGTAGATTAAGTACCGTGTTGGAAAATCTCGAATTTAAACTTTTGAAACAATCTGATGCGAGAGGAGATACCGAAACTACTCCCATATTGAAGATGGCTCATTTACAATCAGTGTTCCCTCTATTTTTTTATGACCTGTGTGCGCACTTTTTTTCAATCGTCTGACCCAGAATGGGCGGCTACAGACAACGTCTGTTATTCATGTCAGAAGCGGCTGAAACTAACACTTGCCAACCCGCAGCAGTAGGAAGCGTGGAGTTTTAATCCTACATCACCTTCATATGATAAGAAGAAACCAGAAACGGCCCCGAGTCTCCGGCGACCTGCAAGTCTCCAACCTAGGTAGCGGTTGTTACAAGACACAGGTTAGGGGCGCCTAGAATACCCGGAAGACAACAAATACAATAATAATAAATAATAATTAACATTCAGCTAAATTTTGTACCGACTTATACGCATTGACATGAGAAAACTACTCTATAATCAAGTAAAATCATTAGCTCGTGAAGACAGAATTTAGCTGATTACTGTGGCTTTCCATTCTAATGGAAAATATGAAAATTTAATACTTACGTTGACTGGTCTAAATTTTTCAATTAACACATTTGCAAAACAAACAAACAAGAACAACAATTCACAATTACTTTTTATTGAACAATTTTAGAATTATGAATTATATATTTTTTAATGGCTTTTATTTTATACTGCTCTCTCCTGTCTTTTGGTTTTAACCACTCTGTATAGACTTTACTTAAATTTACATTGTTTCCGTCATTCATATGTGATTGTACTCTTATCAGCATAGAGTTTTCATGCAATCTATTTCTTAGTTTCGTTTTTCTAGAATTCTAGACCACCATTAAAATTTGGTTATCCATCCATCCATCAAATGATATCCAATCTTCTACTTCATCCGTTGGAAACATATCATCTGTTTTTATAGTCATATTTAAATCATTAGCCTTTTATTAAATAAAGCACGCTTATTTTATTGCACCATGCCATGTCGTAAGATAATTTTCCTTGATTTTATTAATTCTTGCATGAGCAAATTGAAAACGGTGTTAATCTATGGGTGTTAATTCACGGCGTTGAAAAATTTGCCATAAAGCACTGAATTCTTCTAAAATTGAAGACAAAAGTTCTAAATTTATTTTAAATTCAATATTTTATCCTACCGAAAACAGTTTTATATTGATAAGATTTTCTTAACTGAAAATATAAAATTAAACATTTGGTTGTTGAAATGTATGTGCTTTCATCAACAATTAAAGTATGAAAATGTGCAATTTTAATTTCATTTAATATTTCAGTTTTTTCAACAGTATTCACAACTTCCAAAAATGAAAACGTATAGTTTTTACTATGCCTTTCTGGAAATGAAAGTTTAACTTTCTGGAATATGAACTAATCCAGTCAAAAAAAGGAGTCAATCTCAGAATCTAGCTGAAGAAGCTGAATTTTTGTATAGACCTTTATTTTAGCATTACAAATGTTGTCTCAAAAATCACATATACCAACATGTGAGCGTCCTTAGATATTCAAGGTCAAAGGTTGCAAAAATCAGTTTTTTGAGAATATTTCGTTTTCTCTGCTGTAATCGTATTTGCATTTATTATAAAAGTTGTAGAGAATAAAATTCTCTACAAATTTCATCCGAAACCTTTTTTTACGATTACAAAACCGTAGTGTTGAGCGCTCAGCCAATCATACGTGGTCTGTTAGAAAAGTATCCAACCTTTAGCCTGTAAAAAAAACTGGCATACCTGGAGCGTTGTAAGCCTAATCGCCCTCAAAGTAGACTTGGGACTCCACACATTTCTCCCAGCGGTGCCGCCATTGTTGGAAGCATTCCGAAAAAGCCTCTTTCGGAATCGACTTTAGCTCGGCTGTCGTTGCAGCCAAAATTTCCTCTCTTGTTTGAAATCGCGTTCCTTTCAATGGTCTATTGACTTTGGGGAATAGCCAGAAGTCGCAGGGGGCCATATCAGGTGAGTAAGGAACCTGTCGAACCAGAGGTCTGGTTTTTCCATAAAAAATTGTGAACCAAGTGCGAAGAATGTGCTGGAGCATTGTCGTGATGGAGTCGCCAATTTCATGATGACCACAACTCCAGTCGCTTGCGCCGCACAGCATCACGTAAGCGACGTAGGACATCCCTATAGTACTCTTTGGTGATTTTTACTTGCATTGAAAAACCGACGAGAGCACTATACACTACGTCACTCGAACACTGCTCGACAGCAACAGACGCTATCTACCGGGGGGAAAAATTCATGCTTACGCACGAAGGTTCAAGGTCGGCTCATGCAAGCGCGCTTGATTCAAATCCATCAGGATTTCAAAATAAAAAATAAGGTCGGACAGACCACGTATTATACCTAAAGTAACCTTCAAGAATATCTTCAACATGAACTCAGCCCGTATCTGACATCTTTATTTGATAACAATGGCATGAGAAAAACTACGAAATCTTCTATGTCAGTCTTCTATATAAATCAGAGTATGGTATGGTACCAATTGTATGGTAATATTATATACATTGTTTATAGTGGATTTCTTCTGCAGCGCGTCGTATGAAGTAACGAAGATACTTTCTCTTCTGTTTTAGATTAGAACACATTATGGTTCTATATCTAATATTTTAGTCGTATTTAATGTATACTCAGACAATGATAAAAATATTAATTTAACAACTAAAGAGAACAGGTGCTCTTTCAAAGTCGTATGAAGTTTCTTTTGATGAAACATTGGTAGTTCCCATCAGCCAAGAACTTTTTTTATCAAAGCGACTTAATAAAGAAAACTTAATCTACATGCTCGTTGAGAGATTGAAAATTGCTAATATCGCTACGAAAGTATCCAGAGATGATGCTGATGTCCTTATTATCGAAACTAAAATCAGAACAAAAAAAAAACTGCTGTCATGATAGGTGAGGACATCATAGGTGATTTATTAGTAATTTTAACTGGACGTACTAAATCACATGAACCAAAAATTTACTAAAAAAGGCAGCGTTGAAACACAACTATACTCCACTAAAAGTTTTGATAAATATGCCCGTTGTAAAGTTGTGACACGACATCTGCTCTTTTTGGAAAGAAAAAAAAAATTAGTTTCGTTTGAGTCATCACAACATTAGAAAAATTATCTCATTTGGATCGTCTGGCTCAAGTATTTCAAGAAGAAAACTGTGCTTTGCCAACATTATATGAAAATGGAACTAGACTTTTCTTGGCAGTCAAAATCTGAGGGCAACATCGATTACTTTCGATACACATAGTTTATTAAATCAACCAAATTAAATAAACCTGTGAAGTTATCACTTCTACCACCAACTAGTACAACAGTTCATCAACACATAAAATGGGTCTACTACCAAATTCAAACTTAGTTAGGTAATGATTTACTACCCCAGGAATGGGGTTGGGTACTGCAAAATTAATGCCTAACGCCGGTGACAACACTTTTACCACCTGCACCAGATGAACTACTCAATTCAATATTTTCCAACTGCACGAATGGTTGTGGTTCGCGTTGTGAATGCTGTAAGTTAGGGATGCAATGTTCTTTAGCTTTTGGTCAATGCAATGGAAATTCATGCCTCAATGCATCATCATATCCTTCAGATGTTCATGAAGTAATGCATATGACCCTGAAATTAATGTCAATGATAACGAGGAAATATGACAATTAATGTCAATGATAACGAGGAGAGTGAAGATGAGAATGAGTCTGAAACTGCTGGTCAACCGGAAAAAACCTAACAATAACAATACAAACAATAATATTAATATCAATAAAAACAACATTTAAAAGAAAATATTTTCCATAATAAATGCAAATACGATAAAAGGCAGAGAAAACGAGATATTTTCAAAACACAGATTTTTTCGACCTTTGACCTTGAATATCTAAGGACGCTAACATACTGGTATAGGTGACTTTTGAGACAACATTTGTAATGCTAAAATGAAGAATTGTGAAGGATATTGCTAAAATGAAGGAATTAGATGCCGGGGTGATATGCCGAGATGACTGGACAAAATGTATTTTGCCATGTGGTTATTTATTTCTCGAACCGAAAGTAAAGATATGTTCATTTTATTTGACTACAATAGATTATCAATTACATTTTTTTTTATATAGACTACATATGCAGGTGCAATTTCATTTTCTGCACAAAAAAAAATTGTGCGCGCCAATATTTTTCTTGTGCGCTATGTCTAAAAACTATGTACACGCGCACAGCTTAGAGGGAACACTGTTTACAATCGACATTTCTGATTTTGCTAAGTGGTAATATTGTTGCTTTTTTAATTTTTCTTTTGGAAATTATCAAAAATTTGTATGTTAAACATAAATATTAAATCTGTGATAGTCGCTTAAAAGGTCATAAGTCGTATTTAAAAAAAATAGGACTTTTTGTCAGATATGTTTAAAAAAATAGCCTTCTTACGATCTGTTAAAACGGTGTAAGCCTATTTATGCTGAAAAATGTTACAATTAGGGTTGCTGAAAAAGATATGATATCAAATACTAGGGATGGTTTAAAAGACATAAATAGACACAACCCGTTAACGTTTTATTAATAAAAACTAATAAAACATTTAACAAATTTCAATTCCTAAATTTGGATCAGTAGGGAAAGATCCTTCGTTCTGGCGCCACCGCCACCACTGTCATGCGCATGCGCGATGACCTTTGACCCCTAACCTAACCTTGACCTTGACCCCTAACCTTGACTTTGACCCCTAACCTTGACCTTGGCCCCTAACCTTGACCTTGACCTTGGAACTTCCAGTTTCGACTTCCGGTTTCGACTTCCGGTTTCGACTTCCTGTTTCCGGTTTCAACTTCCGGTTTCGACTTCCTGTTTCCGGTCTCGACTTCCTGTTTCCTGTTTCGACTTCCGGTTTCGACTTCCGGCCGCCATTTTCGGAACTTCCAGATGCGCGGGAAAATTCAAAAAATAGACGCGAGGCGAGGAAATTCAAAATTAGATCCTGTTGAGACAAATGAGGTGTGAAAAGTTGGTTGCATACATCAACGGGACTAAACACATGAGACTAGACAGACGAAGCTAAATACATGAAACTAGATACATGGAACTAGATAGACGAGGCTAGATACATGAGACTAGATACACGGAGCTAGATACATAAGACTAGATACACGGGGCTTATGTAAAATTTCTTAAACTTGTCTGTGATTTAGATCGTATTAATTATTTAATATAAATAAAAAAGTATTTCAGCAATTAGGTTTAATTTTGAGTGAGAAATGGTCTTAAGCAATAATGACTTGCACACATATTACAGCGAAACTTTACACAACTAGTTTTACTTGAGGCCTTTTGTCTTCCAAATATCATTCGGTTTTCTTTATAACACCAACACACCGTCTTTTAACATCCACTTTCTCGAGGGAATGTTCACTATCTTTAGCATTGGATGAACAAACAGCTGATTGGTTTATTGAATCAGGAACATGTGCATTCAAACTCTCAACTTTATTCTTTTGACATTTAACATCCGTTTTCTCGAGGGAATGTTCACTATCTTTAGCATTGGATGAACAAACAGCTGATCGGTTTATTGAATCAGGAAGATGTGCATATTTTTCTCTATTATTATCATAGTCACCATTAAAACTCTCAACTTTATTCTTTTGACGTCTAGGAAGCGCCTCATATGATGGTGATAAACTAGGAGATATTCTAAGTGGAGTCCAATAGATGGTTTTATTACGGGCATGCTTCTCGCCAAATACAATTCCCATCTCTCCCTCTCCCTCTCTTCTTCTCGCTCTCTCTCTCACTTAATACTCTGCAGCTCTATCGGTTATGTGTAGCGTGGGGTCACATAGACCTCACACCCTGTTTAGCGTGGGGTCACATAGACCTCACACCCTATTTAGCGTGGGGTCACATAGACCTCACACCCTGTTTAGCGTGGGGTCACATAGACCTCACGCCCTGTTTAGCGTGGGGTCACATAGACCTCACGCCCTGTTTAGCGTGGGGTCACATAGACCTCACACCCTGTTTAGCGTGGGGTTACATAGACCTCACACCCTGTTTAGCGTGGGGTCTGTAACCTACCCCAACTATGAGGTCTATGTGACCCCACGCTAAATAGGGTGTGAGGTCTATGTGACCCCACGCCAAACAGGGTGTGAGGTCTATGTAACCCCACGCTAAACTCCGTCCACTTTCCGTCCACCCCATCCACTTTCCGTCACCTTTTCATTCTTTCAGCTTTAATCTCATTGGGTTTGTTGGGTTAGCATTGGGTTAGGTTAGCATTAGGTTAGGTTACGAGATATTAGGAATGAAACGCACTTCATTGCCAACCTCCCGTAACCTAACCTAATGCTAACCTAACCCAATGCTAACCCAACAAACCCAATGAGATTAAAGCTGAAAGAATGAAAAGGTGACGGAAAGTGGATGGGGTGGACGGAAAGTGGACGGAGTTTAGCGTGGGGTTACATAGACCTCACACCCTGTTTAGCGTGGGGTCACATAGACCTCACACCCTGTTTGGCGTGGGGTCACATAGACCTCACACCCTGTTTGGCGTGGGGTCACATAGACCTCACACCCTGTTTGGCGTGGGGTCACATAGACCTCACACCCTGTTTGGCGTGGGGTCACATAGACCTCACACCCTGTTTGGCGTGGGGTCACATAGACCTCACACCCTGTTTGGCGTGGGGTCACATAGACCTCACACCCTGTTTGGCGTGGGGTCACATAGACCTCACACCCTGTTTGGCGTGGGGTCACATAGACCTCACACCCTGTTTGGCGTGATGAAAAGTGGATGCAAGTAGATGAAAAGTGGATGCAAGTAAATGAAAAGTGGATGCATGTAGATGAAAAGTGGATGCCAGAAAATTGAACTCTTTGGTATTTATATAAATGTAAAACATTAATACGATCTGGTTCACAGACAAGTATAAGAAATTTCGCTTACTCATAGGAAATTATTCGGATAAATATAAGGTCTGTATAGTCTTGTCCGTTCTTGTTCGACCTTCTTCGGTATTGGCCGATCTTGTGCGGCCTAAAACCAATAATCTCATTTGAATCAATCCGTAATATGTTTGCAATCAATTATGTATGCATACAGGATTGTCCGCTACCCATCCGCAACTCATTTTGAATTTTCTCCGCTTGTCTGTCTGTCTAATCTAGTCTGTCTAGTCTAGTCCCTCTATTCTTGTCTGGTGTTATGACTGACAAACATCCGGTTGCGTCTAATCAACAAGCCGTAAATCAAAATAAAACGTAGATAACATAATGAAAGTAAAAATATAAACATTATTAACAATTATAAGAAAAACAATTGAAAATATATTTTAGTTGAATTAAACAATCCCTTATATATTTTAGTTCAGTCTTATATAGATTCATGTATTTAGCCTGGTCTGTCTAATCTCATGTATTTAGCCCCCATCTGTCTAGCTTCATCTAACTAGTCTCGTCTGTCTAGTCTTGCCTGTCTAATCTTGTCTGTCCAGTCTTGTCCATTACATATAAATTGAGGCATAAGGCCAACTGCAATTATTTATAACTTTATTTAAATTCAAATCTTATTACGTTTATAAAATTAAACACCAACCAATTAGCATTAGTATTAGCATCGAGATAATTAGTTTAGTAATTTCTGCCGCGGCGGATGACGTCATCTACTGAGGGGTAGGCGGTCGGACGGTATCTCCCTTAGGGTACATGCTAGAGCTGTTTTGACACCAGATTTTTCTCATCAAATGGTTTAAAATGGTTTAGTCTAGTCCGTCTAGTCTTGTCCGCCTAGTCTTGTCTGTCTAGTCTTTTCTGTCTAGTCTTGTCTGTCCAGTCTTGTCTGTCTAGTCTTGTCTGTCTAGTCTTATCAATCTAAATCCTCCCTAATCTCAATTGAATCAACCCCTATCTGAATTTTCACCCCTCACCCCTCATTTTGAATTTTCCCACTATCCAACGTACACGTATCTTGCAGCGTCATCTAGACATTCTCGCTCGGACGCGTTCAGAACTATTTTGCATAGGATTCCCCATAAGGGGCTTCTTGCTAGATTTACATGTAAATCTCCATAAGGGGCATCGTGCTAGATTTTACATGTAATTCCCCCATAAGGGGCTAGATTACACGTAAATCCCATAAGGAGGTGGTGGCGCCAGAACATGACATCTTTCCCTACTCACTGCGAATTATGCCAGTAAGCTGCTTGTGGAAAGTCGGACTATTTTTTTGCTCTCACGATGCGTTCCCTTACTTTTTATTTTGCCAATACACCACTGGTGTTACTAGACCTAATGATTTTGGTGGAACATGTATCGATAACTTTTTTGTCAAATCAAACTTGAATAATATTAAGTCGTTGAGGTATACTAACATTTTTACTGATCACTGTCCCATCTGTGTCACTTTTGGTATAAACTCAAACAAAACACATATCAAGGATGAATCTAAAATCGATTACAACCACCTCGTTAATCTGAGTAAGAAACTCAACTGGTCATCTCTGCGGGAAATCCAATACACAGAGGAATTTTTCGTTGTTTTTACAGATAAAATAAAATCATTAATAAATGACTCTACGTTTAAATTGAAAAAAAAAACAGTTATAATATGAAACCTCGCAGTAAAGTGGATTGCAAAGGGGCTAATGATTTCTAGCAAAAAAAAAGAACTATTGTACAATATTTGGAAATTAGATAAAAATGATATTGAACTTAAGAACCAATACTACACATAAAGTAAAGTGAATAGGATGGTTGCGACAGTTACTACGTGGTAATCCATACTTACATTGAATTGAAAAATTCACTTTGTTTTTTACCACACTTATATTATGTAAAAATATTATATAACTTATTATTCACAGTTATATAAATTTCTACACATATCACGACTCGAGTTTCGACGTTTGACGGTCATTTTCAAGTGAAAAATCAACTTGAAACTATATCAATTTCAAAGTGAAAAATCAACTTGAAAATGACCGTCAAACGTCGAAACTCGAGTCGTGATATGTGTAGAAATTTATATAACTGTGAATAATAAGTTATATAATATTTTTACATAATATAAGTGTGGTAAAAAACAAAGTGAATTTTTCAATTCAATGTAAAGTAAAGTGTTTTATAGGTTGATTCAATTAGCTAAATGTAATTTAATAATGATAGAAAAAAACTTTGGCAATATGTTAATGGTAAATTAGGTAAGAATAATAACGTGGCAAAGGATATCGATTCCATTATTTGTGAAGAGGAAATTATTACTGAAAGTGATTCTATTGCAGAGAGTTTTGTGGACTTTTTTAGAAATATTGGTAAATAATTAGCTAGTAAAATAAGTAACAATACAATTAATGTTGAGAAAACAGTTAAGTTTATTTGCAATAGTATCTTTCTAATGCCCACAGACAGATTTGAAATTGAAAAGATTATTCTGACAATGAAGGATAAAGCTGGTAGTGTCGATAGGATTAACAGTATAGTTCTTAAACTCATGGTCAATAATATTTGTTTTCCACTTGAACATATTTTTCATAAATGTATCAATATAGCCATATGGCCATATGGAATGATATTGACATATTAACGTTGCACGACCACTGTTTTAGAGATCTTGCCACAGCAAAAATCTGGTATCGGAGGGGGGGGGGCATTTAGGAAACTTATTGTGACCTCTGCGTACCTACCATACGATACACCTGAACCACCACCTACCGCAGAATTGGAGCGCCTGGTGAAATACTGCTAGGTTTCCAATCTCCAGATCCTGGTTGGGATGGATGCCAACGCCCAAAACATAGTATGGGGGAGCATCAAAACCAACAAAAGAGATGAGTCTTTGCTTAGATATTTAGTGTCCACGAATCTGACAATACTGAATGTCGGTAACAGGCCCACCTTTCAAACAAAACGACGGAAAGAGGTTATAGATATGACTTTAGCGTACTGTTATACAAGTGCACTAGTGAGTAAGTGGTATGTGTGCGAAGAACCGCTGTTGTCGGACCATCGATACATCTTTCTGGAGGTCAACGCCGTCGACAGGACAATGGATGTGTATCGTAATCCACACAAAACTGACTGGGAGCACTATAAGGAAGTGCTAAACACACATACAAGTGTGTTAGGTTCGAACATAACCTGTCCGCATGATATTGAAGAAACCTCGACTCTACTTCAGGAGGCTATAATAAATTCTTATCTGACAGCTGTCCTCAAGTGAAGCTAACCGGTAAACGAGAAGTTACCTGGTGGAGCAAGAAACTTCAACAGAAGAAAAACAAAACGAGAAAGCTCTACAATAGAGCTAAAAAGACAGGGGTGTGGACCGAATATACGGCAACACTCACTGATTATAACAAATCTGTACGGAGGGCTAAAAGGGAGTCCTGGAGGAAGCTGTGTGAGGATGTCGAAAGTTACTTCTGAAACAGCAAGACTCCAGAGACTTCTGATAAAGAACCCGTTAAATCCGATTGGTACTATCAGAAAACCAAACGGAAAACACACAACCAATGGGAAGGAAACTATGGAAGTTTTACTCCAAGCTCACTTCCCAAGTTCCTATGTGATCGATCCAACAATGGATAATACTGACTGTACGCTCTCAAACAAGAGGGACGAGGTGTGACTGGCAGGTGTCCAGGAGGGTTGTCACATATGAAAGAATTGAATGGGCCATAAATACCTTTGGCCCATACAAAGCAGCTGGCCCGGACGGTGTCTTCCCCGCCCTTCTGGGGTAGGGGAGGGAAACGGTGGGGCCAATACTGATCAAGCTATACAGGGCAAGTCTGGCATCAGGCTATGTGCCAACTCCCTGGAGGCAAGTAAAAGTGGTATTTATACAAAAAGGCGGGCGTCTAGATTACACCCAGGCTAAAGCGTATAGACCAATAAGTCTAATCTCCTTTGTATTGAAAACGTTAGAAAAACTGGTTGAAAAGCATCTGAGGAAGACCTGCTTGTTAGATAGGCCCCTCCACTCTAATCAGCATGCCTACCAACCAGGAAAATCATGTGAATCTGCTCTACACCAATTAGTGGTCAGAATAGATAACACACTAGAAAACAAGGAATTGGTGCTTGGTGCCTTCCTTGAAATCGAAGGTGCGTTTGACAACACCTCCTTCGACAGTATATCTAATGCAGCCTGCAGCCATGGTGCAAATAAAACATCAATCAGATGCATTAAGTCCATGCTGCAGGGTAGAAATGATGAGTGAGTTGAGTGTCCTCAGAGTGGGGTTTTATCTCCACTCATTTGGGACATAGTAGTTGATAGCCTGCTTGTGTCACTAAATAATAAAGGTTTTTAAACCCAAGGCTATGCAGATGACATAGTCATCCTCATCAGGGGTAAATTTTTTTGTATAATAGCAGCGCTTATGCAAGAAGCACTGAACGGGGTGGAGAGTTGATGCAGGGGGGTCGACCTTCGGGTCAATCCCCAAAAATCCACTCTAGTACCATTCACTAGAATGAGAAAAATGGATGGGCTAAAGCCCCCAATTTTCTATAACGAGCATCTAAAGGTAAGTGATGAAGTCAAGTAAGGTGTAATCCTGGATACCAAATTGACTTGGAATCAACATCTAAAGAAAGCTATCAACAAGTGCAATATGGCACTGATGATAACCAAAAGAACACTTGGAAAATCATGGGAACTCAAACCAAGCATGGTATACTGGATATAAACTATGGTAGTTACACCCATTCTGACATATGGCTCCACAGTATGGTGGACCAAAGTGAAACAAAAACAGGCCATCAGAGAACTCCCCTATGTTCAAAGACTGGCCTGTTTAGCAATTACGGCAGCGATGAAAACCGCCCCAACCGCGGCTCTGGAGGTGATCCTAGGATTCTTCCCCTGGATATCTTTATCATGGGCGAGGCAAGGATGGGAGCTTTCAGATGCATGGCACATCGGAACATCTGGCGAGGTCAGGACACACCATGATAACGAATGTCATATCAGAATCGTACCTCAATATAGAGGGGGATTCGATGCCCAAAAGGCTGTTATTCGACATACCTTTCAAAACACATCTACGATGTACAGAAGGCAATCAAATAACCACTTGCCAAGGAGGACTGGATTGGTATACAGACGGCTCCAAGGAAGACAGTGGTACTGGCACAGGAATCTATGGACTGTCCCTGAAGTGCAGCGTATCTGTACCCCTGGGGACACATGCAACAGTATTCCAAGCAGAAATACACGCTTTCATGGTCCGTGAAAATTTGAGAATGGACTACAAAAGTAGTAACATCCGCATTTTCACGGACAGTCAGGCTGCGATTAATGCTCTAGCGTGTCACGAAATCAAATCAAAGACAGTTCGGGACTATCTTCAGGACCTAAAATCCTTGGCAAAGCATAACAAGGTCACACTCGCTTCGGTGCCTAGCCGCACGGGACTGGTCGGTAACGAAATGGCGGATAAGCTAGCAAAAGATGGAGCCTGCAAGGCAAACAGCATTGCTGAAAGCGGGCCCTACATTACCAAGACCACGACCCGATATAAAATCTGTAAATGGCTAGCAACTAAGCACAGTCTATAGTGGTTCAATTTGATTGGTCTGATACACAGCAAACGAATGTAAGTAAACCTATCGGAAACTCTAACTGCTGAAATCCTGCAACTGCCAAGGAAGCACATCGCAATTGTGGTAGGCCTACTTACAGGACGCTGCCCACCACGAGAACAGCTGCATAAAATGGGTGTCTGGAAGGATGAACCTTTATGAAGGTTATGCTATGAGGAGGATGCTATAATAGAGGGACTGGATCTATTTGCATGAACGAAACAATGTGGGGAAATAAAATACGCCAATGGGCCGCAGTGTTTTAAGGGCTAACCCCCCTGGACCCACATGGGTTAGAGAAAAAAAAGAGCCATATGGCCTACTTCGTTAAAAAAAGCTGATATAATTCCGATCTATAAGTTTTGTAATAAGCACTTAACGACTAACTATAGACCTATTTCACTTATTTCCAATTTAGCTAAAGTTTTTGAAAAAATTATATACAACAGATATTATATATAGCTTCTGTTCTGGAAATAACATAATCTCAAAAAAAAAACAATTTGGTTTCATGAAGAATACCTCAAATTTTATTTATAATAATATTGATCAAAATCTAGAAACAGTATTAGTATTCTTGGATCTTTCCAAAGCCTTTGATACCGTTAATCACAAAATATTGCTAGAGTAACTTTGGAGATGTGGAATGAAAGGACTATCGCATCAGTTAATTAAAAATTTCTTATCAAATAGAGAACAATGCGAGTAAATAATTGTGTGAGTGAATATAAATCTGTCAAAATTTGTGTTCCTCAAGGAACTATACTTGGACCGCTTTTATTTATTCTAGTAGTATATATTAATGATATCTGTAATGTACTCCCTGAAAGTGCTATGGTCTCTTATGCTGATGACACTGCTGTTTTAGGATGTGGGAGAAACTGGGGTGAGGTAAGAGATTGTTTGAATTTTTGTCTAGAAGTGTTAAATATTTGGTTAAGAGATAATCAGATCTCGCTCAACATTGATAAGTCTACATTTATTACCTTTGGCAGTTATGCTGATAGTGTTCCAATGAATTTTAGTCTGTTTATTAAAGATTTTAAATTAAAAAGGGTCGAAAATTGCAAATATCTTGGGTTATTTTTTGACTGTCATATGAAATGCAATAAACATGTACTAGAACTCGTGAAAAAAAAACAAATATTTCTTTTATGTTCTGTCTTTCACCTTCTATTCTGAAAATAATATATCATAGTCTCGTTGAAGGCATAATAGACTATAAAATAATTGTTTGGGTTGGGGTATATAACAATTCAGTTAAGTCTTTAGCTAAAATAAATTAATAAGTAAATTGCATATACCCAATGATTCAATGATACCTTTAAAAATTAAAGATTCCTTCATCGTTAGTGCTTTATCATACTACTATTATCATCTCCGCCCCACGGAAGTTTCCTTCCATTTTCCGTGGTAAATGGTGTCCGGGAAAATTTTATTTCTCAGATTTGTTGAAGTTGGAAAATTCTACATTAGAAACAATTGAATATTCCAGCAAATTCACACTTTTACGTGAGTAAAAGTTAGCTCGGCCATATTTGATTAGAGTTTTTACTGATTTTATAGAAGAAAACTGTTACTACAGACTACTGTTTTACAAATTTCTGCTTGGAGATTCGTGATTCGGCTAATTTTACATGGGGGACGATGTAAGTTTTTCGGTCATCTGGTGATTTAAAATCCATTTTCCAAACTGTGAGAATTACGAGTTTTCTACAAGAATAGTTAAAAATTACACATTTAATTTGGAATCTAAAGGTGTATTCCTCGGCTTCCTAGCGTGTATAGCAAAAGAGTTATTGTTGAAAAACGGTCAGTTCTACCACTTGACGGCTGAAGGAAAAGCCATAGCGAAATTTATCCGGATTTTCTTTTTAAAATCAAATAGTGCTCATTGAGGCCTATTGAAATTTGCTTATTGAAAATGTGCAAACTTTTTGCGGTTGATAGCTACGACATGACGAGCGTTTAAAAATGCCTCATTTCCTTGGGTTTGCCTGAAATAATTTTAACACAGATATATAAAGCATTAAGTTTTATATAGTTTACATAAGTTTTAACTAGATTGTACATGATTCTATTGAAATTGACATATTTGTGGTCGAATGCCTTGACACAGGCTTTTTTTAATAAAGAAATACTTGCAAATATATTTTTTTGTCCATTTTTCCGAAGTCTAAGGAACATGCATTTAGCGCTATTTTATAGAGCACATTTTCATCTAAAATTTGTGTAATTTTCATTTTTCCAAAGCGAAGCGTTTTGGCGGAAGAGCTCAATTAAACCCTTGTAAATTGAAAAACGAAATTCAGTGCAGGGTACCCCTTTGATAAATTTTGGGATTTTATATTTTTTACTTTTGTGACGAAACCGAAGGTTTTTGCAAAATTTGCAAAGAATACTTTTTTGACACCGACGTCTTACATACGGATATTCTGGTTATAATATTCCATCTTGAGGCGTTGACGAGATATTTGCAAATAGGCTTTGTGGAAAAAATCATTCCTCACGACGTCCCCATTCGAGTGGGAGCGTTCCAATTTTGTCAAATGATATCTCTGGTGGATACCCACATTCAGTAAAAGTTTCAATGAAATCCTTCAAGGATTAATATATTTTCTTGCAATTTTTGAATATTTTCAAATTTTCGTGTTCGGTTTTGATCGGAATTCGTGATTGACATGTCTGGATTTGTTTAAAAAAATATTTTAGTAAATTTTACGCAACGTGGAACAATAAAATTTCACAAATTTGTAGAGAATTAGTCAGTCTATGATATCCTTCAGTTAGTTTTGCAAAATATTTTATCTGGCGGCGGGCGCCGCCCCTCAAACTCGAACATAACAGAAATTAATAAATTCAAATAACCATAAAATTAAAACTGCAAGAGATATATTGAAGTTTCTTTCAGATCTATATAGATTATACATTTTTCTATTGATTTTCTATAGAAATTGACGTTTTGGTATTTTCAAGGCCGATAGCCTGGGCACATAATTTTTTCTAATAAAGAAATACTTATTGAAAATTTACAAATATGAGATAATGCAAAAATAATTACGGTTTTTTAATTTGAATTTATCGATTCGCCGAAATCTTTATTTACATGAAATACAATAAGCAGCTTGAAAACGTGGCGTTATTTTCTAATTACATATTTACCAAAGGTTTTGAGATTTATTACAAATTAATCAAATATGTTGTATAACGTATCATTTAAGAAATCGTAATTGTGTTTGCACACTAAATTTTTTTTAAATAATACATAGAAATTACCCCTACGATTCCTAGACTAGAGGAGACTAGACAAGACTAGATAACACTAGATAAGATCTGAAAAGCCCTCCCTTGCTATTTCAAAAAATAACCAAGACGACATTGAAACTCTCACGGTAGAAATTGTAAAATTTACAGTAACCTCTGTATACAAACCACAAGGAAAAGACAAATACAATTTTGTTTCTTAAAGTAGATAATATTAAATTACATTAAGATTATGCTAAACGGTTTCTTAACAACAAAGCATGCCAAAATTGACAGGGTAGTACTTCCTCCATGACGATGTCACTAAAACTGTGCGAAATATACAGATATAACTGCACCGTGTAGACGCTCTACAAATTGCAACGTTTTCATTCCGTCTTAAAACTGCGCAGACAAAACGTTGTGGAAAACGGAGCGTCTGGACCAGCCTTAAGGTTTTAAAACAGTCTTCATATTTCGAAGGTACTCAACAAATGGTTTCATTCAGACGAAGAATAACAGCCGTGATTTTCTACGCTTGCCCACACCCTTGAAAGTCCTTTTAACTCAAAATGGGCCAAAATATCTTTTAAACCATTGTCAGCAAATAACTTAGTTAGCGTGTAATTGCAATTATCGTCTTCGGAAAACATTGATAAGATAAACGCAAGAAACCCGTTATGAATGGAATTTTAACTTCCATTATCTGCATAATTTAAAACAAATTTGTGCTTGACATTTCAGCAATCTCTAGACGCCGGAAGCGCAATTCGTGTTCCAGGTAAAAACTTATAGTAAGTCTCAAAATTACGGACTTTTTTCTTCGGAGAAAGCTATCATTACTTGTTGTTTCCAACATTATGTACAAACAGTACTTATCAATTTATATTTAATTATCTTTAAACTCGAACATCTCCAGGATATAATGACTATAGCTTGCACCAACTTTACTTTAAACTCCAGATAAATAGTTCAAGGGACAAAATGTCATTAATCAATTTGAAATGTAAAAAAATTCCTTGTTACTTCTGTACATTAAATTTTCTTATTTAATAAGCTCAGGTAGAAACGAACCGCGATGGTAATTTTATTTTAAAAACCGGACCCCTGAAGAAACTAATTAGTGAACCCTGCTTTAAATGATCCAGATGTTTCAGTTTTTGAGTTAAATTAATCTTGTAAGTGTGTAGCTGGAGATCCTTACGTAAATGTGGACTGGGAAATTCCCAAATCTTGTAAACGGCGTGGAATCGAATTATTTGGTTCATTTGGATCTGAAGCTCTTACGACTGCAATATTTTCAGTACTTTGACTGTCACATTCAATAGTGAATATGTTGATTGAAATTTATTCACCATCGCATGCAGAGTTTGTCTGGTGGGACGATTATTGCGTCCAAATATTGTAATAAGCGCTCTCAAATTTCGTTAATAAGTTTTAACGATTTCCAAACGTTGCTCGATCGTGATCTTCACCAGGATAAAAATGTAAGCCTTGACTGACGTTTTGACCTTAACAGATCATAAAAAATGTGTATGTTAGGTTAGGTTTTTTACCTATTATTAGACTAGACACTCATCAGACTAGACTACATTAATTAAACTAGACCTGAATGTCGTAACTACATGAATCTATTAAGCTAGACTTGAGTGTTTAGACTAGATAAATCTACTAAACTAGACTAGACACTCACTAGACTAGACTAGATAAATTTATTAAACTAGACTTGTGTTAAGACTAGACGAATCTATTAAACTAGACTAGACACTCAGTAGACTAGACTAGGTGAATCTATTATACTGGACTTGAGTGTCTAGACCAGATTAATCTTTTAAACTCGGGTAGAGACTTGTAAACTTTGTAAATGGTATCGATTTGAAGTGTTTCATTGGTAAATCGACCTCAGAGATGCAAAAAAATGTAAACAAGTTGGCAGCGGTGTATTGATACCCATGAATCATATTTTGAAAACTTTTAGTTTGCTGTCTTGAAACCGGTCTTGGAGCTTTGTGAATGCACATAGTAACAAAAATAACGATAATAAATCGGCGATAAAATCAAATTAGGAAACCCGTAATTATCTCTGCATTAACCCAATTGTTCTAAACGCTTATTTACATAAATTACAATAAGCGATTTGGAAACGTGGCGTTATTTTCTAATTGTATTTACCAAAGCTTTTGAGATTTATTACAAATTAATCAAATATATTGTATAACATATCATTTAGTAAATCGTAAATGTGCACATTAAAAAGTTTACATGAAAATTACCTCTATCCCGAATTGATACGGGGTATATAAATACCAAACATTTTCGTTTATTCTTATTACTTAAGAGATACTTCTTAAGACTAACAGCCAAGCGTTTCTTAAAAATTTGTTAAATCACCAGTGGTGAATATACAGTAGATCCTTCAGCACCAGTAACAATGTTTGTACTATTGTATTTTATGTTATTGATCAGTGTTCAAAATGCATTAGCGGTAATTAAAATTGGAGAAGATACCGAACTTGAAAATCTTCTTTTAAAAATCGTTGATACAAATTTTATCAAGAACGAGGTAATAAAATTGTTTTCGTCGGAAAATTCCGAACGATTCAATCGATTTATCCAAGAAATCAAAGAAGAATCCCAACACTCAGTAGCCATAAGAGGCGCAAATGTACGTGATAATAGCAACGCTACCTTCAGAAGTGAAGTTTTCATCATAGAATTTTGCGAATTACACGAGTTAACGGAAATTTTAACAAACAACAAGCTTCAGCAACATAATAAGTTTGTAATCATTCCCACTTGCTACACCGAAGACGTT
The DNA here is from genome assembly GCA_944588485.1 of Phosphuga atrata. Lineage (NCBI taxonomy): Eukaryota > Metazoa > Arthropoda > Insecta > Coleoptera > Silphidae > Phosphuga > Phosphuga atrata. Next base: position 12,547,645 of record OX155906.1, read on the forward strand.
TCAGAAATAATCCAAAAACTTTGGTACTTTTACATATCGAACTTTATTATAATCACGCCCGAATTGGAAATGTTCACGTGGTCGCCGTTTATTAATAACTGCGGACAGAATTTTAAAAACTTGACGAGAATCCACAGTTTGAACAATTTGTTTCCGAATAAAATACAAAATCTAAATCTTTGTCCGATTCATGTTAAACTGCAATATTTGCCGCCGCTAACGATCGACGAAAATCGGGGATCTCAAACCGAACTCATCCACATTTTAGGAAAAAAGTTTAATTTCACGCCAGTTATAAAGATTTATAAAGAACAAACCAAGGATTTTGTTGTAGATTATTTACTATTAGGCTTGGATAATAGATCGGATGACATAGCTTTCGCTTTCGATGGTCTAACAAGTGCCAAACACGAGAAATACGATTATACTACATCGTACTTCCAGGACCGAGATTTATTCTGCGCGAATGTACCGAGAGAAATTTCGAGGTGGTATGCATTAGCTATAATATTAGTCACGCACATTTATAAGTGTTTGTTGCCATTCTTGTCGCTTGTTATTATTACATTTATCTTCGCCAAACTCATTGATATGTATGAACCATTCCGCTCCATTCTCTTCAATTTTAGTTACTTTGCAAAAGCTTTATTCAGCATAGTTAATACAGTTCTTCCAGTAAACGGAATCCTCCGAATACTTTACGGAACATGGTTGTTGTGCAGCTTAGTCTTCTGGTGGAACTACACCAGCATTTTATTCAAAAGGATCCAAATACCTGTGGGTGAAAAAATGTTAATGTTTGTAAGCAAATTCTTTGAAATGATTTTACTCTTACCAAACTATACCGATCCACAAATCTCCCAAAAGTTAATTATTGCTTCGAAGAAAGCGAATACGAAAATGCGTTTTATCATTTGTAATGACGCATTTGAATGTGCAAAACTTGCGTGTAATGATGGAAATTATGTCGCAGCAATGAAGGAGATTGCCTTCGACTACTACAGCTCCAATTATTTATTGATACGAAAGGAAGACGGTCCTATGACATGTTTCGCTCTCCAAATCCAAAAGAATCATGATGAGTATATTTATGAACAAGAATTTCTATCTGAAGGATGTGTGAAACGATGCTCTGGAACATATAATTGCAGGTGATCTTCTTAGGAAAATTACGGATGATCTAGTGTTAAAAAATCATTTTAAGGATAAAGCGAGTTTGATGAAATACTACCTAAGTTCCTTTAGTGGAAAAGTGCACTTTAGTGAAAGTTTTGCTGTCATATTTGTGTATATAACGATCGGTTTATTAATTTCCTTTGTTGTATTTCTGCTGGAGCATTTTTATTTCAGGTTTGGTGAGGTGATTAAACAAAAACTAATGTTTCTCTTGAGCGGACTGAAGGACAAATTTAGAAATTTTGGACGCTGATCAAGTTTAGTACATATACATGTACCAAAACATATTTTGCACCAAAATTCATATTTTGTTCATTTTCATCAGTACATATATCTGCACCAGTGTAAGTGAATTTGAGCGTTTGACGTCCCCACAGAAAATCCGAACATCATCAATAGCCACTACTAATAGCTACTAATACCCGTTTACGTTATTGTCTTTTTTCTTTTGGGAAATTATCAAATCAGGAGCTGGCAGGCCAAAACTAATGGTAACTGGCTTTGGTAAGGCTCGGTCGGTTGAATTCGTCCAATTGATTATTATTGTGTATGTAGGGCTGTCAATAGAATCAATGTAAGAATTTTGTAAATTTGAGTAATCGGTAAGAGTTGGAGGTATCCGGACCAGAGATATCATTAATAATAATCATAATGGAAACCTGTGTTGGGCAAAAATTAATAATGAAAATGGAGAATGAGAATGGAGCGGAATGGTTCATTGGTATCAATGAGTTTGGCGAAGATAAATGTAATAATAACAAGCGACAAGAATGACAACAAACACTTGTAAATGTGCATGACTAATATTATAGCTAATGCATACCACTCGAAATTTCTCTCGGTACATTCGCGCAGAATAAATCTCGGTCCTGGAAGTACGATGTAGTATAATCGTATTTCTCGTGTTTGGCACTTGTTAGACGATCGAAAGGTAAAGCTATGTCATCCGATCTATTATCCAAGCCTAATAGTAAATAATCTTCAACAAAATCCTTGGTTTGTTCTTTATAAATCCTTATAACTCGCGTGAAATTAAACTTTTTTCCTAAAATGTGGATGAGTTCGGTTTGAGATCCCAGATTTTCGTCGATCGTTAGCGGCGACAAATATTGTAGTTTGACATGAATCGGACAAAGATTTAGATTTTGTTTTTTATTCGGAAACAAATTGTTCAAACTGTGGATTCTCGTCAAGTTTTTAAAATTCTGTCCGCAGTTATTAATAAACGACGACCACGTGAACATTTCCAATTCGGGCGTGATTATAATAAAGTTCGATATGTAAAAGTACCAAAGTTTTTGGATTATTTCTGAAACGTCTTCGGTGTAGCAAGTGGGAATGATTACACACTTATTATGTTGCTGAAGCTTGTTGTTTGTTAAACTTTCCGTTTACTCGTGTAATTCGCAAAATTCTATGATGAAAACTTCACTTCTGAAGGTAGCGTTGCTATTATCACGTACATTTGCGCCTCTAATGGCTACTGAGTGTTTGGATTCTTCGTAGATTTCTTGGATAAATCGATTGAATCGCTCGGAATTTTGCGATGAATACTATTTTATTACCTCGTTATTAATAAAATTTTTATCAACCATTTTTAAAAAGAGATTTTCCAGTTCGTTATCTTCTCCAATTTTATTTACCACTAAAGCATTTTGAACACTGATCAATAAAATAAAATACAATAGCACAAACATTGTTACTGGTGCTGAAGGATCTACTGTATATTCACCACTGGTGATTTAACAAATTTTTAAGGAACGCTTGGCTGTTTGTCTTAAGAAGTATCTCTTAAGTAATAAGAATAAACGAAAATGTTTGGTATTTATATACTCCGTATCAATTCGGGGTAGAGGTAATTTTCATGTAAACTTTTTAATGTGCAAACTCATTTACGATTTACTAAATGATATGTTATACAATATATTTGATTAATTTGTAATGAATATCAAAACCTTTGGTAAATACAATAAGAAAATAACGCCACGTTTCCAAATCGCTTATTGTAGTTTATGTAAATACGAGTTTAGAACAATTGGGTTAATGCAGAGATAATTACGGGTTTCCTAATTTGATTTTATCGCCGATTTATTATCGTTGTTTTTGTTACTATGTGCATTCACAAAGCTCCAAGACCGGTTTCAAGACAGCAAACTAAAAGTTCCCGAAATATAATTCATGGGTATCAATACAACGCTGCCAGCTTGTTTCCATTTTTTTTGCATCTCAGAGATCTAGAAATCAATGAAACACTTCAAGTCGATACCATTTACAAAGTTTACAAGTTTCTACCCTAGTTTAAAAGATTCGTCTGGTCTAGACACTCAAGCCTAGTATAATAGGTTCACCTAGTCTAGTCTGCTGAGTGTCTAGTCTAGTTTAATAGATTCGTCTAGTCTTAACACTCAAGTCTAGTTTAATAAATGTATCTAGTCTAGTCTAGTGAGTGTCTAGTCTAGTTTAGTAGATGTATCTAGTCTAGACACTCAAGTGTAGCTTAATAGATTCATGTAGTCACGACATTCAAGTCTAGTTTAATGGATTCATCTAGTCTAGTCTGATGAGTGTCTAGTCTAGTTTAATAGATTCATTCTTTATGTCTCGTGCTGTTTCTAAAGGGTTTTCCAATAGGAACATAACAATTTTGTTTTACAATACGGAACATAACCTACAAACTTTTTCGTGATCTGTAAAGGTCAAAACGTCATGACAAACGTCTGTCAAGGCTTACCTTCCTGGTGAAGGTCACGAACGAGCAACGTTTGGAAATCGTTAAAAATTTTGTTTTAAATTTGAGAGCGATTATTCCAATTTTTGGACGCAATAATCGTCCCACCAGACAAACTCTGCGTGCGATGGTGAATAAATTTGAATCAACATATTCACTATTGAATGTGACAGTTAAAGTACTGAAAATATTGCAGTCGTAAAAGCATCAAATCAAAATGAACCAAATAATTCGATTCCTCGCCGTTCACAAGATTTGGGAATTTCCCAATCCATATCGCAAGGATCTCCAGCTACACACTTACAAGTTTAATTTAACTGAAAAACTGAAACGTCTGGATCATTTAAAGCACCGAAACATATCCTATTTTGTTTGGAGAAAATTCTGAGTTTCATCGAAAAATTATCTTTATCGATAAGTAGAATATGCAGATAGTAGATAAGTAGAATATGCGTTATTCGACAGCAACAAATCCAAATGTGCTTGATCAGACTATATTGCATCCACAAAAGGCGAGCGTGTGGTGTTGATTTTATGCCGGAGATGTGACAAAACAGTATTTTTTCGTCGATGAAGCTAATCTCCATGTTAAAGTCAATGGAGTTCGCTATGGTTCTATGTTGGAAGACTATTTTTGGTCAGAATTCAATCGACATGACATCAGCGATATGTGGTTCGAAAAAGATGGTGCCACAAGACACACACCTAACCAAACAATTGATTTATTACAAGCAAAATTTGGTAATTGTTTAATCTAGAGAAATCATCCAGTCGAATGTTCACCTCGCTCATGCCATTTGGCGTCGTTGGATTTTTTCTTATGAAATTACATTGAGTCGAAGGTTTATGCAAACAATTCAGCAACATTAGAGGAGCTCAGGAACAACATCGAACGCGAAATTGCACAAACATTCCGGCTGATATGATTTGCTGCTGTCGTGCTCCTGGTGGTCATATAAATATATAATTATACTACACGTCTCGTTCTCGATGATAATTTGTAGTAATGCTCGTCATTGCTTACATTTCACACTTTTTGGAATTTGAAATTTGGCGCTTATCCTAGTGTGGACCGCGCACGGCCGGCCCTGTACAGTCATATTTGTGTTTGACGTTTCACACTTACTGAGTACTCTAGGTATAAAAAATTACCAAATCTAAATAAGAATAAAAGGTTTATAATGTCAGGAAATAACAAGAAGAGAAAATCATGTTCAGGATCACGAAAAGAGATAGGAAGAAACAAAAAACGGATGGAAGACTGGAAAAAATTGAATAACAGATCTATAACCTCAAAAACATGGTTTTTAAACTGGCAGAAATAAATAAAACTTCTGATAAAAATCAGAATGGAAATGCAGGTATGAGATATAAAAAAAGCTTAACTGTAAACTGTAAAGCATTTAGCCTCCTTACGAGACAATTAAAAATTGATTAAGTGTGTACTCATTCACACTTAAATATGTTTTTTATTTTTTCTTTGTACAAAAGCAACATGTTCAAAAAACTGTCTATATGACAAACTGTCTATACGACAAACTGTCTATATGACAAACTGTCTATATGACAAACTGTTTACACGACAAACTGTCAATATAACAAAAAAGATATATGAGTTTCCGTAAAACATTATCACATAAAAAGTATTTAGCCTCGATACGAGACACTTACTTAAAAAAGCTTAAGTGTGTTGATTCATTCACACTTAATTATGTTTTTGCATAAAAACAACATGTATAAAAAATGTCAATATGACAAATTGTCCAGACGACAAACTGTCTATTCGTCAAACTGTTTATACGACAAACTGTCTGCATAACAAAGATATATGAGTTTCCACACGAAACCAGTATCACATAAAAAGTATTTAGTCTCCATACAAAGCACTTACATAACAAATGTTTAAGTGTGTTGATTCATTCACATTTAAGTATGTTTTTACACAAAAACAACGTGTACAAAAACTTTCTATACGACAAATTGTCCAGACGACAAACTGTTTATACGACAAACTGTCTGTATAACAATGATATATGAGTTTCCACACGAAACCAGTATCACATAAAAAGTATTTAGTCTCCATACGAGACATAAGTGTGGTGATTCATTCACACTTAAGTATGTTTTTTTGTACAAAAACAACATGTGCAAAAACTGTCTATATGACAAACTGTCCATTCGACAAACTGTCTACACGACAAACTGTCTGTACAACAAAAAAGATGTATGAGTTTCCATATGAAACCGTTATCACATAAAAAGTATTTAACCTCCATATGAGATACTTACTTAAAAAATCATTAAGTGTAGTGATTCACTCATACTTAAGTATGTGTTTGTACATAAATAACATGTACAAAGAGCTGTCTATACGACAAACTGTTGATACGAAAAACTGTCCAAACGACAAACTGTCCAAACGACAAACTGTCTGTACGACAAACTGTCCATACAACAAACAGTCCATACGACAAACTGTCCATTAGACGAAGTTACAAAAATACTTACAAACGGATCACATCCATTGATCAATGGATCACATCCATTTTTGTTCAAATCTCTTGAACACAAATGGATGGCTACAAACAACACTATAGTGGAGACGGTAATACACAGACTTGTCACAGGAGGGAGTAGGAAAATTTCCAGATGGATGACCGAGGAAATATTGGACCTCATGGAGGAGCGGAGAAAATATAAAACCAACAACGAAGAAAGATATCGACAAATCCATAGCCTGATAAAAAAAGAAAAGATAAAAGAAAGATCAAAGAGGCAAAGGAGGTTTGGTTGGCAGAGAAATGTACCGAAATCGAACAACTGGAAAATTAACATGATTCGTTTAATTTTCATAAAAAAATTAAAGAAGCTACGACGACACACTACTGGAGATTGACCAAAGGATAGAAAGGTGGAAGGAGTACATGCAGGTACTATTTAATGATGAGAACCGAGGCATTTTGGAGGAACCAAACATAGAAACTGGGCCCTCTATCACCACAGAAGAGGTTTCGATCAGGAAGCTTAAAAACAACAAAGCAGCAGGACCAGATGAAGTTTATGCAGATTTGCTAAAGCTCATAGAACAAAACCACCTGGACATTACAGAGCTATTCAATTCCGGAAGAATGGCTGGTTTCAACATTTATTCCCATACCGAGGAAAATCACAGCTAAAAAATGCGAAGACTACAGATTCATTAGACTAATGAGTCACGTTCTAAAAACATTTCTAAAAGTCATACATGAACGTATTTATCCCAAACTCGAGGAACATATCGGAGAGACACAATTCGGATTTAGGAACGGACTCGGGACACGGGAAACACTGTTTAGCCTTAATGTTCTAATACATCTTTGTAATTAATTTTTGTCCACGCGATGTAAACTGCTCTTTAATATTTATTCTTATAATATATAAATATTTATTCCTCTGCTCTTTAATATTTATTCGGAGAGACTGTTTAGAGAGGCTTTGGAGAACACAGATGACGGCATTTTACTAAACGGCGTACTTATTAATAATGTAAGGCACGCACAGTTGAGGGTCTCCAGAGGCTAATAGACAGAGTAACAGAAGTTACCTACAACATGCGCCTTAACACCAATAAAACAAAGGTTATGATAATAAGCAAACAAGATATTGATGGCCAGTTTTAGGCAAACGGCTCCCAACTGGAAACGGTTACATCGATGAACTACCTGGGCACATTCCTTAACAATAAATGGGAACAAATAAATGAAATTAATATGTGAATTGAGAATAGTAGAACAGCTTTAAATCGCATGAGAAGCGTGCTGTGCAATTTAAATATAGGCTTGCATCTCAGAGTAAGAGTTCTTAGATGTTACGTTTTCTCAATACTAACATATGGGGTGAGCTTGGAGCCTGACCGACGCTGCATGTAAACGTCTGGAAGCATTTGAGATGTGGTGCTACAGAACGTAACCAAAGTCTTAAACGTAACCAAAGAACGCAAACTTTCATACTTCCGACATGTCATGCGAAACCAGAAATATAGCCTACTTCAGCCTATTATTCAGGGCAAGCTTGACGGCAATAGAGGTCTTTGGACAATGGACAGGAATGACAACGATGGATATATTTCGGGATGGAGCAAATAAAATCAGATGGGCCATAGTAATCGCCAACGTCAAATGAGGATAAGGCACAAGAAGAAGAAGAAGATAGGTAAGTGAATACATTTTCTTTTTTAAAACAAAAAATGTAACAGAAACTATTTGAACAAGTTATATTTGTCTTGTAAGCGTTACACGGGACTGTTTATTACGCTAACTACTAGTCGCATTTTTTTTTTTGTCGCGTTATACGAATCGGCAGTCTAGGGGAGCGAGTTATGCTGTATATTTTGATTAATATTTGTACCTGAAAGAGATTTTAACAACCACATCACCCAATTTCAAGGTTTGCCATTCATGCAACCGCAACGAGTTTAAAGATAATTAAATATAAATTGATAACTACTGTTTGTACATAATGTTGGAAACAACTAGTAATGACAGCTTTCTCCGAAGAAAAAAGTCCGTAATTTTGAGACTTACTGTAAGTTTTTACCTGGAACACGAGTAGGGAAAGATAGTATGTTCTGGCGCCTCCTCCTCCTCAAACCACCTCTGACCTTGACCCCTAACCTAACCTTGACCTTCCGGTTTCGACTTCCGGTTTCGACTTCCTGTTTCCGGTTTCGACTTCCTGTTTCCGGTTTCGACTTCCTGTTTCCGGTTTCGACTTCCGGCCGCCATTTTCGAAACTTCCAGATGCGCGGGAAAATTCAAAATATAGACGCGAGGCGGGGAAATTCAAAATTAGACCCTGTTGAGACAAATAGGTGTGAAGTTGGTTGCATACATCAACGGGACTAAATACATGAGACTGGACAGACGGGGCTAGATCCATGGGACTAAATACATGAGACTAGATAGACGGGACTAAATACATGAGACTAGATAGACGAGGCTAGATACATGAGACTAGATACATGGGGCTAGATAGACGGAGCTAAATACATGAGACTAGATAAGACTGAACTAAAATATATAAGGGATTGTATAATTTAACTTAATAATCTACGTTTTAATTTTTATTACTGCTCTGACTTGTTGATTAGGTTCGACTGGATGTTTGCTAGCAATAACAACTTTCTGTTATCTTATCAGCGGTGAGCGAGTGTTAGTTTCCAAGAGAATGAAAGGTTGTAAAATAAAGAAAACTCCACATAAAATTTATGGTTTTCTTAAATTCTAATAATAATACATTTAAATTTACATCAAAACATTTAAATACTTATATAAACATTTCTTGCAATACATATAGAATAGTCGCTAATATGATTTATACATACAATGGTTCATTTTAATTAAACTTTTAAATTAATTTTCGAACTATCCCCGACAAAGGGGTGTATTCAACGGCAGCTTCACATAAAATAAGGCAATAGGCTCGAGTGTTTGGTTTGAATGCTTGCGTAGCTTCAAATTCAATTTTTAAATCAACAGCAGATGATTTAATACTCTCATTTTGTTTAGATACATCAAACACAAAAAGAACATGATCCTTGAATTGAATCATATCTAATATCGGCTCATTTCTGCGTTCATAGTAACTGCTTTGGAAAGTGGCATACATGTAATAAAGTTGTGCATAATCACCACTATCCATATTAAGATTTAAGCTTTCATATGGATATGAATCCGAGTTTAGGTCAATTTTCATATTTCGCAGCGATGCATTATCAAATTCGGACGCGGTTTTTACATGAGCATCTCTTCGCCCCTCTTGCAGTGCAATTATAACGTATCGAGGCTTCTCCAAAGTTGTAGATGTTTTTACAGACCAGATATCTCTGTCGGTATTTTTTAAAGCAGGTAGTTCATGCAACTCCCACCTACGAAACGGTATTAATATCGGTTTATCTTCTTCGAGTGTATCCAATACATTCAATCGAGCTTCGTCGTTGAGTTGGATATGGGGAATTCGCCAGTAAATTTGATCAATATTGAATCTTATATTTGCATCTCCTTTGTAGCAGTTCACGTCAGTTCTAGCTCGTAGTAGAATTAATTCCTGCTTTACATTAATTAACATTTTTGTATAATCCTCAGCAAAACCCAATAAATATTTCAATGGAATTAGAGCATAGAACTTTCTGTTATTATCAAAGTATGTAACATTTGTAGCATTTTCAGCCCAGCCGCAAAGGTCGAGTATATGTTGATCTCGCTTGGTGTTGGAGAGTAATCCTTTCATCGTGCTTGTAATTCCTACATCTCTATTCTTATCTACTTCAACTCAATTCAATTCATAGCGAATTTCATCAAACAAAAACGCATATGCGTTTTTCACAAGTTCAAAGTTGTGTGAAGTTGCAGGTGGAATTTCGGAAAATTAACGGTTCCGCTTACATAAATATAACTTTCGCTAGGATAAGTGTAAATATCCTGATGTTGGATCCTAATACGAATCTCATCATTGTTTCCATAATTTTGAGCTATAGGATAATACGTGTGAAATTCACTCTTTGTAATAGTATCCTCATAGTCAACTTTGGAGAATATATCTATTTTATCCATACTGTCGCTTTAACTTATATCCTAGAGATAATAGTTTATTTTTTAATATAGGTGTTAACTCTTGGAGATGTAAATGTCGAGTGGTAGAATTGTCCGAAACAACCGCTTTTATACGTTTTCCGTGAAAATTAATTCCCATCTCTCTCTCTCTCTCTCTCGCTCTCTCTCACTTAATATTCTTCAGCTTTAATCGGTTATGTGTAGCGTGGGGTCACATAGACCTCACACCCTGTTTAGCGTGGGGTCACATAGACCTCACACCCTGTTTAGCGTGGGGTCACATAGACCTCACACCCTGTTTAGCGTGGGGTCACATAGACCTCACACCCTGTTTAGCGTGGGGTTACATAGACCTCACACCCTGTTTTGCGTGGGGTCACATAGACCTCACACCCTGTTTAGCGTGGGGTCGCATAGACCTCACACCCTCATTGATGCAAAGAACTCTGCACGATATAAATAGGGTTGGATAGCATTTATAATTTAGTGTTAACGCTGGTGTTTTACTATTAAGATGGGGATTGTATTTGGCGAGAAGCATGCCCGTAATAAAACCATCTATTGGACTTCACTTAGTATATCTCCTAGTTTATCACCATCATATGAGACGCTTCCTAGACGTCAAAAGAATAAAGTTGAGAGTTTTAATGGTGACTATGATAATAATAGAGAAAAATATGCACATCTTCCTGATTCAATAAACCAATCAGCTGTTTGTTCATCCAACGCTAAAGATAGTGAACATTCCCTCGAGAAAGCGGACGTTAAAAGACGGTGTGTTGGTTGTTATAAAGAAAACCGAATGATATTTGGAAGACAAAAGGCCTCAAGTAAAACTAGTTGTGTAAAGTTTCGCTGTAATATGTGTGCAAGTCATTATTGCTTAAGCTGCTTCTTCCGAACGCATAACATATCCAAAGCATGACCACTATTTGTATTTAAATGGATTGATGTAAATTTAAATGTATTATTATTAGAATTTAATAAAACCATAAATTTTATGTGGAGTTTTCTTTATGTTACAACCTTATCCATCTAGCTCCGTCTATCTAGCCCCATGTACCTAGCAATCATGTCTAACCCCGTCTATCTAATCTCATGTATCTAGCCTCGTCTATCTAGTCTCATGTATTTAGTCCCGTCTATCTAGTCTCATGTATTTAGTCCCATGGATCTAGCCCCTTCTGCCCAGTCTCATGTATTTAGTCCCGTTGATGTATGCAACCAACTTCACACCTATTTGTCTCAACAGGGTCTAATTTTGAATTTCCCCGCCTCGCGTCTATATTTTGAATTTTCCCGCGCATCTGGAAGTTCCGAAAATGGCGGCCGGAAGTTGAAACCGGAAACAGGAAGTCGAAACCGGAAACAGGAAGTCGAAACCGGAAACCGGAAGTCGAAACCGGAAGTCCAATGTCAAGGTTAGGTTAGGGGTCAAGGTCAGAAGAGGTTTGAGGAGGAGGAGGCGCCAGAACATACTATCTTTCCCTACTAACACGAATTGCGTTTCCGGCGTCTACTAGAGATTGCTGAAATGTCAACCAAACAAGCACCAATTTGTTTTTAATTGCGCAGATAATAGAAAGTTAAAATTCCATTCATAACGGGTTTCTTGCGTTTATCTTATCAATGTTTTTCGAAGACGATAAATGCAATTACACGCTAAGTAAGTTATTTGCTGGCAATGGTTTTACAGATATTTTGGACTAGTTTTAGTTAAAAGGACTTTCAAGCGTGTAGGCAAGCGTAGGAAATCACGGCTGTTATTCTTCGTCTGAATGAAACCATTTGTTGAGTACCTTCGAAATATGAAGATTGTTTTAAAACCTTAAGACTGGTCCAGACGCTCCGTTTTGCACAACGTTTTGTCTGCGCAGTTTTAAGACGGAATGAAAACGTTGCAATTTGTAGAGCGTCTACACGGTGCAGTTATATCTGTATATTTCGCACAGTTTTAGTGGCATCGTCATGGAGGAGGTACTACCCTGTCAATTTTGGCATGCTGTATTGTTAAGAAACTGTTTAGCATAATCTGAACGTAATTTAATATTATCTATTTTAAGAAACAAAATTTAAAAAAATTGTATTTGTCTTTTCCCTGTGGTTTGTGTACAGAGGTTACTGTAAATTTTCCAATTTCTACCGTGAGAGTTTCAATGTCGTCTTGATTATTTTTTGAATTAACAAGGGAGGGCTTGATTCAAAGATTCAGATCTTATCTAGTGTTAACTAGTCTTGTCTAGTCTCCTCTAGTCTAGGAATGGTAGGGGTAATTTCTATGTATTATTTAAAAAAATTTTAGTGTGCAAACACAATTACGATTTCCTAAATGATACGTTATACAACATATTTGATTAATTTGTAATAAATCTCAAAACCTTTGGTAAATATGTAATTAGAAAATAACGCCACGTTTTCAAGCTGCTTATTATATTTCCTGTAAATAAAGATTTCGGTGAATCGACGATAAATTCAAATTAAAAATCCGTAATTATTTTTGCATTAACCCAATTGCTCTAAAATGTTTATTTACATAAACCTACAATAATCAGCTTGACAAAGTGGCGTTATTTTGTAATAGTATTTACCAAAGGTTATGAGATTTATTACAAATTAATCAAAGTTGTATAACGTCGCATTTAGTAAATCATAAACGTGTTTACACACTAAATAGCTTTTAGATAATATATGAAAATTACCCCTACGATTTGTACTGATTGGTCGTAATTAGGGCCCGGATTAATATGTAAACATATTTTTAATTCAAATTATTTTCGGTTTTTATTTTGTTTTCCACAAAAATAGGGAATATGCATTTTAATATTTTTAATTCACTGTTTACACCGATAGAGAAAAATTTTGGGCTGTTTAAACGCCGCCATTTTCGCGCGGTCTGCTTATGACGTCAATTACCACTGACAGTTCAGTCCATTGTTTACTACAGCTGTTTTCATTTTTAATTTCACGTTTTTGCCGTTTGTTTTCTAAACAAAAGACTGCAATGACATACTTTGTCATGAATATGCCGGTTAGGCGTCTAGTCGGTATATGGAAAATGTGTGTTCTGATGAGTAGAAAGCACTTCCTACTGCGTCTTAGTTCTCAGCCATGTATAAGGGCTTAGTTTGACTTCCAATATCTTATATTGGGCCTTTATTAGAGTCGTTGTTGTGGGATACTTAATGAACCTGTCTAGTGTGTGGATAACAGTGGGTTGTGGCAGCGTCCACATGGCCGTCTCTCCATAGGTGATGCAGATTGGGCTTGGTAACGTAATCTTATGAGTTTTTATAATCTCTTTAATTCTTAAAGGTTTTATAGATCTTTGGTAGCGGTTATGTAATTTGGAGTGGTAAAGAGACGGTGAGTAGGGTGGTGTGGGTGACTGAGGGTTTTTATATAATAGCTTATCGCAAGGAGTAAGCTGGGGATTGGGCTTGTGCGGGAGGCACTAGTGGCTATACGTATACCGGTGCGATGGATGGAATTTATCAATTTTGGTGCAGAGAGTTTGGCGGAGCCGTATACAATAGTACCATAGTCCAGGTTAGAGCGTATTCTTCTCAATTTTTAATGTATGGACATGTACGTAATACATCCCGTTTATTAAAATTTAGTATTTTCTTTCCATTCCTAAATTGAAATCCGTGAGCTAACTTAACAATATACTACTCATTCAACACTTCTTATTTGCTTGCCATTCAATAGGTAAATCGTTTATAATCAGTTAATTAAAGCACCTGGGTTTCAAAGATTATATCCCTCAATTTCTATTACAATCCTTCTTTTCTAATCCTGTTCTAATCCTTTTCTAATCGACTGTTTGCTGACAGACTATTTGCTGACCCGCGCTTTCCCCACAAACTGTGCCAAATTTAATGTCGAAACTTTGTTTACACTAGCTGTTGGTATCTTCTTTCGGGAATTCTGTCGGGAAAACGGTTCATAATGTTTATTAGCTATATATATATATATATATATATATATATATATATATATATATATATATATATATATACGTTATGAGTTTGCTGTCAAATGAGAGCCCAAGTAGTTGTACCGTGTCAGAGTAGTGTAGTTCTAGTTGGAAATAAAGTTTTGAAGTAGGACTTGGGTGTCGTCCTCGAAGTTGTGTAAAATGGATGCATGTTGTTTTCGTGGTCGAGATTGAAAAACCGTTGTTAGTTGTCCATGAAGTCATTTTATTGAGCGTAAGTTTTAGTTGGAGCTAAATGTCTTGATCGACGGTAAATTGTTACAATGATTTCGACAGTAATCGACAGTAAATTGTAAATTGCAACAGTTTACCGGTGAACGCACATTGTTTACGATGTCATCAATAGCTATTAAAAATAGACACCGTTTTCTTGAACATGAAGGTTGGGTATTCGGTACTAATTCGTAATTCGAGGAAATTTTGGATGAAAGTTGATACGTTGCCTTTGAGGCCCCAGTTGTATAGTTTAGATAATATTCCATGTCGCCATCTTTAGTCATAGGCTTTTGATATATCGAGTAAAATGGCAAGTAGGTGTTGTTTATTTACAAATGCGTCTGTGCATGCATTCTCCATTTTGACCAGATGGTCTATTGTAGTTGGTTGTTGTCGTGCACCGCATTGTAAATTGGAGAGTAGTTTGTTGCTTTCTAGATACCATATTAGGCGTTTGTTTATCATTTTCTCTAGCAGTTTACAAACACAGCTGGTTAGGGAGATAGGTCTGTAATTAGTGATTTCTACTTTATCTTTATCGGGTTTAAGGATGGGGATGATGGTAGCTATTTTCCATTGTGGAGAGCATACCTCGGTATTCCAAATATTGTTGTACACAAGTCTTCTTGTGATTTATTGCTAAGGTTCTTAAGCATTTGGTAGTGTACGCCGTCTGCTCCTGGGGAACTGTTTCGGCAGCTTGATAGTGCACTGTCAAACTCCCACTAGGAGAATGGCTTGTTGTAATTCTCCTCTGTTTGGGTGGTGGATATGAATGTTTGTTTTCGTATTTGGCTTTTAATTTTTGAGAATAGGGAGGAATAGTTAATTGAACTAAATGTATTTGTGAATTGTGTAGCAAAGGCATTTCCTATGTCTTCTGGTTTTGTGACGGTGCTGTTATTGTGTTGATTTCCCGGAGATACGCCTTTTTTTTCCATACTTCCGACGCTGGTGTGCAACTATTTATGGTAAATATATACTAGCTCCACGATTATTTTTTAGAAGTCCTGATTGTTCTACGGGCGATTGTTTTCTTTTTATTATAATAACTCATAGTTTCGGATGCATGAGATCTTTTAAAAATCTTCAGCGCTCGCTTTTTACTTTGAACAACTATTTTACATGCTTCGTTCCACCAAGGGACGGTCTCTTGTGTTCATAAGCCGATGTCTTGAGGATGGATATATTTGCGGCTTCGATGATGGCGTGTGGCATCGTTTAGTAATACAGTATAATCTCGATAATCCAACACATATGGGACCAGGCAACCGCCGGATTATAAGAAAGAGTGGTGGGAGGGAAGAGCGCGAGCGGTCTCCAGATTGCCCGATAAATGGACGTGTCGTCCGATTACCCAACAGGCGAATTACCGAGATTATACTGTATTAGATTTCCTGTAGATATTATGTTTTCAATGGTCCTCCCTCTATTATTGGATTGGTTGGATCGCCAGATGACATTATGCGCATTAAAGTATCCGGTAACGATTAACGGGGTTGGTAGTTCTATTATATTGGTTATTGAGCGACGATCAATGGATTCGTTGGGCGGTGGGCAGATTGAACAGATGCTGATTGGGAAAGAGCAGTTGATTCTTGAAGCTATGACTTGTAGGTTTAAATTTAGGGCAATTTCATCTCTGTAGGCTAAGTTCTGTATTAAGATGGCGACGCCACCGTATGCATGGTCAGTATTCTGTAGATCTTTCCGATACATAATGATGTTTCGAAGTGGGAAATTTTGAGGAGTTTCCTTCAAGTGCGTTTCTTGCAGAGCGATGCATAATGGATTATTGTCCGAGATGAGTCGTTTAAGGAATTCGTATCTTGTACGTAGGCCGTTGCAGTTCCATTGAATGATGGACATTATTTTCTTTTGATGTTAGTGGTACCAGTAAAAGGTTTAGTAGTGCTCTTCGCAGCTGTTTTAAGACTTTTGAGCAATTTTGTCTTCTTGGGGATTGATTTGTTATGTGGTAATAGGACAGTACTTTCATGGAAAGCACCATCTTTGTGGGATGAAGGTAATGGTTGGTAAGGTAGTGATTTTTAGTTTTGGATTATGTGCGATTTATGCTGTTTGGGATGATGATTGGGAAGAGAGCAGGACAGATTTTGAGGTTGAGGGGTAATGTTGAATGGGAGGTGTAGCTGTAGAGGCTATTGTTTGGGTTGCTATTAAGATTTTTTTTAATTTTTCTCGTTGCTATATTGGCAAACGAATAGTTGAAAGTCGGTGCAGATATTGCTTTGAACTTTTTCCTTGCTTCGGAATATGTTAGTTTATCTAGTGTTTTAAATTCAATAATTTTTTTTTCTTCCAATAGTCGGGGACAATCTCTAGAGCAGTTTAGGGTGTTCTACGGAACAATTGCCACATTTTGTGTGGCAGCATCTCCTTCATGCTCGTTGAGGCTACATTTCGCACAAATTGAATATTGGGATGCGGTATGTCCAATGAGTTTGCAGTTGAAGCATCTCATTGGATTTTTGATAAAAGGTCGCACTCACAACTATGGAAGCCGACTTTAACTCTGTATGGTGTTAGTAATTACTCCTTCTTTCTTCCGCGAGAGTCTTCTGCCGTCAATGACACTTTCTGCTTTACATTCTTCGATGTGTGGAGTAAATCAAAATGGGAATTTACACCTTTGCTGGTGTTTGAGGAATTTGTGAGGTTAGGCTTTGATTGGCGTAGTGTTAAGGATGTTATTACTTTGTTTGTTATTTGAGGTTTCGATGAGCAGTGTTCGATGAGCAGTGTTCCATCTTTTAATTTATTGAGTGATTGCATTTCGAATTCAGAAATTATTTTCAAACCTCTTGCGAATGAATAGAGAAACTATCGTGAAGTTTTCACCTTCTAAACTTACAACAAACGGAACACAGCCTGAATATTAAAATATATTCAGCCTTTCCGTGCTTATTTCCTCATCGTGCTGATGAGAGATAAATCTCGAAACGCGTCCACAGATGGCTATCCACTTTAGGTATCGGAAAGACATGATCTTAAAAACAATGTTATTTTTCTGTTTTTGGTTGAGTGCTACGAAGGTGGACTGAAAACTATAAAATAACTTACAAATTTCATGTGAGATTTGTTTTGGTAGTCCTAGAAAGACTCAATAATTGTTGTAGAGCTCCGGAAAGGCTGAATATATATATATATATATATATATATATATATATATATATATATATATATATATATATATATATATATATATTCAGGCTGTGTTCCGTTTGTTTTAACGCATCATCTTTCCCTACTCGACAATTCTGCTTGTTAACGTAGCCTCCTCACTCAAGAAGATATTTCGATGAACTTTCGGAATAGTTTTATGCATTTTATCAAAGACCGAATCAAGAAACGACGTTGTTGATGATCGGTAGGCCTGAGTTCTTGTGTTAACTGAACTTCAAAAGACTTAAGACCTAAGTCTTTATGCAAAATAGAGTGTAATGTCGTTTGTGGAATTTAAATGCGCTGTTGAAGCGTATATCGTTCCATTTTTATTAATGTATATAATGTATAATAGTTTTTACTTGTGATCTGTCAAGTAGTTACACTTGGCCCAAGACAACTGATAAAATAGCGGGCTGTGAAAATGAAACTTCTTACTGGAATACCCTATAAAACGTCGACCGTGTATTATTTTGGAAGTATTTCACACTCCAACGTCACAAAAAAATCATTGCGCGTTTGCGTCACGCGATTCTTTTTAACACTTTATCACTTTTAAATTTTTTATAACCAATTGAAAAACAATCCAAATTTTTGCGCATCGAACATCCGAATTATTTATGATAAGGTTTTAAAATACAGAAAAAAATCTGATGATTTTTCTTTTATTTGACAACCCAATTATGTTACAAAATTATAATGCAAGGCCTCGCACATCTCTGGTAACTATTGGGAAATTATTGAAACTTGGTTAGGAAGTGATGTCGCATCCCCCATATAGCCCTGCCTGGCACCATCTGATTACGATTTATTTCATGAATAGGATGGTTGCGACAGTTACTACGTGGTAATCCATACTTACATTGAATTGAAAAATTCACTTTGTTTTTTACCACACTTATATTATGTAAAAATATTATATAACTTATTATTCACAGTTATACATAGTTACACAGTTATAACTGTGAATAATAAGTTATATAATATTTTTACATAATATAAGTGTGGTAAAAAACAAAGTGAATTTTTCAATTCAATATACGATTTATTTCAGACAAGACTAGACAGACAAGACTAGACAGACAAGACTAGATAGACAAGACTAGACAGACAAGACTAGACAGACAAGACTAGACAGACAAGACTAGACAGACAAAACTAGACTAGACAGACAAGACTAGACAGACAAGACTAGACACACAAGACTAGACAGACAAGACTAGACAGACAAGAGTAGACAGACAAGACTAGACAGACACGACTAGACAGACAAGACTAAACAGACAAGACTAGACAGACAAGGCTAGACAGACAAGACTAGACAGACAAGAGTAGGCAGACAAGACGAGACAGACAAGACTAGACAGACAACACTAGACAGACAAGACTAGACAGACTAGACAGACAAGACTAGACAGACAAGACTAGACAGATAAGACTAGACAGACAAGACTAGACAGACAAGACTAGACAGACAAGACTAGACAGACAAGACTAGACAGACAAGACTAGACAGACAAGACTAGACAGACAAGACTAGACAGACAAGACTAGACAGACAAGACTAGACAGACAAGACTAGACAGACAAGACTAGACAGACAAGACTAGACAGACAAGACTAGACAGACAAGACTAGACAGACAAGACTAGACAGACAAGACTAGACAGACAAGACTAGACAGACAAGACTAGACAGACAAGACTAGACAGACAAGACTAGACTAGACAGAGAAGACTAGACAGACAAGACTAGATAGACAAGACTAGACAGACAAGACTAGACAAACAAGACTAGACAGACAAGACTAGACAGACAAGACTAGACAGACAAGACTAGACAGACAAGACTAGACAGACAAGACTAGACAGACAAGACTAGACAGACAAGACTAGACAGACAAGACTAGACCGACTAGACTAGACACACAAGAGTAGACAGACAAGACTAGACACACAAGACTGGATTTAGGTCGAGCTTCTGGAATGTTCTGTAAACTGGACGAATAATAAATTAATCTCCTGGATGCACCTAGCGAAAGATATTCCGTTGATGCTAATTAATTTAAAGTTTTGAAATCGTTACGTCGAAATCTTGCTGCGTCGAGGTTACGACGTTACGATTAGTCCAACACAGAGCTACTAGGCCGGATTAAGACCAGGAAAATAGTTTTAATTTTGCCGTCTATAATGCAGTTATATCAATCGAGACAGTCTGAATTAGTATTAGCAGGTCACCGGGCGTCTATCAAAGATTTATCTAGACAACAGCTTTGGTAGAGGCGCCGGGCTTGAAAAACTTTTAATGCCGTCCTCCTGTACGAATACATACTTGAATTTTGCTGTTGAGATCGTCATTGATCCATCTCAATTGTACTATGAATAAATATACTAATGAGATATTTTTCTGTTGTTTTTCTCATCGCGGTGCTCATGCCGCTTCAACATTATGTGTCTCATGCCACGAGTTTTTCGCTGTGTAGCTCTACCGATCTTCATGATCTCTACATTCACGCGATACTGACGGGGCGGGGCTGCTGCCTTCCGCCAGTGGAATGCCCATTTGATGGCAAGACTCGCCATGTCATAGTGTCGTCCTGAGACTGCAGTATTTAGTTTCGGTATTCGCAGCTAACTCTCTCTGAAGGCCGTTCACTATCCGCCACCTGTGGCCCCGCTGAGAGCTTACAGGTCAGCCTCATCTATTTCTGTATAAGAACAATCATCCAATGGATGAATTATAAAAAATGTGGAAAAATACAAAAGCATGTCCACAGTAGTAGGGAAAGATCCTATGTTCTAAACCCACCTCCACCTCTGACATGCGCATGCGCGATGACCTTTGACCCCTAACCCAACCTTGACCTTGACCATGGACTTCCGGTTTCGGCTTCCGGTTTCGACTTCCTGTTTCCGGTTTCGACTTCCGGCCGCCATTTTTGGAACTTCCAGATGCGCGGGAAAATTCGAAATATAGACGCGAGGCGGGGAAATTCAAAATTAGACCCTGTTGAGACAAATAGGTGTGAAGTTGGTTGCATACATCAACGGGACTAAATACATGAGACTAGACAGACGAGGCTAGAGCCATGGGACTAAATACATGAGACTAGATAGACGAGGCTAGATACATGAGACTAGATACATGAAACTAGATACATGGAGCCAGAGAGACGAAGCTAAATACATGATACTAGACAGATGGGGCTAGATACATGAGACTAGATAGACGGGGCTAGATACATGAGGCTAGACTAGACGGACTAGACTAGACGGACTAGACTAAACCATTTTAAACCATTTGATGAGAAAAATGAAATCTGGTGTCAGAACGGCTCTAGCATGTGCCTTAAGCGAGATACCGCCCGACCGCCTACCCCACAGTTGATGACGTCATCCGCCGCGGCAGATATTGCTAAACTAATTACCTCGATGCTGATTGGCTGATTAACGAATAAATAATTACAGTTGACCTTTTCCCTCAATTTATATGTAATGGACAAGACTGGACAGACAAGACTAGACAGACAAGACTAGACGAGACTAGTTAGATGAAGCTAGACAGATGGGGGCTAAATACATGAGATTAGACAGACCAAGCTAAATACATGAAACTAGATTAGACTGAACTAAAATATATAAGGGATTGTTTAATTTAAATAAAATATATTTTCGATTGTTTTTCTTATAATTGTTAATAATGTTTATATTATTACTTTCATTTTGTTATCTACGTTTAATTTTGATTTACGGCTTGTTGATTAGACGCAACCGGATGTTTGTCAGTCATAACACCAGGCAAGAATAGAGGGACTAGACTAGACAGACTAGATTAGACAGACAGACAAGCGGAGAAAATTCAAAATGAGTTGCGGATGGGTAGCGGACAATCCTGTATGCATGCATAATTGATTGCAAACATATTACGGATTGATTCAAATGAGATTATTGGTTTTAGGCCGGACAAGATCGGACAATACCGAACAAGGTCGAACAAGAACGGACAAGACTATACAGACCTTATATTTATCCGAATAATTTCCTATGAGTAAGCGAAATTTCTTATACTTATCTGTGAACCAGATCGTATTAATGTTTTTCATTTATATAAATACCAAAGAGTTCAATTCTGGCATCCACTTTTCCCGCGCATCTGGAAGTTCCAAAAATGGCGGCCGGAAGTCGAAACCGGAAACAGGAAGTCGAAACCGGAAGCCGAAACCGGAAGTCCATGGTCAAGGTCAGGGGTCAAGGTCAAGGTTGGGTTAGGGGTCAAAGATCATCGCGCATGCGCATGTCAGAGGTGGAGGTGGGTTTAGAACATAGGATCTTTCCCTACTCACAGTGTTTATAGCCCGATATCCGTATTGGGGGAGAAAAAAGGCAGAGAATACAAGATATAGCATATTAGATAGATAAGTCTAGCGAAATAAGATTTAGATAGACAAGGCTAGATAGACTATAAAAATAAGACTAGGCAGACATTTAAGACTACACATACAAAAACTATGCAGATAAGATTAGGCAGAAAGGTTTGATAGTAAGTATAGTAAACTATTTTCTCATTTATTTCTGAAGTGGTTTTACATTTACAAGAGAAATAAAGTGGAACATGTTCCACTCGAATGTGTCCACATAATATTCACTGGAATCAATCATAACAATCTGTATGTAAATTTAAAACGTTTGTCGGTCGGATTTTTAAAACCTCAAAAGTCGTAGAACACGTAAAATTGAAAAACCTTTGTCTGTTTAAAATCGCTAATGATGTTAAATAAAACAATAAAATTTACATTATATTAAATAATTGATTCTATGCTGCAGCAGACGTGCAAAGTTAATCTTCCTAGAAATTTGTTCAACGTCCAAAATTTCTAAATTTGTCCTTCAGCCTGTTTGAGAGAAACTTTATTTTTTGTTTAATCAACTCGCCAAACTTGAAATAAAAATGCTCCAGCAGAAATACAACAAAGCAAATTGAAAAACAAATCATCATATACACAAATATCACGGCAAAGTATTCAAAGTCCACCACTTCGATAATTTCATACCAAAGACTATTATTATTGTTCTTCAGCCAATTAGCTACATCTTTATACTTGTTTCGTTCAATTAGTTCACTGGTAATTTTCCTGAAAATATCGGCAGCATTTATATGTCCCAGAGCTTTGTTTATACCATCCTTAAGAAAGAAATTTTTGTTCATTAAAATAGTCATATAATTCATTTCTATGTCATTATTATAGATACACTGTGTATCATATTGTCTTTTCTGTATCGAAAATTGAAAAGCGATGTATAGTTGACTAACCTTCTTCATTCCTACTATGTAATTTCTTGCACCACTAAACGCAAGTCCTGTACATTCCAATGCATCGTTACAAATCATAAAGTGCGGTTTCTTATTTCTCCCCTCGATCATATTAGCTATATTTTGTAAGAGTATAGTGTCGGCATAGTTTGGTAAGAGGAAAGTCCATTCCAACAGTCTATCAAAAAATATATCTCTTCTTTCAAGCCCAGATATTTTGATGCTTTTGAATAAAATGCTGGTATATTGCACTGAGTATACTAAGCTGCAAAATAGCCATGTTCCGTAAAGTATTTGAAGGATTCCATTTATTGGAAGAACTGTATTAGCTACGCTGAATAAAGCTTTTGTATAGTAAATAAAGGTGAAAGAAAAGGAGCAGAATGGTTCATTGGAACCCATGATTTTAGCGAAGATATATGTAATAATAACAAGCAAAAACAATGGCAAAAAACACCTGCAAATGTGCCTGGCTAAAATTCTAGCTAATGTATACCACTTCGAAACAACATTCGACATTTTCATACAGTACACATCTGCATCTTCGAAGTACCATGTAGTATAATCGTATTTCTCTTGTCTAGCTATTGTTAGAGTATCTAAAGGTAATGCTAAATCATCCGATCTATTATTCAGACCTACCAGTAAATAATCAACAACAAAATCTTTGGTTTGCCCTTTATAAATCCTTATAACTGGAGTGAAATTTAGCGTTTTTCCTAAAATGTGTACGAGTTCCGTTTGAGATCCTTGTTTTTCATCGATGGTCAACGGGGGCAAATATTGCAATTTAACATTGATCGGACATAGATTTAGATTTCGTACCTTATTGGGAAACAGATTGTTCAACCCGTGGATTCTCGTCACGTTTTTAAAATTATCTCCGCAGTTATTGTTAAAAGGAAACCACGTGAAAATTTCCAATGTTGGCGAGATTATAACAAAGTTCGAAACATAAAAGTACCAAAGCGCCTTAATTGTTTCGGAAAAGTCTTCGCTTTCGCAAGTGGGAATGATCAGAAATTTATTGCGTTGTTGTAACTTGTTGCTTCTTAAAATCTCAGATAACTCTCGTGTTTCGCAAAATTCTATGATCATGACATTACTTCTCAATGTATCATTAGTATTGACACTTATATTTGGGTTACTTAAGGCCACTGTATGTTTAGATTTTTGGAAAATATCTTGAGTAAAATGTTTGTATTTCCTGGTAGTTCCCGACGAATATATTTTTATGATCTCGTGATTGTTGAAATTGTTCTGAACAATTTCGAAGAGCAGATTCTGCAACGCGTTCGTATTTGCAATCTCAATTAAGCACAAAGCATTTTGAACTTTTAACAGTAAAACAATACACACCAACAGATGCATGGTTGCTTATACTGAAGGATATTTTGTACTTTCACCACTGGAGATTTAAAAAAGGAATGCTTGGCTGGTAACTCTTAAAAAGTTTTGTCTTATGTATAGAGAACAAATGAAAATGGCTGGTTTATACCCCAATATTTATACCCCAATCTCGACGAATAGTAGGGATAATTTTCATGTATTAACTAAAAATTATTTAGTGTGCACAGACATTTATGGTTTATTAAATGGTACGTTAAACGACTTTGATTAATCTGCAATAAATCTCATTACCTTTAGTAAACACCATTAGAAACCAACGCCGCTTTTCAAGCTGCGTATTACAGTTTATGTAAATACAGATTTTAGTGTAATTGGGTTAATACAAAAATAATAACTGTTTTTCTAATATGAGTTTGTCGCTGATTTATTATTATACTATATTACTATATTATATAAATTTACTATTATATTACTATATTATTATATTATATAAACTTTCAAGTTTACCGCCGTCTGCGTTCAACGTGCCGCCGAGATTCGCGATTTTTCCGACACAGTTCTTTAGATTGAACCTTTGGCTTTGCGGCAGTGTGATCGGCGCCGCCGGCCGTCGCCGCGCCGCCGAGTTGCAGAGCCACAAAGACGTCGAGATTTTTTGACGTTTTTTTAAACACGCCCGCAAACCACCGAGACGCGGTCCAACCACAAAACCGGCACCTTCACCGTGTAGCCCGGTCTTTTTTCTATCCGGGGTGCGAGTTTGGCCGTTCCGCGGCCTGTAGTCAGCACGGGGCGATTTTTCAAATAAACCTCTACAAAAAAAAACGAGCCGGGACTTGCCTCTTTTTTTTAACGGTTTTCCCAGAAACAAAATATACCGAAATGTTCGTTATTTTTTTGAGCATTCTTTTCTTTCATTACTCTAAGCGTGTCGTTCGCATTTTTAAAGTTTTTTTTTGCAAATTAAAAATTCTTGAGAAACTAAAATCCGACTCCGACGGTCATTGCAAAACTACTGTCAGAAAATTTGTCAGTGAAATTTTGACATAAGTAAGCAATAATTTCTGGCGATGAAATCGAAATTTCCTCAAGTTTTCGCGGCGGTTTCTCATTGAAAACGGATAAAGTGGTTCATTACTTAGATTTCCTGCAAGTTTCGCGCAGCTGCCGGCCGCCGTTTAGACGTTGTGTGAGGAAGAGCCAACCTCTACCCGTACGCCTATACCTACCGTGTAAATTTCAAGGGGCCGTCAAATCGCAACCCGACCGAGTTGGTTTAAGAAAAGTTCGCCCTGTCCGGTCAATTTTCCGGTCGAATATTTAAGTGCGTCCAAAATTAGGCCGATGTGAGTGGAAATGGTGATTTATTTTTCTTACAGCCTGCGTTCACAAAGTTTCAAGGTCGGTTTCAGAGCAACAAACTAAGAGTCTTAGGAATATGACCCGTGGACACAACACACCGCTCAAATTATTTTCATTCATTCTGAGATCATAATTCTGTGCATATGCACTGCACGGACCGCAGATTGCATTAAAGTTGTAGTTTTCAATAAAAACAAGTAGGTAAATAATAATAATACGTACTTGATGTAAGATTTCCTTGTTTCATCTTTTCATTGTGCGCTTTCTTCCTTTCTTCAGACCAGCTTTCATTCTTGTTCCAGTCTTCAATTTCTAATGTTATTCCTCTCACGATTCATGTCTACGCTTGTTGATACTTGTTGGTCCAGCTCTTGCTGGGTGGTTAGAACTGGAATGGTTATGTAGCCGCACCAACTAGTTGAACAGACGCTGACTCCTTGCCGCTCGCTCCGAGTACAGACGCCGAGAGATTTGAGTTCTTCCGCTCTCTCTGCCGTTGGGAAATGGACCTCCTCTTTCACCGAGACCGTTGCCTGAGGTCCTCTTCGCCTCAGTTGATCCGCGGGTGTTTATTTGGCATTGCCTTATTCACACCCTCAACCCTCTTTTCCGGTATTTATGTCGAAAGCGGATGGAGAGTAAAGAAATAATATGAGCAGGGAAATACAAACCCTTAAATCAAATTGTTCCGGACGGAATAAAAGCCGATGCTGCCTTCCAGGCGGGGATCGAACCACTCGATAAGGATTGACGTCAAATTAAGTACCAAACGCGAGCGAGTCCAACATGTCAGCTGAGGTCAGACCCACGAATATGTCGCTGACTCGCCGAACTCTCAAAACACACTGCCCAAAACTATTTAAAACAAAAATTATTTAATTTATAAAAAAACAAAATTATTTATAAATATTTCCCAGTAATAATAAATAACCCTTTGTATCCCAAAGGTCCTTCTAGCAGCAATTCCAGGTTGACTAACACAACCGTCCTTATTTAATTCAGCTCTCTCCTTACTAGTAGTGCTGTATCAGCGATTGGCAGCTACTTTCTGTGAGAGAGGAGCTAGCTCTCTACCCAACATCCGATGAGATTCAGCTTAAGAACAACAAAGCACCTGGATAATTGAAATCTATAAGTGTGGTGGTACACCCATACTTAAAATTCTTACCCTATTTAAACAAATCTGGGTTTCTGAAAAGTCTCCCGCGTACTTCAAGCACTCAATAATTGTCAATATATACAAGAGGAAAGGGGACAGATCAGATTGCACCAATTACCGTGGCATCTTTCTTCTCTGTGCAGCTGGTAAGAAACTGGCAAAGGCGACATTTTTCATGCATCTGACCTCAGCCGACATGTTGCCCACGCTCGCTTTTGGTAGTTAATTTGACGTAAATCCTTATCGAGTGGTTCAATCACCGCCTGGAAGGCAGCATCAGCTTTCATCCCGTCTGGAACAATTTCATTTAAGGGTTTCTATCCTTCTATTTCCCTGCTCATATTATTTCTTTCTAGGCGACGGAAGGACGTTCGGTTCAGAGTCGGTTGCAGCCTGAAGGTAAGTAAGGGTACCATCAAGATTTACTAAATACAGTTAAATACAGTCCATTCAAGAGTCAAACCTACCAGAGAGTCAATCTGGTTTTCGCCCGCACGGAGGGACTACAGATACGATCTTCACATTTCGACAGCTCCGGAAAAAATTTAAGGAGCAGCATTATTTTATGTTTGCTATTTTTGTGGATCTACGTGAACAGGCAAGCCCAATGGCAAATACGCAAATAAGATTTGTCTGCCCTGCAAAGCTAATAAATATAATCTCATACATCTCATATAAGTTATTGCAGGTAGCGATATCACCGACACTTTCAACATTTCTAATGACGTAAGGCAAGGCTGTATTAGCACCTCTTCTTTTTAATATCTTCATGACTGCGTCTCTCTTAAACTTGGACCGAGACTGAGACAAGACTAGAGAGACAAGACTGGATTTAGATCGAGCGTCCGGAATTTTCTATTAACAGGACGAGAAAATTATATTTTTCTTTACATCAATTTGACTAAAAATGTTATTGTGCATATTATCCATGGGAAATTTATGAAATAAGTATTATTTTACTAGTCTTTTACTAGACCGTTTTTTAATATCAACTACGACAATACTTCAAACATGTGGGGAAGCATACTGGTCTGCAATCAATAATCAAGGAGAAATGTGAGAAACTAGAGGCGAAACCCTTGTTTGTCCAGAAAAATGAGAGACCTGGAATTTATTATACTAACCGAAACTTAGAGCTCTATATTGGAAAGAATAGACAAAACATGTAATTATCTTCAGAAAGAAACAATAAAGCGCTCCGAATCTTTAGTTGAAGAAGACAAGACGTACAAGCTCACGCCTGAGTTTTTTTTATGCCTCTGCACCGTCCGAATGCTAAATAGAAATTCAAAGTAGAAATTTTTCTTCCCATAATTTATACCCTGAGCGTTCATCTATAACAGCGATTAAGTTCGTATAAGAACTTAATTTATATACGAACACTATTGTAAATGCCCATTATTGTACAGTTCGTGGACAATGTAAATACATCATTACACACACGTATATAACGGTCCGCGATTAATGATCAGTTATGATAGATAACACACACGTGCGTTTGGTTTGTGATTCGTTGATTGGTTGAGAGCTGCTACTACGTCCTCCTACGTTCAGCGCCCCACGTCCCGCAATACAACCTAACGGAAATTGACGTTGCGTGCATTGGGTTTATTCCAGTTGAACCCAAATAAGTACTAAATAATAAGGTTAGGTTAGGTTATTTCTTTTCATTTCTATCAAGTTAAATAATGTCGAGTAACAGTTATATATGAAAATACAATTGTTTGTTTATTATAATGTTAAATAATTATAATTGAATAAATATATCCTAATAAGAAATAAATTTGTTACATCAAACATATTTTTCTTATTAAACAGAAACAAATTATTGTGGTCTTAGATAAAGTATAGTACATAACTCGATTTGTAAGGCAATTACCTACTCGCAGAATTACACACTCCCCGCCACGCGGGTTGTGCGTAACTGTTCCGCTCGTACGTAATATGCTTCTTACAACTCTCGTTACCTAATATACTATTTGGTGTTTTTTTTTCGCTTGAAAACTTTCGTTGAATTCCAAGGAGTTGAGACAAAGTTAAAAATAATTTGCTGTAATCTATTAACGAGAAAGAGTTGGAAATGGAATGTCGGCATTTAACAGACTACTTGAAAAGTGTTTATGGTGACAATGAAGGAACTAATAGTATACAAATATACTAACTAATGTTTCACCTTTTGAAACAAAACAAAATTGCAGACACATTTCCAAATGTAGAAATCGTTTTGAGAATCGTTAGATGGTAACTTACTGGAATGAGGAATGCTCCGACTCCAAATTGTAAACAATAAAAAAAGTATTTATAAGTACAATGCTTCTAGAAAGATTAACCAGTTTGTCGCTGATGTCCATAGAACTTGATATGCTCAGAAACATAGATTTTGAAGCTGTGTTTAACGATCTTGCCCAACTCATCTCAAATCTAGAAATATACCTCTTCAATCAACATAGATATTTAAGCACTGATGCTAAAGGAGTTACTTTTCTAAATTTTTATTTTCTTTGTCTATTTTCAAGGTCTTCTCAAAGTCTGTTTGGGCCTCATTATCCTAAGGTGCGCAGGGCCTCCAATAGGTTAAAGACGGCCCTGGATATATTGAACTTTCACCACTGGAGATTTGAAAAATTGCAAATTAGCGCTTGGCTGGTACGTTGTTTTAAGAACAAATGAAAATTTTTTACGACCAATCGGAGTACGAATCGTGGCAATAATTTTCATATATTAGTTGAAAGCTAATTAGTGTCAAACATATTGGTTTATACAACTTTGATTAATTTATAATAAATCTCAAACCTTTCTTAAATACCATTAGAAACCAATGCCACTTTTCAAGCTGCTTATTGTAGTTTATGTAAATAAAGAATTTAGAGCAATTGGGTTACACAAATAATTACGACGTTTCTAATTTGAATTAATACAATAAGCAATACAGTAAGCGGATTGATAAAGTGGCGTTATATTCTAATAGTATTTACACAAAGGTTTGATTACAAATTAATCTAAATTTTATAACGTACCATTTAGTAAATCATAAATGTGTTTACACACTAAATAGCCTTTAGGCAATACATGAAAATTGATTCGTATCGATTGGTCATAAAACATTTTCGTTTATCTTCAAAACGACATAACAGCCACACGTTCCTTTACTATTTTTTAAAAGTTCACTGGTGAATATAGAATAGATCCTTATCACACTTTATCGTCTATTACCGAGTTAGTTCACTAAATACGTAAATAAGTTTCTAGTAGTCTAATACCTAATTAAATTCCTGACAATGCAACAGAACTTGGAATAATATATCTAGTTAGCTTCCGTAGTTATTGCTTTTTTTAAATAAATCTCTTGTTATCCTAAAAGCTGCACGACTGTTCCCGGGAAGTTGTAGCTTATACCATCTCATACCTTTTAAGTTGTGGAGTCAGAAATTGAAAAGCGGAGGTTGCTTTTGCTATTTGCTTTCGATATGCAGCGATTTGCTTTCGATAGTTTTGGAAATGAACAAGTATATTAAGTTGAAATATTCTGTAAATTTATTCCTTACTTGTGATGCTTTACAGTTTATAACTCAGCTAGTTTACTAAATATGTAAATAGCTTTTGCTAGCCTAATACCCAATTATATTCCTTACAATTTAATTGAAATTCCAAAGATCTATCTAGATAGCTTCCGTAGTTATTGTTTCTCAAGTTTTCAGGCGTCTATCAAAGATTAATCTAGAAAACAGGTTTGGTGACCTCGCCGGGCTTGAAAAACTTTTTATGCGGTCTTCCTGTACAAATACATATTTGAACTCTGCTGTTAAGATCCTCATTAATCCATGTCAATTGTACAAGGAATAAAGATACTAATGAGATGGTTTTCCGTTGCCTTTCTCATTGCGGTACTAATGCCGCAACTAAGTTTTTCGCTGTGCAACTCTACCGATCTTCAGCTTCACGCGATACTGACGGGGCTGCTGCCCTCCGCTAGGGGAATGCCCATTTGATGGCGGCAAGACTCGCCATTTCATAGTGTCGTCCTTAGACTCTGCAGTATTTAGTTTCTCCCTGCGTTCTGTTAAAAGTACCGCTGTGTGGTCGGGGACTGCTTATTTGGTATTCGCAGCTAACCTTCTCTGAAGGCCGTTCACTATCCGCCACCTGTGACCCCGCTGATAGCCCACAGCTCAGCCTCAGCTCTCTCTGTGTAAGAACAACCATCCAATGGATAAATTATCAAAAATATGGAAAAATTAGTGTTTATAGGAGTAATAAATAAATAGTATAGAGTAATAGATAGCCCGATATTCATATTGGGGGAGAAAAAAAAGGCAGAGAGTACCAGATAGACCATATTAGACAGACAAGTTTAGCGAAATAAGATCCAGATAGACAAGACTAGATAGACTATAAAGATAAGACTAGGCAGAGAGTTAAGACTAGGCATACAAAAATTATGCAGACAGGATTAGGCAGGAATGTTTGATAGTAAGTATAGTAAACTATTTTTTAATTTATTTCTGAAGTGGTTTTACATTTACAAGAGAAATAAAGTGTAACCTGTAATGCAGTTCCATTTGAATGTGTCCACATAATATTCACTGGAATCAATCATAACAATCTGTATGTAAATTTAAAACGTTGGAGGCTCATTGTCGGTGGGATTTTTTGATACCCCAAAAGTGGTGGAACACTTAAAATTGAAAAATCTTTGTGTGTTTAAAATCGCTAATGATGTTAAAAACAACAATAAAATTTACATTATATTAAATAATTGATTATATGCTACAGCGTTAATTAATACAGTGCAAAGTTAATCTTCGTAGAAATTTGTTCAGCGTCCAAAAATTCTAAATTTGTCCTTCAGCCTATTTGAGAGAAACTTTATTTTTTGTTTAATCAACTCGCCAAACCTGAAATAAAAATGCTCCAGCAGAAATACAACAAAGCAAATTGAAAAACAAATCATCATATACACAAATATCACAGCAAAGTATTCGAAGTCCACCGTTTCAATAATTTCAAACCAAAGGTTATTATTATTGTTCTTCCGCAAATTAGCTACATCCTTAAACTTATTTGGTTCAATTAGCTCATTCGTAATTTTCCTCAAAATATCGGCAACATTTATATGTCCCAGAGCTTTGTTTATCCCGTCCTTAAGAAAGAAATGTTTGTTCATTAAAATATTCATATAATTCATTTTCCTATAAAAAAAAAACACACAACATGTTCTTTATATTTCACAAATTAAAAAGTGTTATATTCTATACAAACTTTCTTCATTACCAGTATATAATTTCTTCTACTACTAAGCGCAAGTTCTGTACATTGAAATGCATCGTTATAAATCATAAAGTGTGGTTTCCCATTTCTCTACAAGATATAATCAACTATGATTTGAAATAATACTGTCTCGGTATAGTTTGGTAAGAGTAAAATATATTCCAACAGATTATGTAAAACCGGTAAGGCTGATTCCTGCATAGGTATTTGAATGCTTTTAAATAAAATGCTGGTATATTGGACTGAGTATACTAAGCTGCACAACAACAATGTTCCGTAAAGTATTCGAAGGATTCAGTTTACTAAAAGAACTGTATCAGCTACGCTGAATAAAGCTTTTGTATAATAAATAAAAATATTGGAAATGGAGCGGAATGGTTCGTTGATATCCAAGATTTTAGCGAACATATATGTAACAATAACAAGCGAAATCAATGGCAACAAACAGTTGCAAATGTGTCTGGCTAAAATCCTCGCTAATCTATACCACTTCAAAACAACAAGCGGTGATTTCATACACACGTAATCTCTATCTTCGAAGTACCTTCAGCCCCTAACATTTAATGTCTTGACCGTTCCTGTTGCTTGCTTTGACATAGCAGACGGCTCACACAATGCATTCCAGCAGTGTTGGCTAAAGAGTAACAGAAAATTTCCGGTATTCCCCTTTTTGTTGATAAAGATGAGCGTCTAATTGACAAAACTCCTTTTCTAATAATGATAATAATATATAATATAATAATATTTGTCCACAATTTGGGACCGGATTTATAGTGGATAAATCAATACTTGAATCAGTTGTGACATTCAAGTCGTACTCAGGACGCCTTTCCACCATAACAATAAAATCAGGGAACAAAATCTATACTCTAATTAATTGTCATGCACCAACTAACATAACTAACAAGGAAGCACCAGAGAAAGCTGAGCAATTTTGGAATCAATTAGATAATATTTTACAAAGAATTCCACATCATGTTAAAATTCTTATGGGTGACTTTAATGCACAAATTGGCAAAGAGAGGATATATCGATATTGGGTTGGGAAATGGTCTGGTCATAAAAATACTAATAAGAACGGCATGAGACTCATCCACTTATGCAGAAGTCATGATTTATTTTTCAAATCAATCTTCTTGAAGAAACTCCCTTCTACAACAAGGACTTGGGTCTCACCTAATTCCTTAATGGGTGAGTATCAACTGGATCATGTACTAATTTCCCGTTTGTATACTGCAGAAATCATGAAACTAAAAGTATTGAAAGGCCTGCACTTAGACTCTGATCATTATCCAACAAAATTTTCCCTTGATGTGATCCCTGAGAAACGAAATTTTACAAAACGAGTTCCTCAATGTAAATATGATATAGAGAATATTAAAGGTAATGAAAACTTCATGAAAGGAACTGAAGAAATACAACCACAAAATTGGCCGCAACTTCAAGCAGGACTCTTACAAACAGCTGTAAATATAGCCCCGTTAAAAAGAGCAAGAAAATACCCATGGTGGACAGATGAATGTGACGAGTTAATACAACATAGGCAGCAAACCTGGCATAATTGGTCGTGCAATAAAACTCCGACCACATTGCAAGAACTTAAAAACGGTAGGAAGATAGTTACAAAATCAATAAGGAGGATTCGTAAACAAAGTGAAAATTTTAAATTACAATCAATAGAAGAGGACTTTAAGCAACATAAGTCACGAAACTATTATAGAACGTTCAAGCAAAAGTTGACGAAGTATTCTTCGCCATCGCTTCATTTTGTTAATGAAAATGGAGAATTCGCTTATACTATAGATGCAAACTGTACAATCCTTGCAGTATACTTTTCTAAATTACTTAACAGTGATTTACCACAAGAAAAAATTCAGTTTATTAATTCTTATAATATTAATCAAGGTTCAACCCCACCGACTGTACAAGAGATTAAAGAAATTATTCAATCACTAAAAAATTACAAAGCGTCAGTGGAGGATCAAATAACTGCAGAATTGTGGAAAAATGCAGGAGAAAATTGTATCAAAATTGCACGAAATTATGTTGGACATTTGGGAAACGGAAAAAATCCCCTCGGATTGGAAGTTGGCGATAATCCATCCTATACACAAAAAAGGAAATAAAACTGACCCAAACAATTATCGAGGTATATCCCTTCTTCAGGTCACATACAAAATTCTTTCAAAAGTGTTACTAAACCGTGCAGAGCTGCAAGTAGATAATCAAATCGGTGAATATCAAGGTGGATTCAGGAAGGGACGGTCCTTCTCCTTAATTTTGAATTTGAAAAACGTCATACAATATTTTCGCAACACAACTAACAAAAAATATGTCATAACGTTTGTGGATTTCCGGAAAGCATACGACAGTATAGATCGCTTATCACTCTTTAGTGTTTTAACAGAATTTGGACTTGGACCAAAAAACAGGAAATATTATCAAAGACACACTTACGGAGACAAAGGCTAAAGTAAAATTTATGGGTGGATTAAGTGAAGAGTTTGAAATAAATTCAGGCGTCCGTCAAGGTGATGGAATTTCTCCATTACTTTTCAATTGTGCCCTGGAAAAAGTT
The DNA here is from genome assembly GCA_944588485.1 of Phosphuga atrata. Classification (NCBI taxonomy): domain Eukaryota; kingdom Metazoa; phylum Arthropoda; class Insecta; order Coleoptera; family Silphidae; genus Phosphuga; species Phosphuga atrata. The sequence continues at coordinate 12,582,565 of OX155906.1, forward strand.
GTTAGGGAATGGAGAAAAGCAGGGGCACCATCTCACCGACTAGGGCCAAAGATTAAGGGTATTCAAATAGACTGCCTAGCATTTGCTGATGATATGGCACTAATTGCTGAAGACATCTCTGATGCACAGAAGCAGATTACTATCTTGGAAGAACAAGCAGCAAAAATAGGGCTACATATCTCTTATGAAAAAACTAAATTTATGACTAACATAAAAAATGCGCCACATGAAATTTATATTAAGGTTAACAAAATTGCCAGAGTAAAGGAATATAAATACTTAGGCGAATGGGTTACAGAAAATGGCAATGAAAATAAATCTGTAACATCAAGAATCCAGAAAATGGAGATAGCATTTCAATACACAAAAAATGTTTATAACAAGCAATGCCTGTCATGGAATAGTAAAATTCGTCATTATTTAACAGTGATTAAACCGGAAGCTCTTTATGCTTCAGAAACGCTAAATTTACAAATTAAAACATTAAAGGAACAATTAAATATTAAGGAAAGGAAAATTATGAGAAAGATTTTAGGGCCCAGAATTAAGAATGGCATACACTATCCCAAACCCCATTCTGAAATATATAGAAAAAAAACAAAAATTACCGATACCATGAGAATGAGACGAATTCAATTTTTGGGTCATTTCGAAAGAATGAATCATACGAGGCTTACTTACCGAATCCACAAATTTCTACAGAACAAACGTACAAGACCAAAGTGGTACAAACAAGTGGAAAGGGACCTAGTGGAGATGGGATCGCCAGATCTCATGAATAGAAATGTGATCAGGAATATTGTTCATACAAGGGGATTTGAGGAAGATCTGAAGAAACCAACACGACGTGCATGGTCGGAGGAACAGAAAGTACAACAATCTATGAAGACGAAAAGCTATTGGGCAAGGAGGAAGGCTCAGCATACGTTGATTCCGCGTGGTCCTAAGTGACCCATTCGCGAGAAGAAGAATATAATAATACATGGAATTGAATTTCAATTCAATGTAAGTATGAATTACCACGTAGTAACTGTCGCAACCATCCTATTCATAAATATAATAATATAGAATAATATATAATAATATATCACCAACTGATTTACGCAACATCAGCAGTGATTGCGAAGGACTGCTGCAAGTGACTGCTGCATGTCATTAGTAAATCCAATAAGCACTTACGCGTTGGTAAAACAAATATGAATGAGTAATCTGATAAGAAAATATGAGAGTATGAATGGGCGTCTCGTGCCCATTGCGGGCAGAGGCGCACCGAGAGCGCTGGGACCCGAAAGATGGTGAACTAAGCCTGGTCAGAACGAAGTCAGGGGAAACCCTGATTGAGATTCGTAGCGATTCTGACGTGCAAATCGATTTTCGGAACGGTATAGGGACGAAACCATCTAGTAACCCATTCCCTCCGAAGTTTCCCTCGAGATATTTTTCCCTCGGGATAGCTGGCGCTCAATGTACGAGTCTCATTCGGTAATGCGAATGATTAGAGGCATTTGGGCCGAAACGGCCTCAACCTATTTTCAAACTTCAAATGGGTGAGATCTCAGGCTTGCTTAGTTGTGGAGCCGCGATAATTCTTATCGGAGCATGAGTGCCAAGTGAGTCACTTTTGGTAAGCAGAACTGGCGCTGTGGGATGAACCAAACGCAGAGTTAAAGCGCCTAAATCAACGCTTATGGGACACCATGAAAGGCGTTGGTAACTTAAGACAGACATCGTATTTATTTATATGTAAGAAAAGTATACATTTCCGGCTCTCCGCTCTCGCAATGAGCCCACTTAAGACAGACATCTTATTTATTTATTATGTAAGAGGAATACATTGCCGGCTCTTCGCTCTCGCACTGAGCCGATAAGGCAGCACCTTAAGATGCCGATAAGACAACACCTTAAGACAGACATCTTATTTGTTTATTTTGTACAGTACAATGCCGGCTCTCCGCTTTCGCACTGAGCCGGCCTTAAGACAGACATCTTATTTGTTTATTTTTGTGCAATACAATACCGGCTCTCCGCTTTCGCACTGAGCCGGTTATCTTAGTCTAATTTACTAATGGCTAACATGCTACTACATAAGTTTATCTTTAACTAACCTAAGGGGCCTAAACTAAATTAAGCCTAAACTAACCTAAGCTATGCCGCGGGAGTGGTGGGGGGGAGGATGGGATAGGGTAGGATAGGTATGATGGGAGGTAGGTAGGGAAGGTGTGCAGAATGGTGACAGATTATACACGTTTATGTCGCCGTTTGGTGTGGCCTAGAGAGAAACCTGAAAGAAATCGGGAGGGTAAAATAAATTGATGCCGGTATTTTTATTTAATATACAATCTGGGGGGGGCTTGGGGGGGTCTGGTGGGGTCCGTGATGGGTTGCTTCTTCTGTGGGGCGGGGGTATCAGGGCAGGTCGTGGTCCAGTCGTGCGAGGCGTCGGGCGCAGCTGTCGAACTTCTTCCACCAGGTGTTGTGTAGCTCTGTGTCCTTGATTTCTTCTTCTCTTCTGGGCCAAGTGCATCCGGCGTTGAACATGGCGATCTCTGTCTGGTCTCTCCATTCTCTGGTCATCGGGCAGCTAAATAATACATGGGCGACGGAGTCCACCTCACCACAGCCGCAGGCCGGCGACTCCCTCCTTCCAATGCGATGGAGGTAGGAGTTGAAGTTCCCGTGTCCCGTGATGAGTTGGACCGCTTGGTGTGAAAGGGTCAGGTCCATTTCCATCCACTCTTTGATCGATTGGATGAAATTCCTGGTCCAGCTTCCGTTTTGGGTGTTCTCCCAGTTTATCTGCCATTTCCTAAAAAAGAAGAGAGAGATTCTGCTTCTCACATCTCTGTGGGATACTTTATTAAACATAACAGGAAGCTGAGTTCCTGGCTCCTGAGGAGGATCTATACCCGAGGCCAGTCTAGCCAACGCATCTGCTCTCTCGTTGCCGATTGAGCCTTTATGAGCTCGCACCCAGTGCCAGCTCAGTTCTATTTGCTGCGGTGTCTCGCGCGCGATCTCCCACATTTCCAAAAGCAGCTCCGTGGGAGCTGACAGGTGTTGTAGAGCTTCTAGAACGGATCTGCTGTCAGATAGGATAGAGCATCCGACGAAGTCGTTAATGTTGGTTCTAATATACACAAGCGCTCGGTTTTCCGCGATTAATTCGGCCTGAAATATAGAGCAGTGGACTGCGAGCCGCAAGCCTTCGCAGTGTATTTCAGTTTCGTCTGAGTACACCGCGAAAGCCGCACCGACTCCCTGTTCTCACTTTGAGCCGTCTGTGAATAGCTTGATAGCTTGTACATTTTCCTCACCCTGTGTATATTTTATCAACCCGATCTCCGCGGGGTGCACCACCCCTTGAATACAGACTCTAGATTCGATTTCGTCCGGAGAGATTGTGAGGCCCGTGGCCTCTCTAAGCTCAACCTCATTTAGTTCGCGCAGCAGATGTTTCTTTGTTAGATCTGCCGCTCGCAAGTCTGCCGGCAAGAGCCCCGATATGACGCCCTTAAGACAGACATCTTATTTTATTTATTTGTGAATACAATGCCGGCTCTCCGCTTTCGCACTGAGCCGGCTTAAGACAGACAGCAGGTCGGTGGCCATGGAAGTCGGAATCCGCTAAGGAGTATGAAACAACTCACTTTCCGAAGTTACTAGCCCTGAAAATTGATGGCGCTGAAGCGTTGTGCTTATACTCTGCCGTCAGCGACATGCACGGCGCCCTGAAGTGAAGGAAGTGCGGCGGTGAGCGCACAAGGATTGGGCGTGGGCCCGTCTGGAGCCGTCGCCGGTGTATAGCTTGGTGGTAGTAGCAAATGCTCCAGTGAGGCTCTGGAGGACTGATGTGGAGAAGGGTTTCGTGTGAACAGCTGTTGCACACGAGTCAGTCGATCCTAAGGCCTACCTAAAGCCGATGTTGATGCGTCTTGTTTTTCGATGTAAAGGCGCATTGCGAGATACCGTCTCGATCGATAAGAGAGAACACACGCGTCGGCCGAAGCGAGTCCCGTTCCTATTCCAGAACCCGGCAGTGGGACCGTCTGCCGTCGGTCTATCGCAAGAGAGCTCGTTGGGGTAACCCGAAATGACCTGGAGACGACGTCGAGAGATCTGGGAAGAGTGTTCTTGTCTGCATGATATACATTTGGTTGCCTAAGACTTTGATGAATCTGATTCGTGATTTACCATGAATTCCTCGATACAATCCAGTAATCTGAACATTCTAATAGTCCGGCACTAGTGTATCTACTAGTACATCCGTCAAAAGTACTTACTCTTGTACTGCACACTGATTATATGGGTTGATATTTCCTTAGAGGCGCTGCGTACTGTCAACACTGCAAAAAACTTTCCAATAATCCGGCACAAGTACATCTACTATTATATCCGGTAAAAGTACTTACTCTTGTACTGCATACTAATTCTACTGGTTGATACCAGTAGACGCTACGCTCTGTCAACACTGCCAAAAACTTTGACTATTATGTTTGACGATCATAGCCAACTTTAAACATATGCGTATAGATGCGTTCTTTTGAACAAATCTTTGAGTAATAGAATGTTTTTCTATAGAACGCAGCTATTGATGATGATGACGCAAATGTATGATTTTACCCTCTACCCAAATGTCATTCAGCGCGGCTATAGAAGTTTTCACTTCAAAAATCCAAAAGCGCTAGAAAGAGCTCCAGATAAATGTTATTACTGGCGAATATACCATTCCAGAGCTTATAAAAGAAGCGATAGAAAGCGCGCCAGATAAATGCCGAATAGACGAAAACTTTTGTAGATGCCTCGAATGCGAGAAAGTCCCGGGAAAGTTTCTGGTGGCGAATAAAACATTTAAAAGTTACCTTAATTGCACAGCGATTTGAAAGACGAAACTTTGTGATTGATTCCAGGTTAGGATTGGGACGATCTGCGTTGTAAAAGTTTTAGACATATTTATATCCTTCTTATCTTATATTTCAATCAAGCACATGTGAACTAGTTATTCGTAAGTATTGTATATAAAATTACCTCAACCATTCGTAGACTAGACAATACTAGACAACACTAGACAGACAAGACCAGACCATCAAAACTAGCCAGACAGACAAGACATTTGTTTTGTTTTGTTTTGAGGGGCGTAGCTGTACGTTGTACATACAAGTGGTCCGCCCGGAAACCAACTAGGCAGTCCGGAAACGCTTGTCGCATGGCTTCAGAGTGCTAATTGTTTGTATCTAGCTAATTTTAATCTATTTGTTTCTCTATACATTTGTTTAGACAGACAAGACTAGACAGACAAGTGTAGGCAGACTAGACTAGACAGAGAAGACTAGTTAGAAAAGACTAGACAGAGAAGACTAGACAGCGAAGACTAATAAAAGTGGTTTAGAGGAATCTCTCACTAAACTCCCTATTCCACTTTAGCTTTTAGTATGCGCTACCCCGGTATCGCATATTTTGCATTCATTCAGGCTGGGCAGCCCGGAGGGTTAGTGAAAACAGCCGAAGTTGTCGCCTCCGCGATTCCCGCAGTCTCCCGCTTTGAAAACAGATGAGACTAAACAGACAAGACTAGACTAAACACAGTCACAAATGTTAAAATGTAACAGTCACAAAACAACATGTGACAAATTTGTGAAAAGCGACAACTTAAAAACTTTGACAAGTGATAATGTGACAAATCAAAATATAGTGACGAGTGACAATACAGTAACAAGTGCAAATTCCGTAACAAGTGACATTACTGTGGCAAGTGACGGTTCTGTAACAAGTGGCAAAACCATACCGGTGGCAAAACTGTGACAAGTATCAGAGAAATGACAAGTGCTAAAACTATATTAGTGACAAAACTGTGACAAGTGACAATACGGTGACAAATGACAAAACTGTGATAAATGACAATACTGTTACAAAACCAATACGGTGGGAAAACTGTGACAAGTGACAGAGCAATGACAACTGATAAAACTATGATAGTGACAAAACTGTGTCAAGAAAGCAAAGAAGAGTAACCACTCTCGCCTTAATCAAACTGCGACAAGTTACATAACCAATGAAAAAACTGCGGCAACTATGATTGTGACTAAACTGTGACAAATGCCAAAACCTGGACAAGCAACAATATTGTGAGAAGTGACATAATCATGGTAATGACTAAGCTGTTACATGTAACAAGGCTCTATTAAAGTTGTTACAAAACTGTCACAGACGAGTCCAAGCTCGTGTGTTTTCTCTGAGCAGTCTTGTCTGTCTAGTTTTGTCTATTTTTACTGTCTGGTCTTGTCTAGGGTGACCAAACGTCCCAGTTTTCCGGGATTGTACCAGTGTTAGGTATCTACTCTATCCCGGCGTCCCAAAAATGTTTTCGGTACGGTCTATTGTCCCGGTTTTACATATTTTACAAATTGCGTATTCGAGAAAAAACTGCTATTCGTGAGCCAGCAGCTCACTCGTTTAACGAAACAGTTGCAAGTGGTTGTAAGCTTAAGCACACTAGTAGTGTAGGAGAGCGGGTTCTGGCTAAAAAAAAATCGGTCCGGAAAGTAGGTCAAGTCGGAAAGTAGGTCATCTGTGGTTATACACATTAGTGGGGGAATGTAAATTAAATAATAAAATAATTTATTAACCCATCATAAAAATTAAGTAATTGGCAATCCATTAACAATGAATCAATTATATTTGTTAAAATGTGGTTCAATGGCCGGTCAACGGGAAATGGGAACGAGAAACCACTCTTAAAAATGTTGAATATCCAATCAATTAACTTGTGTAATTTTGTTCAACGGCAGGTGACGTAGGAAGCGTGAACTTGAAACCAGTTATAAAAATTATTATTTATATATTTATTGCAATCAATTAACTTTATTTTGATTTATCTGATCAAGATCAAATACTACGCGCGGCACTGCCGCGCGTGGTATGTGGTCTTGATTTATCTGATCAAGATTACATACTACGCGCGGCGCTGCCGTGCGTGTTAAATTCCATTAAATTTGTCCTACATTGGACCGAGAGTTCGCGCTCCCGCGCGTATGTTGTCTTGATTTATCTTCCCGCTTCGCGGCGGACAACCTAATCTAACCAAGGTGAAACCAACGGTCCTTGCCGCTTTGTCCTATATTGAATCGAGAGTATTGATGGGTTAATAAATTATATTGAATTCGTATAATCGTGCTAAGCAACTTCGTTCTTGTTTCTAGCTTTCTCTTGTTTTGTGTGTTCTTGTTTTCTCTGCAGAAGCTTGCATAAGCATAGAGGATGATGAATTGAAAATACAGGTGGAAATCATTATCAATCAATTCAGAAAATGGTGCCAAAAAAAACCGGCTAATTGTGAATCATCATAAAACTGTCTGCTTATATTTTCGCGAAAGAAAAACCATGGAGAGGATTGAAATTCTAATAAATAATCAACGCTGCAAACTGTCAACTACTTCTAAATTTCTTAGATTACAAATTGATAGCAAACTTACATGGTCTTATCACATTGATATGGTTTGCAAGGAACTATTTTATAACAAGGAGCTTATTTTATAATCTCTCAAATGAAAAAACCGATGGCTACCAATACAATTTTAAATCTTTACCATGCTATTTTATATTCACATATACATTTAATGTTCTGCTTTGGGGAATCTCAAGTAATGCTAAAAGGGGCTTCATTTTACAAAAAAGAATAATTCGGCTAATTTTTAATTTAAAGTCTAGGCAGAGCTGCAGAAGTTTATTCAAAGCCAATAATGTATTAACCTACCATCGATATTTATTTCAAATGCCTGTGCTACACTAAGAACAATATACATAACTATAGCACTGCATCTAGATCGCACACTTATCAAACAAGACATGGAACGCACTTAAGACCTCTACAGCATAATTCAGCATTATTCGAAAAACTTTTTTTTTGTATTGGTACTAAAATATTTAACCATCTAAGTGATGACATTAAATGTAAGCCACAAAAGCAAATTAAAAGTAAAAGCAAAACTTTATTTACTGAGGGAGCATTCTACTCAAATGATGAATTCCTCCAACAGTAATAATATTCTGTAAATTGTATGCAAGTCTTAATGTAATTTTAATGTGTTTATTTTAATCAATTTTGTTTTTTGACCATCCCATCTACATCATGGCTACGTTAGACAATCGGTGTTTTTTTTTTAATAAAATCGTTCTCTTTTTCCCTCAAAACTGCGTTTTGTAGTTTTCTTTTTGTGGATTTTTATGAGCGAGTCACTCTTCAAGGTCCAGCAGTAATCAGCCATCATTCTAATATCCCATATTCCTTGATAACGTCTCTCCATCTCCTTTATGTCTTCATGAAACCTCTCTTCCTGTTCCTCGCTGACAGCTCCAAGATTTTCGGGAAAAGAGTCAACGTGGGAATCCAGAAAATGAAGTTTGACGCTCATATTGCATCCCAGTTTTTTATAATTTTCGACCATGTTGGCTACAATTTCTTTGTAGTTTAGAGACTTGTTGTTTCCAAGGAAACCGTCTATGACTTCTACGAAAGAACTCCATGCATCAGATTCATCCTGGGTCATTGTATTCTGGAACAATCTATCCGATTTTAAGGTTCGAATTTGAGGGCCTACAAAATTCCTTCTTTAAGTTTAGCTTCAGAAAGTGCAGGAAATTTGTTGCACAGGTATTTAAAGCAGTCACCTTGTTAAAGCTTTGACAAACTGCTTCATCAATCCTAACTTTATGTGAAGGGGGACAAAAGAACTAATTTTGGGTCAACTAATGCATCACGCAGCACATTTTTTTGTCCCGGTACAAGTCTCTCTCTGAGTGGCCATTCTTTCTTAACGTAATGTAAATTTCGTGCTCGACTGTCCCACTCGCACAAAAAACATGGATACTTGTGTGAATCCAGACTGCTGACCCATAAGCATGGATATTATTTTGAGGTCTCCACAGAGTTGCCAACGATATTCGCAATACTTTATTGTATTTAGCAACAGCTCAAGATTCTCATACGTTTCTTTGAGATGCACGGAGTGAGTAACAGGCACCGAGGCATAAGTATTACCATTGTGCAACAAGACACCCTTCAGACTTCTCTTAGAAGAATCAATAAATAACCTCCATGATTTGGAATCGTAATTATCAGCTCCCAGTTTCATGACTACTTCAGGAATATTATTACAATACACCAGTGAACCTTCTTGAGAGAAATATACCGCGAACTCTTTTTCACGATGCCTATACCACGAAAATGTGGTTCCTGGAGCTAACAGATTTTTGTCTTTCAGTCGTGATCCTAAGATTTGTGCAGCATCCTTCGATAGGCCCAAGTCTCTCACTAAGTCATTTAGTTCAGGTTGGATATACTGTTGAGGTTCGTTTATACCAGGATTGAATTCGCCTTCATCAGTTTTTTCGTTTGAACTTTCATCTGATGATTGCTGTTGGATGGTGTGAAGAAAAGGTGGAGGAATGGGAATTCCTGGTCCATGAGGTACAGGTCGTTTAGCAGACGGTAAATCAGGATACTGAATAGTATGTTTATTTTTCGAATTGAAACCCTTGACATCGCAGGAGCAAAAGTAACAGTCGCTTCCATGGTTTTTTTGTTCCCTCCATACAATAGGAATACCAAAGGGTAAAGAGCTACGTGTACCTTTTGTCCATTTTCTCAGTAGCTCGACACACTGAAAGCACACTTTGTGTGGAGCCCAAGTTTTGTCATGATCACCAAGCTTTACAGCGAAGTAAGCGTGATAAACTTTCTTGATAAATTCTGTTATGTTTTGTTGATGCTTTGCTATCGTTAAATCACCACACACGTAACAAAATATATCAGGACTGTTTTTGCACTTTCTTGATGATATTATGACGTACTAAAGACTCAGAAAATAAAACACAACTCGATAATACAAAAAACTGACGCTAACTAACAATTTCGTAAACAACTGCTAATGTTATCAAGTTGACCTTGACAGATGCGAAAATGGAACAGTGTTGTCATTGAAATGAAATAAACATAATATTATACTAAAATATTTTCTATCGATGTATCGAATATTTTAAAGAAATAATTTAAATGCAATTTAGGAAATATCAATAAGGTACTTCTTTGCTCTATTACAAAATATCTCACAAGGATTTTCTAATTTTGTGAAAAATCTTGACGTGATGGGCTCAAACCAAATTCACATTCAGAATCAACGTACCCGTATTAGCTAAGGACACTTATCAAATTCAAAACACCAAAAATCATGTCGGCCTGTGTTATTATTATTATTATAAAATTATGTTAAATATTGGAAAATTATTTCATATTTTATCTGATAATTTTAACTGAATTCATAATTTTAACTGATTAGTATTCATTAGTGTGTTACTTACATATGTATCTTTGCCCTGCACCTTGAGAATATTTAAATGTGTGATTGTAAATCACTACGTCCAGTCCAGATGCAAATCAAACTTGCTTTGTATAATTTTTTGTCGCTTTGTTTATATTGAAATTCAAATTAAGATTATTCATTGTGGGTACTATGTATAGATATATTTTTAATTGCTTTCTTCTTGATTTTTTATAATATAGACTACTTATGTTTCAGTAAACTTTCGGTTACATTGAACGAAGTCATGGTATCTGTTTTCGTCCTCGTACTTAATCTCGCAAAAAATAACTGTTACATATTTAATTGAGCCATTAATTATTGCACTTTTGCTTTCCGCCAAGATAATTATTCTCTTATTGTTTATCGACCGTTTTAAAGTGTCTTTCTACATTAGCCCTCATTGAAAGTGCTATGTTTGAATACATTTATCTTTTATCATCGTGACAAAAGATCTTGTTCCGATTCATTATTTTAGTGTTATATTTTTGGTTTCTTGGAACTTGTGGTCGGGTTGTTCATTGCATCAAAAAATAAAACTAAAATAAATTGAATTTATAATGATTAAAATAAAAAAAGGCATGGCAATTAAAGTAGAAACTTATATGAAATGATGCAGCTGATACTTTTCGTTGGGATCGATACAAACACATGGTAATCACTAATGGGGTGATGAGAAATTACACTTCCTTGCAGAGCCAAAGGCAGCCCATTATTGCAGATTGTCACTTCTAAAACAGGGAACGATTACACATACATAAGGGTGTATGCAAAAATATTTTTTTCGATATTTGAAGTTCTAATAGGGATTGCATAAAATTAAAGTTTGAATAAAAATAATTTTTGAAAAAATTTGATGAATATCTTCTGCCTCCGCCCTGACCTCAAAAATTTAAATTTAAGTCTAGTACAGTTATGGCCAAATATTAAGTTTAATTTAATGATAAATGGGTAATAAATGTCACGCAATATATATTTCTGATATATATTAATCACCTTTAATCAAAAATACAATAAGTTATTTATAAAAATATTATTAAAAAAAAAAACATTTAATTTACTGGAAAATCTCTTGTTGTCTCAAATTTAGGCAATAAGTTCCGTGATTCCAATTTGGCTTTTATTGCACCTAATCGAGACTTTTTTGTGCATTGAGAAGTGGCAGTTATCGTCGTCAATTTTACAGCCCGTTCAACAGCTTGACAATGGCGCGGAAGTCTTAAAAACAACACTTCACCCTCACCACCTGAATCAACTGACTGAATTTCCTGGTCTGGCAAGTTTTTCATAATCGGTGGTTCACTTAATATTTCTTGCCAATTTATTAAATCAATATATGTGGAAGCATTGAAATTTAAAGGCGGCACTTCAAACATTCTATTTGTTGAAGGTTGAGCCATCCTGCGTGCCTTTAATATGCGCTGGCCTGCCAGTTCTCGAATGTGCTTTTTGTCATCAGTTATCATTGCAAGGAGTATGCTCTCGGGATGGACAAAAGAGCCATTGCGTTGAATCACAGGATCAATAACGTTTTTTAGGTCCTCTGACAGGTACCTGGAGGCCTTAATTATGTTATAAAGGTGTCGTGTGCCATCCTTGCATGATGGTTTATTTTTAATCAAGAACCAAGATGTTGCGTAAACTTTTACAACAAATGTAGGCAAAGTTGTCAAGTTTTCTAATGGTGTCTCTGTTGGGTTTGCATGTGTGAGCCAACCGGCATTTGACATTTTACCTGGAGATTTGTTTGCCAAAATCTTCTGGGAAATCACCGGAAAGTACCGCTGAAACAATCTTGTGCAGATACTGTACTTAAATCTTGAGCCATTACTGGAAGCAATTTTCTTCAATGTGCTGACATTTTTAACAGGCAATTGTTCAATTGTTCAATTTTCTCGAGTGCTTTCCCCAATGTCCCAGTGTAAGACTTAGGCCCCGAAGTACCCCCGTCAAGATGAAATAACAAGTGTCTCAAAGGAAGTTCGTTCATGTGGAGTAAACAAATGGCTTTGTGGGTCGCATATGGCCCGCGGGCCGCACTTTGGGAACACCTGCTTTAGCTGAACCAACGTTAAGTACTACGTATCCCATGTAAAGAGATCCTGGCTCTTGAATTAGTGAGACGTACTTCTCAACTCTCATAATCCTGTAGCATTTACCACCTTATAAATATTTATTTTATTTGGTTTACAGCTGCACTATTTTTGAAATAAGTTTTAAAGCGTAATACACAAATTCATTTACTTTTATACTTAAAACCGGTTTTAACCGGCTTTTTACTTTACGAAAAACCGAAAACCGGATGCACTAGTGGCTGCTAAAAACCGGCTACAGTGGGACAAAACAAATGGACAGAAACATAGCAAACGAATGCTATAAAAATCATCGGTCTCTTTAACTCCTGCAACTGAAAAGGAAGTAGATTAGAATTTTGGTCAGCCTACTTACAGGCCACTGCCCTCTACGAGAACATATGCACAAAATGGGGATCTGGAGAGATGACCACTGTGCAGACTATACTATGAAGAGGATGCCTCTCATATAATCTTCAATTGTGAAGCAATTGCAAGTAGGAGACATGAGCTTAGCATTACAGCAAATAAGATCCCCGTGAAGATACTATTATTATTATTATTTTATTATTATTATTTTATTATTATTATTATTTAGATTTTTTTTTTCTCCTATGTAGGGTGCAGCGAAAAATGGGGAATAAAAAGCTCCATTCATCATCCGTGGTTTAATTTGCTACTCATAGTAAGCAGGTCTCCATTGCGTCATTCAGGCATGTTTAGAATTTTCCTTACTATTTGACACGTTTGTAAAATCACTGATTTCTGAATTGTTGTAAGGATTGTTTTGTCCAACAGCTTTACTTTCTCCAGGTATTTTCAGATATTTCCACTCATTAGGCCAGTAACCGACACTATTATCGGGATAGTTTGAACAGACTTCAAGGTGAGTATCTTTTTGTATTCTTCGCAGAGTTCTACATATTTGGTGACTTTTACCCTTTCTTTCTGTTGTAGGTTGTGATCATTTGGATGTGAGATTTCAATGAAGTAAGCAATTTTTTTGTTTTTGTCCAAAAGAGTGATATCTGGTCTATTACTAGCGATTAATCTGTCCGTAATAATTCTAGTGTATCCCAATATAACCTGTAATGCTCGTTTTCCAAGACAGGGAAAGGTATGTATTTATAATAGGGATCTATTTCGGTTTTTAGTTTGCCTTTGATTGCCAATTCTTGGTGGACAATATTTGCAGTTAAATTATGCCGCTTAGTATATTCATTGGGAGCAAGTATTGTACAGCCAGCTACGAGATGTTCAATTGTTTCGGATGTTTTACGACACATTCTACATAGATCACTTTCGATTGGTACTTTTTCAATATATCTTTTATAATTCTTTGTGGCTATAACGTTATCCTGAATTCCTATTAAAAATGCCTCACTTTCTGCAAATAAATATCCCCTTCTGATCCAGTCTGTAGATAATTCCAGGTTAGCATTTTTAAGGTGTTGGGGATATTTACCATGTAAAGTTTTCTCCATCCATCTTTCTTTACTTTCAGTTAGTATTGGCAGCGAATTCGGTTCTTTATTGATTTGCACTGCTGAATATTTGTCTAATTGGCATATTACAGAATGTAGCTGCGAAGTGGAAGCTTTACGTTGGAAGTATTTCTTCATCCCATTTATTTGATTTTGATGGAGGACTAGCATGTTAATTAGACCTCTACCCCCAGAGTTTCTAGGTAGATACATCCTTTCGGTGCAGGCCCTTGGGTGGTGCTTTTGACGTACCGTTAGTTTTACTCTAATAAGTCGATTGAGCGCTTCTATATTTGTTTTTGACCAGTTTATTACACCAAAGGAATGCGACACTGCTGGTATGGCCCAGGAATTGATTGCTTTGACCAGGTTCTTTCCATTGAGTTCCGTCTTTGATATTTTAGTGACACGTATTTTCAGTTCAGACTCTAGTTTTTCTTTACATCTGCCTGTTGAATAATTAATTTTTGTTCATATCCAAGATATTTATATGTGCTACTATTGTTGAGGTGTTGTATATCATTATCTCCCCGGATTTCGTCATATGAAATAGGTTTTTCCACGTTTCATAATCAATTTTGCACATTTCTCTAATCCAAACTTCATTCCAATATCATTAGTGAATTCTTCTCTTTGCTTGAGTAGTCTTTTTAATTTATCTTCTGATCCCGCGTACAATTTCAAGTCATCGACATAAAATAAATGGCTTAGGTTGTATTTCTGATTACGTGTCTGCAAAGTGTACCCGATGCCAGAGCGTTGGAGCGTTCGTGACAGTGGATTTAAACTCAATATGAACCACAATGGGCTCAGTGCGTCTCCCTGGAAGATACCACTTTTGATATCAATTTCATCTGTGAGTATAGTTTTTCCCTTAATATTAATGCTAATCTTGGTTTTCCACATGGTCATGCAGTTTTTAAGAAACTCAATAATGCTATGATCTATTTTATAGAGGTCGAGGACTGCCAATAGCCAAGAATGCGGAACGAAATCAAATGCTTTTTGGTAGTCAATCCAAGCGACTGAGATATTTTTCAATCGGTGTTTAGCATCTTGGACGACTACCGAATCCACCACTAGTTGTTCTTTGCTTCCTTGTGATTTACTTCTGCATCCCTTTTGTTCTTCCGTTAGGATATTATTTTTTTCTAAATGCTGGTTGATTTTTTTGCCAAAATTGCTGTGATAATTTTATAAAACGTTGGAAGGCATGTTATTGGTCGGTAATTTTTTGGATGTTCGGTATTTTTATTTTTTGGGACCATATATGTTATTCCTTTGGTGGCAAATGAAGGTAGCATTCTCTCACCTTTAATTATTTGACTTATTTGTTTAGTCAGACAACTGTGGATGTTAGTGTTTTTCCACCAATAATTATGTATGTGGTCAATACCCGCAGCTTTCCAATTATGTGCTTTCCTTATTACGGTTTTCAGGTCATCTTCAGTTATATCAAGTGGTTGCATGATAGGTAACGTTGAGCAGTTTTCCTTTTCTAATTTCAACCAACTTCCTGAATTGTTGTAGTTACCTTTAGAGCTCCATATTTCCGACCAAAAATCAGCTAGCACTTGTTTTTCAGGTGGATCATTATATTCCTCTTTATCGCCTCCAAGCATGTTGTAGAATGCTTTTTCATTGTTGTAAAATTTCTTGTTTTGAATTTTTCTTTTGAAACTTTTATTGTATCTTTTGAGACGTTTTCCTAGTAGGCAAATTTTTTGTTTTATGGCATCCTTATATACAGCAAGTTCTTGAAGAACTGTCGAGCTTGTTGTATATATTCTTCTGGTTTCTAAATGTTTCTTGACTTCTTTTTTTAGCCTTTTGCTGGTGTTACCTCTCTACCAAGTACAGATCTTTGTAAGTATGCTCCTAAAATTTTTAATTTTCTTCTCAATTCTGTATTTCCATCTGGGTTCCTTTTTTCAGAATTCTCATGCTTATTTATTTTAATACCCATATATTCTATCGTAGTTAGAGCAGTGCAGAATACTACTAGGTGAATTTCTTCAAAACTAACATGCTCTGCATTGATCACTTTGGGAATTTCAACATTGATGGTTTTAATGCATTTCTTGGCTTTCTTGTTTATTTTAATTTTTGGTAATTTTAGCCTGTATTCAGGATCTGTTCCTCTATAGTATGCTATATTTTTGTGAAAGGACATTATAATATCATGCGAAATTTTATCTTCTTCTATTTCAGGTGTTGTATATGAAGCGTCGGTATGATCGGGAGTTGGTTCCAATACCTCTATGTTTTCAGCTGTCACAATATCTTGTAAATTATTTATGGTATTATCGTGTTCATAAGTATTAAGTAAGTTTAGCTCTTTTTCTACTTGTGTTTTAATATGGAGTACTTCGAAATCTGTGAGTAATTTTCGGCTCTTGATTGCGTATAGTTGATTAGCAATTTGTCCCTCGTTAAGCTGGGAATCAGATATAATACGTCTCCATTCAATTAGCATTTTTTTTCGGTATCCTTGCTTATTCCTTTCACATCTAGTACTACGGAAGTAAGCACGCATAATATTTTCATTGTCTTTTTTTAACCACTTTTTACGTGCTCTGAGCCCTCTGATCCCAGGAGAAACTGCGACTTCTTGTCGAGTTAGGCTCTCTATTAGGGATTCAGTACTTCCATCCTCCGATGATATTTGCTTTCTTGTGGTATTATTATTATTATTTGCAATGTTGCACCTTCTCAGCTTACGCTGGAAAAATTTAATATGCGGAAAGAGAGTTCACATGCCCACATGATCATTTAGCCAATTTTCAATTAAGGAACTTGCGCACAATGTGACAGGTTTGCAAAATCGTTGCCTTCTGTGCATGTTTCAAGATGGATCTCGGCAAGCCAAGTTTCTCTATGTTTTTTGTAAATTTGGACGAGACAACTCCCTCCACAGATATAACAATTGGGTAAATAAATACTCTGTCCAGTTTCCAGATATCTTTGATTTGCCAGGCTAGTTCCTCGTATTTATTTATTTTTTCTGTCTCTGTTCTTCGGATGTTATTTGTCAACGGAACTGCGATGTCTAATAGTATGGCTGTTTTGGCTTCAAGATCAATTAGAAGAATATAAGGTCGGTTGTAGGCAATCGTCTTATGGGTCAATATAGGCCTGTCCCAGTAGAGAATTTGTTTACATGATTCGACGACTGGTGCTGGTAGATATTTATAATAAGGAGGAGTTTTCAGCCCCATAAGACCGTATTTTATACCGATTTGTTGGTGAATCAGCTTTGCCACTTGATTGTGCCTCCTTAAATAGGCAGTCTCTGATAAAGTAGGGCAACCTGCCATGATGTGTTCTATCGATTCGCCAACAAGACCACACTTTCTGCACCTGTCTATCACGTTTAATTTTAAAATATGTTTCTCGTAGTTTCTGGTCCATATAATTCTGTCTTGGATAGCTATAATGAATCCCTCAGTCTCCGGATAGAGAGATCCAACCTTCAGCCATTGTAAGGAAGCATTTACGTCAATATGATCTTCGGTGAGTAGGCTTGGGTATTTCCCGTGGAGAATATTGTCTTTCCAGGGCTTGAAATCTTTTTTGGGAAATGTTTGAGTATGACAAGATAAATTTAGAGGAGTATACCCATCGTCAGCCTTCAGTACAGCTTGGATGAGGTCAGCACCAGAGCGTAATAGTTTATTCCGCATGTTCTTCTCTTGTGTTCTACACAAGTTAAAGATGTTAATTAACCCCCTACCTCCTTCTTTTCGAGGTAGATATAACCGTGTGACGGTGGAGCTTGGGTGTCGACATCGAAATTTAAAAAGAGTTCCTCTGCTGATCCTATCTAGATCGTTCAGATCAGTTTCAGTCCACTTTATTAAACAAAAAGAATATGCCAGTACAGGAATTGCCCAAGTGTTTATAGCTGATAATATATTTTTTCCGGAGAGCTTGGTGTTCAAAATCTGAGTCTTTTCTTGTATTTTTCCGTAAACATATTCTTTAGATTTCGGTGGTCAATTTTCATATTTTGAGGAAGTCCAAGATATTTATAAACATTATCAAGCTCAAGTTCGACGATATTTTCAACAGTCTCCCCCAAATATTCCGTCTTGCCTCTTTTAATATTTAGGATGGCGCACTTATCAAGGCCGAAAGCCATGCTAATATCCATACTGAAGTTCTTTACAATGGATATTAAAGAATTTAACTTTGTAGCCGTGTCAGCATAGACTTTAAGGTCATCCATATATAATAGATGTGATATTCTTCTGTCACTTCTCCCGATCTTGTAGCCTATATTTTCTCGCTTCAGTAAAGTTGAGAGGGGATTCAAGGCTAGGCAGAACCAAAGGGGAGAAAGAGAGTCTCCTTGAAAAATCCCTCTTTTCATATTGACATTCCCAATGTTAGTTTTATCTATGTTAAGATTGGTTCTCCAAGTCTTCATCATTGTTACCAAACATTTTGTAATATTGGGAGAGATTTTGTAGATTTCTAAGACTTTAATCAACCAGTCGTGAGGTACAGAGTCAAACGCTTTAGAATAATCTATATATCCTACGTGCAAGTTACGTTTCTTTCTTTCGGCATGTTTTAAAATGATAGCATCTATAGTAAGCTGTTGCTTACATCCTAACGCTCCTCTGATACAACCCTTTTCTTCTGTTTAAAATAAATTATTTACTTCACAGTGATCATAGATTTTGTTATTTATCAGAGAAGTAAATAACTTGTATAGAGCAGATAGACAGGTGATCGGTCTGTAGTTTTCTGGCTCTGTAACACTCCCTTTTTTAAACTGAAAGTAAGTGTTTCCTTCAGTTAGATGTTTAGGTATGGTTTCTGGATTGTTCAGAGCGACTGTGTAGCATTGGGCTAACCGCACATGGCAGGATTTTAGTTGTTTCAACCAGAAATTATTAATTTTATCTGGTCCAGGAGCTTTCCAGTTACTTAGTTTTTTTTTTACTGCCTGTAGAATATCTTCAGTAGTAAACTCTTGGGTTGGCATAGGTTCCAATTGGGAGTGATGTTCTTCAATCAATTTCAACCATTCTGTATTCGTAACATAGTTTCTAGGTAAGGACCATATAGAACCCCAATATTTTTGAAAATTTGTTGGGTCTATGCTTAGTTTATTTTGATAATTTGGTGTTTTTTTGATCTAACTTTCTGAAGAATTTCTTCCTGCTGTTGTAAAATTCAGAGTTCTGTTGTTTTCTTTTAGACAGTTCGTTATATCGTCGCAATCTAGCACCTTTTACTTTTGCCTTTTGCCTGAATAGATCCTTAAGATTGATTAGTTCTTGTGTAGTTTCTTCTGAACCATAGAGATTAATTCCTGCGCTCGCTGCTAAACGGTTGACTTTTCTACTTATTTTCTTTGAGCGGATGTTCTTTAGATACACATCTAGGACATCTGCTTTTGCGCGGAATTCATTGATGCTTCTTTCCAGGCGTCTTTTCCAAGCAGGGATTAATGGATTTTGTAGGTGGTTATTATTCTCACGCAGTGGATATCCTTTCTGTCCATTTATCTCAACTATAGCAGTAGCCGCGCAATATATGGTCAGATGTAGTGCATTTAGGTCATGTATAGTTTCCAAGTGTTTTGATAAAATGCTATTCATACTTGTTATTATTGGTTTCGCTCTATTTATGTTTTTTAGGATTGGTATGGGGGGTCTCATTGATGGTTCCGTATTCATATAATATCCAAGTAAACTATAAAATTTTTCTTCAAGCAAATTATGGCAGTCAATCTTATTTAGGATAGTAGTAGTTTCATTTTCTTGAAGACTGATAGATAAAATATTATCGTTTGATACATTTTCAGGACTATCCGTTTCATTCAGAGCTGAGATAGAAGACTGGTGCAATTCATATCCAACTTCTCGACGAATTTGTTCAAGGTCACTAGCTGTTAAGTAGGCTTATCGAATGATTACATTTCTTCTATCAACGATATTCTGTTCGGTTAACTCTAAGTCTGGGAATAATCTCGTAAATTCCGAGTGAAGGAGATGTCTGTATCCCGGTAATGGTTTATCATCGCAACGATTGACACGGTAGAATATGCGCATCACTTCAGCATTCATCTCTTGTGTCCACTTTAGACGTTTGCGATCTCTTCTACGAGCAGTCTTCTCTATAATAGCTTGAGTGGACAAGCTGGTAGACAGAGTGGCTTGAGATCTTATTGCCTCTTCATTTTATAATACCATTTGTTGGGCTGTGGTTTGGTGATTGACAGGTGCTTGCCTTCTCAGCATCCTGCCACCGATGGTTCTAGAAGTGTCGTGTTCAGTGTCGACTCTGAACATGTCTTGGTGGTCTCTAGGTAGTTTTATTTATTTTCTATATCTTCCTATGTCCCTTTTACAGGAGGAGTGAAGTGTAGTTTCTGACAATTGTCAGAAATTCACGGCCGACTTATTATTATTATTATCATTATTATTATTATAGGCCACAAGGCCGCAGTTTTTTTAGGGCTCACAACCCTTGACCCACATTGGTTGTAAATAAAAATTGCACGATAGAAGAAAACAACAACACACACTCTGCAACTTCCCACGTTTCCGGAATCAGTTCGTTACGTTTTGCGTTTACATCTTGGACGGCACCTAGCACATAATTTTGAACGAGGATGGGAACCGAGACTGCACTCTACTGCACTTAGGGCGATGCCGAAATCCCGTTGTTGACGCGGCTACTTGGCGCTCTAAGCGATCAAATGGTCGCCATGACCAGTTTGTTTTTCGGCTGGAAATTTTCACCACAATTAAATATTGCTGATAAATTAATTTACTATTTCTCAGCATAACAAACCGAGTTTTTAAAACACAAATTCTAAATGAATTAATATGACTGACTACTAATAGCTACTGCTACTTATTGACTGATTTATCAACAAAATAGTTCTTATATAATAACAAAGAGTGCTACAAGAAAATAGTTTTTATAACTAATCTAGAAAACAATGTCGATTTATTTATTTATTTATTAAACAGGTGTATTTACATTATACCAAGGAGTCAAAAAGAAATAATGATAGATAAAAGACTTATATACGATAACATTTAAATAATTGGGCTGACAATAAAATATACTCCTTTTCGCTGAGGATAAACCTGTGCGCGAACGTGCTCTTTTTTATTATTTTTCTTATTTAATATTTTTTTTATTATACGAATATTACATTTAATAATAATACAAATAATACATTTCACTCTAGCCTTGAAAAAATGAGCCATTTTCTCAAAACCTTGTTTTTATTGTTCAGTCCTTTTTTGTTCATTGCCTTAAAGTTTTCCGGTAATAAATGAAACACTTTACGACTAATGTACACGTTAGTTCTACGTCCAATTTCTTTTTTTATTGTTGGTAAACGTACTTTGATATTTCTATAGTGTGTATAATAATTTATCATTGTACTCGTTTTTAATTGAAGCGAAATTGTGAAGCACCGATTTCTCTAGAAAAAATCTTCGCATACTAGTTATTTCTTTATTCCTAAAGATAGTTTCAGAGGAGTACATTTGTTGATTCTTGAAGATGACTTTTAAAATCTCTTTATGAAGATGGTGTAGCGGTTTTAGAATGTTTTCATAACAACTTCCCCATACTATAATTCCGTAGGTTGTTATTGGCCAGAAAAGTTCTAAATAGACTTGCAACAACTGATTTTCGTTAAAAATAACCCGAAGTTTATAACCTTCGTAAATAAGATATCTTTTTTTTGTAATATATGTGATATGCTCCGTCCATTTCAGTTTACAATCGATTATTATTCCTAGATATTTTGTATAACTCACCCTGTTGATTTCGGGGCAATCACATCGGAATTTGTTACACATTTTTTTGTGAATTTGAATTTTACATGTTACAGGTATACTATCAACATAGCAGCCATATGTCATAAAAACTGTTTTATCTAAATTCAAGGATAAATGATTTAAGTTCAACCAGTTTGCAATTTTGTTAATTTTTCTTTCCGCTTGGTTTATGACATCGTCCCATGACTTGCTTTGATAATGATCGCTGTATCATCTGCAAATGCTACAATTTCTTCATGATTTAATAGTGTAAAAATATCGTTAATATATAATAAAAATAAAATTATTATAAGATATTTAATTTCTTGTCTAGCATTATATCTAGTCGGCTTTATTTCATTATATATCAAAGTTTATAAAACGATTAGCATATTTACTAGTACATATGGATCGTATTTTTTGGAATGGAATAGTTTTTTATGATGGAAGAGTTGAAAAGAATGGAATAGTTGTTAAAGGTGGAATAATTGATGAGGGTGCAATTGTATAATGAATTTTGACACTTGTATATGATAGAGTAAGCAGAATTGCGAGCTGCGCGATTCTTGTAGAAAGCGCATCAGGTTAGGTTGTATGAGTTGCAAGATGTACAACTCCTACTGCACAAAATATTAACTAATAATTCATTCGTCTCAAATGATTTTAATGCTGTCAGGTTTGAAAAATAATATAATCAAACACTTTTGAGATGTACTTAAACATATAGTGTTACCAATTGTCTAAAATCAAAGTGATTTTAATTTAAGTAGTGATATTAGAAATGAAAAGCTGCCAACGTTCATAAAAAAAAGTTACTATATCTAACGATGTAATATTAGTCACTAAGGTGTACAACATGGACGATAAAAAATCAGCTGTGGAGTAAAAGTTACTAAAAATCTCACTAAAACTTTCATAACCTTTAAATTGATTAAGTGACATTGATGTTGTCAACTTTGACGTTAAACATAACCAACATATTGTTTTAATCAAGTTGGTATCTTGTTTTGTTGAGTAAACAACATACTCAAACATAATCTCACCAACTATTTGTGGAAGTTCCGTTGTTGTTGTCAAGTCTGACAGATAACATAACCAAGTCAGAAAAAGTCAGCAGTTAAGACTTTTTTTCGTGAAAATTGCAAGCTTTAGTTACTAACGTTACTTCATCATATATAGTAACATCCTTTTATGAAGGTTGGCGACTCTTGATTTCCAATATCACTCCTCCAATAGACCTTTTCATAGTTGAAATTTTGTTGTGCACATGCGTCAATTTCCGACATGTTTTGCCCGAACTTTTTGGCATATAACCTTATTATCTGCCCGAAACTTTCAAATTCCCGCCTATCAAACTTGACGGATGCGCATGCACTTAACTAACCGTAAAAAGGTCTATTATAGTAAGTTTGCTTTTAGGCAATTAGCAACACTTAGCAAAAATAATAACCAATAAATTACTCAACTGACGTTAATGTCAACTTTGAATTTTCATGTATTTCTTTATTTAAAAAATCCAGTGTCAAGGTTATCGGCCATGAAAATTCCAAAATGGTATCAATAGAAATATCTATTATATATATATATATATATATATATATATATATATATATATATATATATATATATATATATATATATATATATATATATATATATGTATGTATATATTATGCGCTGCCGCGCGTATGTGGTCTTCATCAGATAAATCAAGACCAGATTTATCAAGACCACATACTCGCTGCCGCGCGTATGTGGTCAGATAAATCAAGATCAGATATATCAAGACCACATACGCGATACCGCGCGTATGTGGTCTTGGTCAGCTAAATCAAGACCAAATATATCAAGACCACATACGCGCGGCAGTTCTTAATCAGATGAATCAAGACCGGATAAATCTAGAACAGATATATCAAGATAAAAAAAATGGTCAGATAAAAAATTCTGTGTCAAGGCTATCGGCCACAAAAATACCAAATTATATATAAATTTGAATAGAAAAATCTATAAGCTACGTCGAACTGAAGGAATTTTGAATACAACTGTCCAAGTTTTCAAACTATAGTTATTTGAATGTCTGACTCTTGACGTGTGCGACTTTGAGTTTGAGGGGTGGCGGCCGCCAGCAGATAAAATATTTTGCAAAACTAACTGAATAATATCATAGACTGAATAATTGTTTACAAATGTGTGAAATTTTATTGTTCCACGTTGTGTGAAACTTACTAAAAAATTTTTTAAACAAATCCAGATATGCCAATCACGAATTCCGATCAAAAACGACGGAAATTTCAAAATTTGCGAAAAAATGTATTAACGTTTGAGGTATTTCAATAAAACTTTTTCTGAATGTGGGTATTCACCAGAAGTATTAGTTGATAAAATTTGAAAGCTCCCGCTCCAAAGGGGACAGCGTGAGGAATGATGTTGTCTTTCATATTTTTTTGGAAATATCGTCAACGTCTCAAAATAGAAAATTATAACCGGGATACCCGTATGTAAGACGTCGGTGTCTACAAAAAAGTATTGTTTGCAAATTTTGTAAAAACCTTCGGCTTAGTCGTAGAAGCAAAAAATATAAAATCCCAAAATTTATCCAACGAAATTCAGAGAAGGGGACCCTTCTCTGAATTTCGTTTTTCAATTTACAGGGTTTAAATGGGCTCGTCCGCCAAAACGGTTCGCTTTGGAAAAATGAAAATGACACAACTTGATGATGATCTGCTCTATAAAATAGCGCTAAATGCATTTTTCTTAGACTCCGGAAAATTGGACAAAAAATATATTTGCAAGAATTTCTTTATTAAAAAAAATTCTGTGTCAAGTCTATCGACCACATATAATAGTTTTCTTTTATAAATGATGAATGTGAATTTGCAAGAATATTCAATTGTTTCTAATGTAGAATTTTCCAACTTTAACAAATCTGAGAAATAAAATTTTCCCGGTCACCATTCACCACGGAAAATGGAAGGAAACTTCTGTGGGGCGGAGTTGATTATGCAACCGTTGCTAGCCATCCCGAATTCTGGCAAATGAATTGCATTTAAAAAAAATCCTGGTAAAACGGTTTGCAAAGGAATTATAAAATTTGCTCCGCTGGTAGAGGAAAGTAACTCTATCGATTCATGCTAGAAGAATTTATTAGAAATGTAGGGAAATGAAAAACGCTTGGAGGTGGAGGAAGTGAAGGAGGAGAAAGTAAACAGTTGGAGGGAGATTTCAAACGTCGGCCACGTCTGGACCGTCAGCCGCAGAAAATTCATGCAACATATTTTAATAGAACTTGACTTGATGTATTCGAATTTGAATCGAAAATGCCGTTAAATATTGAAAGGCTGTTCCTTCCGCAGTGAAATGGTAATACTGAAAGTTTTTCGCCAATAACTCTGTTGCTATACATCCGAGGAAGACGCGTGTTGTACCGTTGGAATCTAAATTCAAATTAAAAGCTCCAATTATTCTTAAAAAAAAACTCTAAAAAAACTCTAAACAAAATTTTTTTTAAATTCAAATGTGTACGGAAGCAACTGTTTCTGACGTAAAATGGTCTGAATTTTAAGAATCTGCTAAAATAAAAGTGTGAAATCTGCGTTTTCTTGTAGAAATTTGTAAAAAATTGCGAATTTTGACGTTGCTATGTGTTGCTAATCAAGAGCCAGCGTCGCCGAAATCTGCAATTTAGAGATTTCGAGAAATCTCTTTGAATTTGACTTGAATTTCAACTTAACAATGAGCGAAAAATCAGAATTTTGATTTGAATTCTTTTTTTAAAATTTAACTTCTCATAATTACACGAATAATCATAAACGGTTAAACTTCAACAATGACATTTTCACATAACCTGAGCGAAAATAGTGTCAGAATGATCAGCTGTAAGTATAAATTGGCGATTCAGCGGCAAGCAATGGTCGTAGTATTTTTGACCTGGAGTGCGAATCCGTCGATGGATTTGAGAAATTCAAACGCCACACTGTTAGCCTTTTCACCGGGCATGCACTTGTTGGACTGGAAATGTAAATTTTCTTTTTCGCGTTTCTGTTTGAAGAGGTGTAAAAAAAGTGACTTCGAGAATTGGGACCTGCGGAACAAACCCGGAGGTGTAATGCGCCGAGACTGGTGTCGTTCGAAAGTAGACACGTGGGGCTATAATCCCTGAAAAGAGCAATACAATTCTAAAACATTTCACCGAATATTGAAGGTTTCAATTTGCTCAATTCTGAAAAATTCGTTTCGAGTTTGGAAGGACGTCGAGACCCCCAAATGCGATCGAGCGATGCGTCGTTCCTATCGCCTTATAGACCCTTTCGTTCTATATTCAGAAACCACCACCGCGAGGCCCTGCTATTTATTTTAGCGAATCCCAGAGGATTCTCGCGTACATCTGCAAAATATGTTTTTTCGGGCCTCCCGGCGCCATCCGGAACGCAATCGCAATTAAACTCCAAAACAAACTTAAAGACACTATGCCGAATCGATTGGTGCCGGTCCGGTCCCGATCCGACTGTTGGGTATCCCAGGAGAGGGATCCCCGCAAATCAGGTGAAAAAAACAGCGCGTTTTTCCCATTTTTGTGTTAAAATTGACCCAGAGCGGGAATAGGATGCAGCAGGTCCCAGATTCTTCTACCGCCCGTTGCGGGTAAACATCTCGCATCGAACGAACCGGTTTGGCGACACGGCGCTCTTCAATCAAGAGTACAGATGTGATGAAAAAAACGGTTTTTTTTCGCTTTACATTTTCCGCCGCACCGGGTGAACCGACGGTCGCGTACTTTTCCGCATGACGTCAAAAAACGTGAAATCGACGCGGCAAGAGGTCGCAGTAAAAAAATCGAGCCGCGGACCTAAATTGCTCCTCAAAAGTGCTAGAAACGATCTCCTGTTTTTGGCACCTGGAGGACACCGTGTGGGACTTGCGAGCGGCAGACAGACACGGGTCGAAGGCCCGTTCAGTTTTACAACAGAAAATGACAATTTCCCGTTTCGACGCGCAAGAGGAACGGAGTTTTTACGGAAAAAGTGAAAAATTTTAAACGCACCTACAGCCGCCCCCTGCGGGGGCAGAACTTGGTAAGGCTCGTCAAAAAAACCTAATTTTTTGTTCAATTCGCTGGAAAAAATTCAAGACGTAAACCGCATTTTTTGACAATTTTTCTTAATTTTCAAAAAAATCTTGACTTTTGACCCCTTTCGAGTTCTGTGACGGTACCTTACTCGATTAGTATATTCAAAAAAAAACTATAACCGATATCTAATTTCAGCAGAAAAATACCAAGAAGGTAAATATATAAATTATATCATACATTTAAAATATTTTCTTATCATATTTTAATAAACTGTTAACTACCTAGTAACCCAAATAGGTATCAAGGCATTATACAATTGTTTTCATTTTTTTAAAGTTACGAAGATAAGGCGTATTTGCATATGGATAATCAATGAATCTAGAAATTGTAAAAAACAATAAATATAAATATATTTAGAATTACTAACAATTGGGCTTTATTTGAAATACACAAATACATGTTTACAAAAAAATAATTGGCCTCACTTATTTATTTCTCAGCAGGGAAGGTGATTATTACTAGATCAATCTGGTTTGTTTAAGTAACTGAATAATAATACGAATCATCTCAAGTTCTAGTTATTTTTAAATAATATTATCCATTAAATAAAACCTAAGCAAAAGATTTATTACTGAGCCAAGATTTTAAATTGAAGAAAATTTGGAAAGAGTATTTTAATGTTCATTGAACTTCTGATTTGCAATACCTGTCGGCATGGAGACTTAATGATTTACTATCTTTTCAATGAATATATTCAGAAGAGAACAGAATTATTAGTATATTTCCTACGAGTATTCAATTTACTCTATCTAGACCAGACATGTGAAGCGTGCGGCATTTTATTTTTCATTGAATATTATATATTTTAATTAATATTATATATTTAATACTCTATATATTTTTCATTAATCTTTCCATCTAATTTTGGTTCTTAGTCTAGACTTGGTCTTCAATGTTTCATCTAGAGTAGACTGCTCTACAAGTTTTCATCTAGACTAGATATTGAAAATTCTAAACTGATTGTGTCGACTAGATTTGATCTTCAAGGTTTCATCTAGACTATATCTTCAATAATCTAATCTGAGTATATAGACTAGACTTCATCTTCAAGGTTTCATCTAGAGTAGACTTTTGATATTCTAATCTGATTGAGTTGTCTAGACCTGATCTTCAAGGCTTCATTTAGGATAGAATCTTAATAATTTAATCTGAGTTTGTAGAGTAGACATGGACTTCAAGGGTTTATCAAGATTAGACTTGCTCTTGCTTTCATGTAGACCAGCGTTTCTCAAAGTGGGCGATATCGCCCCCCAGTGGACGATGACGTCGTTTTGGGGGTCGCTAGGTAACCAGGGGCCGATATAGGGGGCGGTAGGTAGCCTTTCAGTATTCTTTCAGTATTTTTAGTATTCTTTCAGTATTTCAGTTTATTTAAAACAAACAAAACTGTTCGACAAAATTGTTCCGTGTTCAGTATTATACAACCGGCCACGCTCGTCTGCTATTCGCTGCTGGTCGAGTATCGATAATCGCACGCACACACACACTAGAGATGAGAATGGGACGAGTTTCTCGTTCCAGATCCCATACCATGGGACGGATCCCTGTCATTGTCCCATCCCATGACCCAAATTTAATTTTTGCGTAATTACTTTAGCTGACAATGAGTAATCGTTTTTCGTCGCAAACTGACCGTAAGACGGAACTACCTCGTTATCACAGAAATCTCCTGGGCTGGATATATTATGGAAAATGTGCGTATTGGTACGATAAGCAATTAATTATGCACGAACTAGATTTACTAGATTATCAAAACTTGTCCCACTCCGTCCCATAGAAATTTGTCGTCCCATCCCATCCCACGCAACGTTCATACCACTCATCCCATCCCATGGGACGATGGGATGGGATGGGTCGATGGGATCCCATGCTCATCGCTAACACACACAGCCAGCGTTAATAACTCTACCAACTTTTCGGTAGATCTAACACCTTTTAGTGTCTGGCCCAGATCCACTACCCTGAAAAAATATCTACTAACTTTTCAAGTTTCTGAAAAAAAAATAAAAATTATAATTTTATTTCTGTAAAAATTAGAATGCCTTCTACTTATACTTTCTTTTCACGAATTTTTCTTTCTACAGGGATCTCCGCATATCAATTTTTATTTGAAATATTACTAATCACAATTATTGTTGCTAATTATTTAAGAATTCATTTATGATTAATCTAAATAGATTGTCAGACATATACTTACAATTTATTTTGCATTATAAATTTTTTAATTGATTCTCTGTATTCTTGAAATATAAATTTTACTTTCAACTTTGCTAGATTTTTAGTGAATTTTCGTTGTTTTATAATAAAATTTCGTAATTTGGGGGGCGTTATTAACTTTAGCATATCACAGGTGGGCGATGAGACAAATAAGTTTGAGGAACACTGATCTAGACTAAACTTCTAATATTGTGTTTAACACAATTTAACTAGATTTCATCTTCAAAGTTTCATTTATACTAGACTTTTAATAATCTAATCTGAGTATGTAGAATATCTTGGTCTTCAAAGTTTCATCTAGACTTGACTTGTTCTTCAGGATTTCATCTAGACTAGTCTTGTTATAATCTAATATGACAGTGTAGTCTAGACTTGATCTTTAAGGTTACATCTAGGCTAGAGTTTTAGTAATCTAATCTAAGTATGTGGACCTAAGTATGTAGACTTAACTTGGTCTTTAAAGTTTCATATAGACAAGAATTCTTCTTCAAGCTTTCATCGTAACTAGACTTTAGATGATCTAATCTGATTTTGTAAAATACACTTTTGTAAACTTGGTCTTCAAAGTCCAGATCATCTGATCTTCAAATCATATAGACCAGACTTGCTCTTCAATCTTTCATCTAGACTAGACTTTTAATAATCTAATCTGATTTTGTAAACTACGCTTGATATTCAAGATTACATTAAGACTAGATTAATAATAATTTAATCTGAGTATGTAGACTAGACTTTATAAACAAGCTTTCATCTAGACTAGAATTGTAATAATCTAGTCTGGTGGAGTGCGGAGATTAAACTTGGTCTTCATGGTTTAAACTAAACTAGACTTTTAAAAATGTTGTTTGTTTATGTTATAGTCACATATGTATATTCTAAATCATATTTGCATAGCGCAGTTTTATTTTGAACATCAAACCTTGCATCTCTAGTTTGAATAGACTTTTGATGTGGCAAATATCGCTCTTGTGTTAGCTTATGTTGCTACTACCACCTCATACGAGCGTAACTCTCAAAAAATATAACAAATTTGTCATAAAAAAACTATTTTGAAATTTCGCAGAAAAAGGAATAAATTTTGATTGTAATTAATTTGTTTGTTTGAACGGGTAAGTTATTATCATATTTTTTATGACAAAATTGTTAAACTTTTTGAGAATTAAGCAGAAAAGAAATAGTAGTAGAGATATATAAACAAATCCAGAAAACATATTTGCTATAACCAAAGACTATTAAAATCGATATTGTTTAATTTAGCTAGTCCTATTTTTCAATAACTTGCAAATTAACCGAGACTTTTTATCTTAAAAACGAAGCAAGCAAACAATGAAAAAAGAGCAAGTTATAATTTGCATTTTCTTGCCGTTCGTCGAGAGCTCCCACTACTATATAAAGCTCGTCCGGAACGTATCCCTACAAACATTTCTTACAATGCAATTCGCATTCGCTGTTCTGTTCTGCGCTGCAGCAACCCAAGCTGCTCAGTTCCAAATTGTAAACAATTTGACTGGCCCAATTTGGGTCGGTATTATGGGCGGTGGTGGAAAGGCTGAACTAGAAAATGGAGGTTTCGAATTAGGTCAAAACCAACAGGTATAATCTTATTTTAAAGTTATTGCAATTTTATATATGTATTACACTTAATGCCTAAAATTACGTTCCCCAAAGCTTCTAGTTGAAGTCTAATTTTTTTAATCTTTCAAACATTAATCATTAATTTTGTTAAACAATAAAATTGTGTTTGTCTTCTATTACAAGAAAAATATTAGCTAAATAATACATTGGTAAATTATAACAAAATCGCTTTATTTCTTGCTTTGACATTTAAAAATTGTTTGTTTTAAATTTAATTTGTCTAGAAATAAATGTATCAAAAATTAGTTTATTGTAAGAAATCTTACCTGTTTCACATTTACTATATGGTATGTTATTTTATTTCATTTAAACAAAAACAATATTAATATTATGCTAAACAACTATCATAAGATTGCTGCGAAATTATTAAATCTCTTAATTTTATTAACCAATTAACAGAATTCTAACAGAAGTATCGAAAAATCGTCACTTGTATTAAAATTTCCTTATTTTTCATATTATTTTCGTTTAATTCATTTAAAAAAACATACCAATGGTATTCTAAACTAATTAAGAAATTAAAGTGGAAAATAAAATGAAGTTAATGATAGAGAGACAAATAGGCACAACTGTATAAAAGTATAAAAAAGGGGAAACAAGTGTATCTCCCAATATTTATTTGTTTAGACTAGTAAGCATACAATACTAAATAGGACAAAATTGCACAAACCGATAAAACTCCGTAAACATTATATAGAAAAAGAGGTGACACATTTATCTAACAATATTTACTTGAATAGACAAGATTAGCTATAGACGAAACTAGTAATGTAATGTGACTAGAGAGACAAGGCAACAAGTATTAGAACATAAGTAGATATGAAGGGTAAACAAACAATGCAAAATAGACAAAACTGTAGACAAAGTATAAAGAAAAAGAGGAGACAAGTTTATGTAACAATATTTATTGATTAGACATGATTAGTTAGAGCGAAAGCTAGTAATGTAATGTGACTATAGAGACAACGCAACAAATACTAGAACTTATAACTAGACATGAAACGTAAGCAGACAATACTAAATTGGCAAAACCTAAAAAGAAACCTTGAAATTATGAAAAAACAGAAAAAATAATCTAAGCAGATCTGGACCTAGTAATATAATAATATGTACCCCTTGAACATCTTTGGTAAACAATGGCACGGAATCTAGCACCTGGGGTGGACAGGACTCCTTAGCCGTAGTGAAGGCAACCAGTGTAAGGGCGACAACCCCGAATAATAAGCCTCCCAAGCTAACAACTTGGGTAGTATCTTGGACAGTGGCTCGCCACTGTCCCATGAAGAATATTCTTCAACTGAGCATGAAGGAGAATCTCGCTAAATGCACTACCCCAGGTGGTAACCAATCCACCGTCACCTATGGTGACGTTAGCGGACCTTCGGATTCTGGGGAGTCCGCACCAACATGCTTTAAGGATGAGTCGGAGCATCCTGAAATCACCGGACGTAAACTCAGACCAAGACAGCAAAGCTTCTTCGCAACATTGAATGCCAACTCACTGCTAAAAGTGGGTAAACTGAATTAAATAAAATTTGACTGATTCACTAACACGACACAACATAATACTGACAGCAGTACAGGAAACCAGATTTACGGACGAATATGCCTTCGAGTCCCAAGGCTACAGAATCCTCAAAGAAAAAGTGGGTCAGCGGGTAATGAAGAACGTACCCCACTTAGGTACAAGATTTATAACACTAGTGAACAAAATAAATAAAATTGTTTGTTTCCTGTGACTTTTTTTTGTTTCTACCTCAAATTGACGCGTATTTTTTAAATATGGCAACAATTTTTCTGTAACAGCTTTTGTTTTTGAGTTATAGCTCATTTACTATTTTTACTCAGATTTTTGTTTTATTATTGGACACTAAAATATATTTTGTTGTATTTTTCGATAAGGCTTCGTCAAAAAGATGTGTGCTTAATCCCGACTGTTTTTGCTACATTTGTGGTGAATCCTAGACAAAAAGAAATCTGACGACCATGTTGAGCCTGTTGAGTGCATGCTATCGAACTTGCAAGAGCTAGGTATCAACATGAGCATACAAATCCATTTCCTGAACTCGCATTTAGACCGATTTCCACAATATCTGGGTGATTTTTGTGAGGAGCAGGGTGAAACATTTCAGGATCTTCGGACAATGGCAGAGCGTTATAAGGGGCGGTGGGGCTCACATATGATGGCAGACTGCTGCTGGAGTTTGCAACGAGATCTACCTAAAGTCGTTCATTCAAAGAAATCTTATAAAAGATCATTTGAACCAACCTTTGTGTTAGTCACACAAAACCAACTAACCCAAATCGAAGGGAGATTTGCTAAGAATAACTCCAGAGATTTCTTTGGAACCTTCAAGCAGACACTCAGAAAATACGCTCCAGCGTCCACTTCAGAGACTCACAAGGCAAACTGGCTTATAACGACAAGGACAACTGCCACATTTTGGCTGAGTATATTAAAAATCTACTCAACTGTGATCCACCCAGCGAAGACTTTGGCGACTATAAACAAACCACACCAAACCCGGACTCACTGCCCCCTTCATTGGAAGAAGTTGGCCAGATCATTCAATGTCTTAAAAAGAATAAGGCAGCTGGCGAGGACTCTATCGTTGCTGAACTGAGGAAAGGTGCTGGAAACAATGCCGTGCGCAAGCTAACCGAGATCATCCAAGACATCTGGGAGGATGTTTACAGAGAAATTACCACCCTATTGGAAATCTGCTCTGATCCATCAGCTTCACAAAAAAGGAGATTTTACTCATCTAAACAACTACCGTGGAATTTCTATCGTCCCGGTAACATGCAAGATTCTCTCAAAGGCGTTACAAACAGGTGCAGAAAATCAGCTGGATAGTCAACTGGGATAATACCAGGGGCGCTTCAGGAAGACCCGATCCTGTGTTGAACAGATCCGCAATCTAAAACTTCACTTGCACATACTCCAATATAAGAAACCGCAAGGTGGTCGTCACCCTTGTTGATTTTAGGAAGGCCTACGCTTCCATTGATAGAGAAACGCTTACCAAAGTACTCCAGGAACTAGGGCTAGACAACAAAATCAGCAAACTATTCCTAGAAACTTTGACAAACACCCATTCCAAAGTTAAATTTATAGGCGAGATTTCAGAAAGCTTCAAAATAAAAACTGGAGTGAGACAAGGAGATGGACTTTCCCCACTTCTCTTCAACTGTCTCCTTGAAAAGGTTATGAGAGAATGGCGCAAGGATCTGCTCAATTTGGGTGCTCAGAGTTGTATCTACCTGGTTACTTAAGAAGGATGGACTGGCTGTAGATTTCCTGGCCTTTGGAGATGACATGGCACTGTTTGCTGATTCTCTTGAGATGGCAACAATGCAGGTAAATTGGGTTTAGAGCAGGAACAAGAAAACCTGTCCTCAGAAAACAGGCTGCCAACGTGGGTCTTCAAGTGTCGCTGGAGAAAACCGAGTTTTTCACCAACATCAGAAAAGCAGACAGAGAGATTTTACTAGAGCCGGGAAACATCAAGAGGACTGAGTATTTCAAGTATCTCGGTGAGTGGATTAAACCCAACTAATCAGAAAGAGCATCATTATCCAAGAGAGTCAACAAGTTAGAACTAGCCTATCGACTGACTAAGAACACTTACAACAAGAAATGCCTGTCACGCAACCTGAAACTTAAGCACTACACATCAGTCTTACGACCA
This sequence comes from Phosphuga atrata, assembly GCA_944588485.1. Classification (NCBI taxonomy): domain Eukaryota; kingdom Metazoa; phylum Arthropoda; class Insecta; order Coleoptera; family Silphidae; genus Phosphuga; species Phosphuga atrata. The sequence continues at coordinate 12,616,944 of OX155906.1, forward strand.
GAAGCCCTGTATGCCATAGAGTGTCTCTCTTTGAACCGAAGAGGTCTGGTAGAGAAATTGGTAATCCAAGAGAGGAGAATCCTCAGGAAGATCCTAGGCCCGGTAAAGGAAGATGGGGAATTCCGAAGGCGGCATAACGCTGAGCTGTCCGAACATATTGACATGCTATCTGACTGTGCAAGGAAAAGAAGCTTTCTATAGTCACGTTGCAAGACTGCCTCCAAATCGACTAACCAACCGTCTGTTCACCTTTTGGCAAAACAAGAAGGTTCGTACCTCTTGGTTGACAGAAACCGAGAAGGATATTAAAGAACTGGAAATAGCAGATCTGAAAAATAGACAGTCTGTGAGACGCACCTTGCAGGAAGTCCGTGGATTTTAGGAAAAACCCTGACGGAAAGGTACTCCCGGGACAGTAGAGAGAAAGGAGTTACACCGGCAGAAGATGCGATAATACTGGGCAAAGATCGAAGCCCAACAGTTTAATAAGTGTGGTCCAAAGTAGGCCCATTAGAAACAAGAAGAAGAAATAGGCAAACTTTACAAACCGTTAAAGCTCCGTAGAAAAGAATAAAAAAAAAGAGGAAACAAATTTGATCAACAATAAAAAACATAGACGAAATTAGTTTTAGACAAAACTAGTAGTGTAATTGGACAATAGAGGCAAAGCAACACAGATTAGAACATATAGGTAAGACTAGATACATAGAAATAACAGGATAAAAGAGATGACATTGAAGACTAGTAAACACAGTTAGAACATGTTATTTAAGAAACATGCTTTTCTTTCGTTCTGTAAGGTCAAAAAACACTGATTTCGATAACAATTGATTTATTATTTCAAAAAGATAATCGGAATAATTTGTTTCCATAAACAGAATTTCGATGATTTCATTTAGATAAAAGTAATTACGGTAGGCATGTGATGTGTTGACAAAAGATTCTTTATTCGCCATTCCATATTTAAATTAAATCAATCCCCAGAAGTCTTAATCCTGCCTTTAACAGTAATTGCATTAATTACTCCACCAACAGATTTATCATTATAAACAACCCCTACGCCTACGCCTTATTTCATCCAGCATTCCTTTTTAATTAGATTTGATATTATTGCAGAGATCTGTATCATCTGATGATTCATGGCAAGGACGCTTCTGGGCCCGTACATGGTGCGATCCGAATTCCAAACACTGCGAGACTGGAGATTGCGGAAATCGTCTCGAATGTCAAGGAAGTGGAGGCGCACCGACCGTAACTTTGGTTGAAATTCTTTTAAGAGGTGACGGAGGTCTAGACTTTTACGACATTTCTTTGGTAGATGGTTTCAACGTCCCCGCTACGGTAAACCAATATTTGACACAACATTAAGTAATTGAAAACAAAATCTCGGAAATTTACAAACAACATTTCTAACAAATTTTTAGATTGAACCTATTAATGGCAGAGGAGATTGTAAACGTCGTGGATGTAATGTTGATTTGAACGAAAACTGCCCAAGTGATCTAGAGTTTAAAGGCGCGCAAGTCGATTACGCCATTGCTTGTCTCAGTTCTTGCACTAAATTTAATACGGATCGGTACTGTTGTAGCGGAGCTTATAGTGATCCGGAAAGCTGTGACCCTAACAACTGGGAGGTCAATTCTGCGAAATATTTCAAGGATAATTGCCCAGATGCCTACAGTTATGCTTATGATGATACAAGTCTCTCCACTTGTATGTCTCAAGCATATAAGATAACCTTCGGTTAAAAAGATGAAACTAACTGATAATATTACTTGTAATAAATCTAAATAATTATAACTGCATTCAATAATTCGAAATAATTTTAAGTATAACATTATTGAATCTTTTTACGACTACCAAACCAAATCTCATATGAAATTTGGTAGTTATTTAGTAGCTTCTAGTCCACCTGCGTAGCACTCAACGAAAACGATAAAAATAACATTGTTTTTAAGATCATGTCTTTCTATTAGCTTAAGTGAATGGCCATCTGCAGACGCGTTTCGAGATTTACCTCTCATCAGTGCTGCTTTGCTTTTAATAATAATAATTTGTAAAACACTTACTTGAAACCCACATGGATGACTAGGGGTTAGATATTTTTGTATCTAACATTTCTACAAACATGACATGACTAGCAAATTGCACATGAGATTTGTTTTTGGTAGTCCTAGAAAGACTCAATAAAATTATAGAGCTTCGGAGAGGTTGAATATATTCATATATTCAGGCTGTTTTCCAACTTTATTAACACTTATGTCAATACCCGGGAACTTTTTTGCATGTTCTTACTTATATATCTTTTGTATTTACCGAAAAATTATCAAATCTTTTCAGATCCTCGTTAATTGAGTCTATTGACATCGATTCATATACATTAATAATAAAATATGCCAAAAAATGTATAAACCTTTTGGACTTAAAGTCAAATATCTCGTTGTTTAATACCTGGGTACCCATATATAAATAAATAATTAATAGTTATTTATGTATCAAGGGAATTATAAGGGTGTTAATTACCGTGGGCAACGGGTTTACTATATAGGGGATAGTAAGTTGCCCGAGGTATTTATATCCTTATAATTCACGAGATACATAAATAAATTTATTTCTTGCAATAGTTTTTAAATTAAATTTATTTTCTTAATTAAGATCTAGAAATTATATTACGTAAATTGTTAGGTATAGTTGTCATAGATTTTTGTTAAATTTAATAAACGTTAACAAACGAGTACAATAAATTTAAAGAGTGGTTAAATAAGGATTGCACTGGAGGCAAACGCAAATTGAGGGAAACTGCATAAACCACCTACCACAATAAACTGCATAAACCACAGGTCTTGATCAGATGAATCAAGACCAGATAAATCAAAACCAGATAAATCAAGACCAGATGTATCAAGACCACTTACGCACTGCCGCGCGTATGTGGTCCAGGTCAGATAAAGAAATTCTGTGTCAAGGCAATCGGCCACTAAAATACTAAAATTGCCTATAATACTCATGCACTGGAATGGCTGAATAGAGGAGGATGGCGGATGCAGATTCTGTGACTCAGCAGAGGAAACCCCCATACATCTGCTCAAAGACTGCGGAGCATTACTCCGCAAGAGACAGATGTACCTTGGGGCTCACTGCTTGAACACAGAGGAGCTACAGGCCTTGAATCCCACCCAGATCCTGAAATTCCTAAAGGAATCAGGATTAGAGGAGGCGCTCTAAATGGGTAAGTACACCAACGCTTGAAGGAGGAGGGTGGGGTACAATTAATCTATAAAGGTCGCAGTACAAGTCGTCACCACCATATCTACAATCTACAATCGCAGGACTGGTGGTGGTGTTCTAATCGCACTATCCAACAAAATTATTTATAATGTTGTTGATACCTCCGTAATTACAAAACTTGTTCCTATAATTGATCTATGTGTTTGTCGATGCAGCTTAGTCTCATTAAATATTTATATAGTGGCAGTTTATGCACCACCTGACACATCTGAATTTAGAGGTCACATTAACGAAGTTAGGAATGAAATATCCCAAGTAGATTTTGATCTACTTACTCTGAAAGCCTGATTTCTAGCATGTCTCAATGTGTTAATGAGTGCTTTGGAAATCGTGAAGGCCCAACACATTATTAATTTTTATTCATTTGTTTTTTGTTTTTCAAGTTGATTTTTTGATAATCAATGCAGTTCAATTACATGATCAAATTCTGTAAATTTCATTAAACTCGTCTAATAAATACCAAGTGTTTTTTTTAAGGTGGTATATATAGTATATATGGTTGTCAAACTTGGACCATAACACAAGCACTACAAAACAAACTAAGAACTTGTCAGAGAAGCATCCTAGGGTACCGCATGAAAGACAAGAAGATATTAGATAAGACAAGAAGATATTTAGAAAGAAAGACACTGATATTAGGAAAGTCAAAAAGTTTGAGGATGTAGTACTGAAAATTAAACATCAAATGGCAGTGAGCAGGTCACAGGGAAATGAGCAAGAAATGGACAAGGAAGGCCACAGAATGGAGCCCCAGGTTCAGCACTAAAAGAAAACGTGGAAGAGCACTCAAAAGGTGGTCGGATGACATAAGGACGACAGCTGGAACCCTCTGGGTCTGGGTGGCAAGGGACAGGTTCGAGTGGGAGAAGCTGGAGGAGGCCGATGTGTGAGCAGGATACACTGATGCAGTTACTGATAACTTTTAAGTATTTCAAATATATATCACCAATAATTTTTTTAAATTTTGATTAAGGCATATTACATTGTGTTTTGTTTTATTATTCTATTTTTTATACTTAATTTGCTTGAAGAAAAGGAATAATTAATATTACTTCTAACTAGTTTCAGCTTTAATTAAATTAAAAAATTAGCCATGTTCAGGGAATGTACAATATGAACTGATAATATTAAAAAAAAAAAACTAAAACTATCATTTTTGTTATAAATTTCAAGATGGTCAAATAGACAAATACTATTATATTGTCTTTCAAACAGCATATTCCTTTATTTCATCTCATAGTTTCTTAAAAAAATAGTTAAAGTCAAACGTTTACACTGGGCCGACTACTTCTATGCATGCAAGTTCAGTTAAATGGACTTTATAAAAACAGACAAGATTATTGAGTTTTGTCGGATTCTGCGATAACGTAAGGGATTTCTTTACCTTGTCATGAGGCCAGCGTCGAACATATCGTTGACCTGTCGTTGTTGGCTTTTCCCGGAGAGGAAAACGTCTGCGTTTTGGTCCATTTTTCAAGTTCGTGTTCATTAGTTTTTGGGATCTCTTTCTAGCTTTATGAATCACATGTTTATACATATATAAAGAAAGGAAGTGATTGCCTCTGAAAATAATTTAACGCATGCGCGTTAGAATTTTAAAGCAGTGGTAAAACTGGTTTTTTAAATTCTGTCCAATTTTTTGCACTCATTAACATGAAATGTAAAATATTATATTTCACGATTCGGGTAAGTTAAATCAGGTGTTTGGACAATTCTTGGAAGTAGTTTTATTAAAATTACGCCAACGTTTGGACCCACATTGGGTCTTTCTCAAGGCTACAAATTACAAAAATAACAATTATAATTAACAAAATACAACAAATACAACAATTTATAATTTACAATAATATTTTTGTTATGATTGGATAAAACATTTTGTGATGAAATAAATTAAAACTATTTGGTCTTATTCTACTAATTTCTTTAAAAATAATTTGATTTTGACATTTTTTGTTTTAATTGAAAACTATATTAAATTTTGTTAGTATTTAATTTAGTTGGTTTCCCAGGCATTACTATAATGGCAAATAAAAAGAAACAAAAATAAAAATAAATTGAAGTTAAAAATAGATCTCGTCACATATCAAAAGGATGAAAAGAAAAAAATTGTGACTAATTTGTGGTTGTATCGCAAAAGTAAAAAAATGACATAAAAAACTCAAACTCCTTGTCGGAGTGCGTATAAATTGTTTGAAGGGGAATTAATATTTGAATTTATTTTATGGTGGGAAATTTAAAAAAAACAATTTAAAAAAAATGTAAACGGAAAACCATATTGCATAATTTAATAGGTTTGCCAGGCATTATTATTTGTTGACTAATTTATACTAGCATTACAAAGAATAAAGTGAAATTATTGAATTAAAATTAATTTTGTCATATAATAAAGTAGAAAACAGTTTAAACTTTTTTGATTAAATTGTAATTAATATTACTTAGGCCACTGACATCTTCTCTATAATTTACTATATTGTGTTTTTTTATGAATATTATTTCGCTAATGTTGGGTGTGTAGTAATTATAGTGGTTATTTATAAATAAAAACACTTTAATAGTCTATTTCAAAACAAAGAAAAAAGAAAACAAGTTAAATATCGTAATGATTACATCTTATAAACGTCAACAGAACAAAACAACTGAAAAAACTGAAAATGCTAGACAGCAACTGAAAACTTAGGCAACAACTTCAACACTTTCCCTTATTCTTAGATTGAAAAAAATAGTCGAAAATCCTGACATAGTGTCTGTAATCTAGGGCCAGGAAGAGGCTTCGTCATTACATCCGCGGGCTGATTACTGTTTGCGATGTGAACAACTTGAACTTCGCCTTCGAGTACCTTTTCTCTAATATTAAAGTACTTGATCTTTATATGCTTTGTTCGACGATGAAATTCTGGGTTCTGTGCCAGTCTGACGGTAGCCTGATTGTCAACATGCAGTATTGGTGTCTCTTGGATTCTTCCCATACTTTCAAAGAGTCGCTTAATTTAAATCAGCTCTTTAACTGCATCGTTGGCGGCAATCAGCTCCGCCTCTGTGGTGGATGTGGCAGTCATTCCTTGCCTTTGACTTAGCCAAGAAATAGCTCCTCCTGCATGGGTGATCACTAGTCCTGATGTTGAGCTCCCAGTCTTATTACATCCTCCAAAATCTGCGTCACTGTAGCCTTCAAAGTTTCTGTTACTGGTTGGTTTATATACTCACTATACCAAGCTTGGTGGTGCCTGCAATGTACCTGAAAACTCTCTTCAGCCTACCTATATCCTCAATACTTGGACAGTCCAAAGATCTAGAAAGGAAACTCACGCTGAAAGCTAGATTAGGTCTCGTTCCCACCATTAGGAACATTAAAGCTCCGACCACCTGTCTGTAAGGAAAGTCGGTTCTTTTCTCACTTTCCCTAATTTGTTTACTGGTCTCGGACTCCTTTGTCATTGGAGTAGACACTGGCTTACAATCTTGAGAGCCAAACTTCTCAAGTATTTTCTTGGCGCAAGCTTCCTCATAAATCTTGACTGATCCGTCCTCTGATCGTTCAATCTCGAGACCAAGAAAATATGATGCTTTCCTAGCGGTGACTTTGAATTCTCCCTCCAACTCCTTTATAAAGTGATCAACTTATTGCTGATGAGAACTCATCACCAGACCATCATCTACGTATAGGGCTATAATTAATTTTGAATCTCCCTTTTGTCTGAATTTCTATCTTATACAAAGTTCCTTCAATTGATCGTATTCTCTGAATTTTCACTTTACCATTATTCAGAAACCAACATTCTGTAGAGTTTGATTTGAATAAACTATTTGGATTTTTGTCGTGAGCAGCAAGCACTGAGAATAAATTTTTAGATAGCCCAGGTACATACCAAACATCTGAGAATACTATGTCTTGACCATCTACATCTGACTTTGCCACTTTGATGTTTAATTTTCAGTACTACATCCTCAAACTTTTTGACTTTCCTAATATCAGTGACCTTCTTCTTGTCTTTCATGCGGCACCCTATGATGCTTCTCTGACAAGTTTTTAGTTTGTTTTGTAGTGCTTGTGTTATGGTCCAACTGACTTCTGCCAAAATTTTACCTGCTCCTACTGCCAGCAAAGTTTCCTTTCCTGCTCCTTTGAAACCACAAGGGCTCTCAAACTTGTAAAATTCTATGAAATACTCTATAATATTACTGACATGTTTTGTCGCTCCATTGTCGACCCACCAGGTAGCTGAATCTCCATCAGCCGAGAAGGCCTCTGCCTCTATTGAAAGGATTGAGGTGCCAGTAACTGCTGCTGATTCTGACCTCTTCGGTTTTCCATCGGCAGCCCACTTTGGACACTGATATATCCAATGATCTTCTGCTTTACAAATTTGCTTAGACAGACATCCCCTTTCTTAACTTTAGTCTTATATGGCCTACCTTGGGTTTTCTTGGATATATGTTTTACCTGCAATGCCTCTTGAACAACTGAGCTGCTGCTACCAACCTTCAGAAAGTTCCTTTCATAAGCATACAGTTGAATAACTAACTCATCCAAGGTTTTCTTATTGCCATTTATCAACATCATCCAACTTGACTGAAATGAACTAAAACTACTGGGTAAGATACTTAAAATCTTACAAACTATCATCAGTTCAGGTAATGGATTTCCTTTTCTTTCTTTTAATCCATTGTTTATTTCATGCCACATACTTTTTAATTTAGCAATATGAGTTGAGACATCATTCGCTGATGTCCAACCGAATTTGAAGAAATCTGAACAGATATTAAACAGTCTTTCGATGTAGCTTCATATAGAACTTTTAATGCTTCCCAAGCTTCATAGGCAGTTTCTTGGTCCATAATCTTCTGATAAACTGTATCTGTTACAGCACTGCTAATCATGGATTTTGCATAGCTGTTAGCGAAAAAGTAAACGAAAAAGATCACTTTGTTCCTTATGTTTCTTGACTTCTTCTTCCGTAGCTGAGCTTGCCAATGAATCTGTTTTTTTTAGCTGTCCATCGATTACTTCCAGAGCACCTTTATGATAATCAAGAAGATCCCTGATCTTTCTTTTCCACATAGGCCAATCAGCCTCACTACTCAATGGCCTTATATGCTTTGAAAAGTCCATCGTCTTTATTTACAAACACTACACAAAAACTAGCACAAGCATACTGGGACCCATAACCTATTGTGGTTATTTATAAATAAAAACACTTTAATAGTCTATTTCAAAACAAAGAAAAAAGAAAACAAGTTAAATATCTTAATGATTACATCTCATAAGCGTCAACAGAACAAAATAACTGAAAACCGTTAATATTCTTGAAAACAGTTCTACCAACTTAATCTCAGAATAAAACTTAGGCAACAACTTCAACAGTAATGTTTTTAAATGTCCAGTATTGAGATGTTATGAAAATCAAAATGATGGTCAGATTGAAAAATGTGTGTTGTTAAAGCGGTTTTATCGGTATGCATATTATTACAATCGGTCTTAAGTTGGTGGGTTCTGTCTTTTAAATGTTGTTTCCTCTGGCCCATTTAAGATTTATTGCAATTGGAGCAATCGATCTTGTAAACCAAGCCTGAGTTCATTATCTTAGGTAGTGGACCCTTCAGTTTGGTGTAATATTGTGCAATTGTTTTTGTATTATAATATGTAAATTTGCAATTGTAAGGACTAACTTAGTGTTCTTTCTATGTTCTTTGTAAGTGATCCTGTGTATGGTAAACTAAAAAATGTGTGGGTATTAGTTTCAATATCTGTCCATATGGTATATTCGTAATTGTTGTTAGTATTATCTTTACTGGGCTGTAGTCTATTTTCATGTATTTATTTACGCACTGGTTGACAATATAACTCGGATAAATATTCTTGATTTTTTATTTTTATTTTAGCTAAATTATTGACAGATGCGACCATTTGTTTCCAAAGGCTACTTGTATAAATCGTGATGATTACGACTTTGTATTATTGTTTGTTACAGGCCAACTAAGGACCACATCAAGATAACTATTTATTTCTTTTTTCCTTCCTCTTCCTCCACCACTCTTTCATTTTCTTAGAATGAGCTTTTTTTCCTCTCATCTGACATTTGACACCATTTGTTTTTATGTTTGTTTTAGCTTCCTGAAAACCTCTGAATTTCTTGACTTCTTGTCTCAATTTGTCTCTGATGAGGTCTCCTGTTTAATCTGCATTTCTTCTAAGTCCTTTTTTCTCTTGCTCGCCCATCCATAATCTTTGTCTGTTTTCCTGTTCTGGAAGAACGTATGGATTTTCTTTGTCAATCTATCCCGCTTCATTCTCTCTAGATGTCCATAGAGTGTAACACATCTTTTCCTGATCACGTCTGTTATTTTAGGGGAGAATGAGTACAGTTCCTTATTTGGTCTCAAAACCCACTTGCCATCTTGGTTTTTGATTGGACCTAATATTTTTCGAAGAATTCTTCTTTCCATCTATCCCAAATCTTCCAATGCCATTTTGCATCCGGTTAAAAGTGGTGTTTCCGACCCATAGAAAGCTTCTGGCTTTACAATTGTATTATAATGCCTTAATTTAGCAATTTTAGAAAAACACTTTTTATTGTAGAGATTTCTCACTTTCATGTATGCTCTTTTAATTTTTTCAGTTCTGATTTTAACTGCTTCTTTTTCACTTTTTATGTTTATATTTTCATCCAAATATTTAAAATTGTCACTTTTCTAGATGTTGCCATATTTGGTTTTTAAATTTGTTGGTGGAATACTTTCATTGGTCATGTATTCCGTCTTTTCGAAAGATACTTGTAGACCTGCCTTCTCAGCTGTTTCCTTCAAGTTCTAAACTTTTCTTTGCAAAAGCTTCATCTATTGTTAGAAGATCATCTGCAAAGGCCAAACATTTTATTGCTTCTTTAGATCTACCCAACTTTATGTAGTTATTAACTGTTTGTTTTTCTTGTTCTATTTTCCATTCTCTTATAACTTTCTCCAGCACACAGTTGAATAATGATGATGATCAACCGTCTCCTTGTCGGACTCCTGATACAATTTGGAAGGGCGTAGAGGTTGTTCCAAGGAATTTAACAGTAGATATTTTATTTGTAAGAGTTTGTTTATTTATTTCCCGAGTTTTCCTATCTACTGCAAATTCCTTCAGGGTTTTGAAAAGGGAGTCTCTGCCTATTGAATCATCGGCTTTTTTAAAATCGACAAATATTAGCACCATCTTTTTATTTGATATTTTCATGTACTTAATTATTTGTTTAAGGTTTAGAATTTGATCTGGGCAGGATCTGTTACTCCTAAATCCAGCTTGATATTCTCCAATTTGGTTGTCTAATTAAAGATTTAGTATATCCAGAAGAGCTTTCGATAATATTTTGTATTCCAAGGGTATTAATAAAATTCCTCTATAATTATTTATATCTGTTTTGTCCCCTTTTTTATGAAGTGGGTAAATTAATGCAACCTTCCAGTTTTCTGGAATTGATTCAGTGTCCCAGACCTTATCTAGTTTTTCTTTTATAATTGTGGCACCTAGATCCCCACTAGCTTTTAGAATTTCTGCTTTGAGGCCGTCTTCACCTGAGGCATTGTTGTGTTTTAATTGTTTGATATAACTTTTAATCATATCGATGCTTGGTGGTTTAAACTTCATTTGGAGTATTATCATGGTCTTTTTTAACAATTCAATAGTTTTTCAAAGTATGCTGCCAGTAACTTATAGTTTTCTTCATTGTTAAGTGCAAGTTTTCCATGATGTTTCCTGAAGCATAGGGACTGCGGAATGTATCCAGACATACAGTTCTTAAATGTCTTGTAGTAGTCTCTTATATTCATCATCTTCATTCAGCTCTCTGTGTCCACTGCTGGACATAAGCATCCCCCATTTCTGCCCATTCTCTCCTGTATTGAGCTCGCTGTATCCAGTTGCCTGCACATCTTTTTAGATCGTCTATCCAACGTGTAGTGGGTCTTCCCTTACTTCTTTTATCCAAGCGCGGTCTCCACTCGAGCAGCCTTTTCGCCCATCTCCCGTCCGTCATTCGTACATGTCCAGCCCACTTCCACTTGAGTTTACAAAATTGGATAACTACATATGTGACGCCAGTTCTTCTTCGTAAATCTTCATTTCTTGTATAATCCCGCAGTGACACTCCGAGCATGGACCTTTCCATCTTGCGCTGTCTTACTATAAGTTTCTGAGCACTTGCTGTGGTTAGTGTTAAGGTTTCAGCTCCATAGGTCATTACGGACAACACACACTGATCAAACACTTCCTCTTTAAACATTGTGGTATGTCGCTTTTAAACACTTCCGCAATTTTTCCATAAGCTGCCCAAGATAGTGTAACTCTTCTTTTCATTTCGCACGATTTGTTGTCTCGTGAGATTTGGATTTCATGACCAAGATAATTGTACTTATCCACCAGAGCCTCTTGTATTATACTTTTTACAATGCTCTTCTATATTTTTAAGTTGCTATTTTTTAAAGCACCTCTTTTTGACCCTAATAATTTTATCTGCTCCCTTCTTCTCAAATCTATAGATTTTCCAATTAGTACTTGTTTTCCTGCTATACCAGTTGTTCCAGGATTTATTTTTTAGTGTAAGTGCTTCTTCACATTTATTATTCCACCATCTGTGCTTCCTCTGTTTGTTCTCTGGGGCTATTTCAAATGCAATATGTTTAATTGTTTCTCTAAAGTTGTCGGCCTTAATATTCACTTCCTTCAGCCTCTCCTGAAAATTACATTCTTTTCCTTCAAAGTTTCGTTAATAATTCTCTTAATTGTACTGGTTTATTCCATGATTTTATGTTTTGGAATAAATCTCATGTGGATCTCAGTTGGATAGTGATCTGAGTCAACTTCCATTCCCCTCTTGACTTAATGTTTTTGATTTCTTGAAAATTATATCTGGAGATAGCGACATGATCAATTTGAATCTCTTTCAAAATGGGGTTTGGAAATACCCATGTTTTTTGCTTTCTAGGTAGTTTTCTGAAGTGTGTTGACATGATTCTAAGATTAAATGACTTGCATATATCTACTGATCTTGAGCCATTGGTGTTGGTTCTGTTTTGAGCTGGATAATTTCCAATAACTTTTCTGAATGATTTCTCCTTACCCAATTGGGCATTGAAGTCCCCCATTATGATTATTGTGCTGTTCTGGTGAACTTTTGACATCCTGTTTTCCATATCTTGTACTCGTCTCGGTTCCTTTATTATCTTGGTTTGTTGGTGCATGGCAGTTGAATATTGAATAATATTTATTCTTGCATTTAATTAGTATAGCAGAGAGTTTTTCACTTAAGAATTCAAAATCAACAACATTTCTAATTATTCTTTTGTGAACTTCTTTAATTAATTTATACTTTATACAAATTTGTTTATATTATATAACGGAAAAAGATAGCAAATTTTTTTCTTTACAAAATTTGTTCAGAAAAATTAGCTTTTTTCAAATATGCAAAATTATAGGTAGGTATAGTTCTGGGAAAACAAAATTCGATGACGTCATTACTCCAGTTTTCAAATAAGGAAAAATATGTAGATTTGGCTTAAAATGGTCCTTACTGAATCCCATTTAAGAACCTCTTTTCAGATTTTTTTCTATCGTTTCTTATAATAGAGCTTATATTTTTATATAATAGAGCTAAGACATCGAGTTTTGTACTTTATGTACTTTTGTTCAACACATAAGGGTATGTGAAAGGGTATGTGTTGGTAAGGGTATGTGTTGAAGATTTAAAAGTATTGCTGGACTGGTCAAACATGATTTGTTATCTAATGACGTAAGTAGCATTGCAGCTGATGAAAGTACATGTATAAAGAGTATGGGTAGGCTTGAAATTGTTATTAGATTTGCATCAATAAATCGTTCGAAAGTCATTGGATAACTGCGCGTTCTTCCTTCAATGAATAACACGACAAAAAGCACTGATAGTGCAAGAGTTTACAAATTTAAAAAATGGGCAAGTATTGAATTTAAAAAATAAATTATTTCCCATAATAACTGGTGGTGGTTCAAGTGTGGGAGGAAAAACTGTTGCATTTGTAAATCTAATGAAAAATGAACTTGGGCACTCAATTTTATCGTTTTATTCTACCATACATGAGTAAAATTTATTTACATAGGTAAAAACTGATGCAATGTAAAACGTTGTTATAAACATGATAATAGCGCGATCAGCATTAATACATAGGCGCTTGAAAGCTTTTTTTGGAAATTGAGGAAAATGAAATATGGAGATTTTCTGTTACATTCTGAAATATGGTGGTTAAATCGTGGCAAAGTTCTTGTAATTAAAATTATTATCTTAATAATAATCAATAAATTACAAGATAATAATTATTATCTTGTAATTAAACTTATTAAAATAGACTACTTGGAATAAACTGTTTTGAAGATATACAAATATTTCTTCACGAAATCGGTGAAAATGATCTCGAATTCAATGATAAGCAGTGATTTTTTTTTGTTCTCAACAGACATAATGAAGGATTATAATGATTTCAACGTACTAATTCAAGGAAATAACAACACACTTTTAAAAATGTATGAGGAATGGAAGAAAGAATTTTAATTCGAAATTGACATTATTTGAAACTGATATAAAAACTAAAAAAAACATTTGTTTCCCTTGTTACAATGCATGATCAATATCGGTTCAATTTATAAATGTGCAAACCAGGCAGACTAAATTGACGTTCAGTTCAACTTCAGGTGAGCCATTGATATCGAAGAGAACGTTTAAAAATTAAGTTTTTTTTAATTTAGAATTTCTTTTAAAAATGTATCACTGAAATAAAATAAATGTATTTATATAATGTAATTTATATAATAATAATGTAATAAATATGTATTACAGAAATAAGACTGTTTATGACCACTATCCATTATATTAAACCTATGTTTTTTTGATATGAAATTTCCCCAGCGCACCGAAAGGCGCCTTTATTTTTTACATTAAAACGGTAATAGTATTACCCATACATAAAAACGGTAATTAGACTGTACTTGCAAATTATCGTCCTATCGCCCTACTCCTACTTTCAAATATATTAGAATCACAACTTTCCTGGAACAAGAAAATGTATTACCGACCGTACAAAACGGTTTCACGTAAGGTAGATCTACAACAAGGGCTATATTTCAGTTCATTGAGGAAATTGTCAACTCCTTGAATTCCGGTCAAAATATTGCTGGGATATTCTTGGACCTTTCCAAAGCTTTGGATAGTATAGACCAGTGGTTCCCACAGTGTGTTCCGTGGAACCTTGGGGTTCGGCAAAAAAAAATGGGGGTTCCATTTTTTTTATTTATTTACATTTTTTTGGGAAAGGTTACAATCGACCACCAAATTAAATTTAAAATTGTAACCGTTTTTTGCCCCTTTTTGTGTGAAGCTGGCTTTTCATGGAATGTTACGACTAAAACCAAATATCGTAACAAACTTGATGATGCACCAGATATGCGAATTCAGTTATCAAACATAACGCCTAATTTTAATAGAATCATTGAATCAAAGAAGCATGTGCATCCTTCAAATTAAAGATTTTTCATTTATTTTAGTTTATGTTTTATATTTTTGTAAATTATTTCTAAGATGGATTGTTTTTTTCTTAGTTTTGTTTAATTCAATTAAATCTGAAATTCCAAAATAATACTTGTTTCAAATTTGGGGGTTACACGACCAAAATAGTTTGGGGACCACTGGTATAGACCATTCAAAAATGCTTGTTAAAAGATAGAAGAATATGGTTTCAGAGGGTCCAGTTGCAGGCCCATGTATACGAGCACAGGATGAGTGCAATGGAGGTTTCAAGATGTCCCAGTACCAATATATAAAAAGAGTAGCCCCACAGGGCAGCACATTAGGTCCCTTACTTTTTTTTGTATACATAAATGACCTTCCAGATATTGTTGACGATATAATGTATAATGTTTGCTGACGATAACACAATGTCTATTAAAGGTAAAAATCTGGTAGAGTTGCAGCATGAAATAATTAATGTTATGTCTGTCATGAAGTCATTTATTCACAGAATAATCTTAAATTAAATATCAACAAAACTAAAATTATTAAATTCTCTGCTCATAGAGAGGAAAATATCGAATTCATCTTCACTCAAGAAATACTTACGTCGTCCTCGGATACAAAGTTTTTGGGTGTTATAATTGATAAAAGACAACTGGAAGGCCCATGTTAACTATATATCTCCAAAAAATAGTAGCTTCGGTTAAGCATTGAGAATCCTATCTCAGTCGGTTGACGAATGTACTAGTTTAACTGCATATTATGCATACATTGACTCAGTTATTCGGTATGGAATAATTTTTTGGGGAAATTCGGTCGATGCTCATCGAATATTTTTACTTAAAAAAAGAAGTATTAGAAGTATGTTCAACATGAAAATGACAGACTCATGTAAACCAATATTTCTTGAGAAGGGAATACTTACGTTACCCTGCATCTATATTTACCCTACACCTATTATACGTGCCAGTTATGTAAAAGAGCATAGAATGTTTGAAAAACATGAATATACGCACGAATACAATACGCGAAAAAAATGTACTTTGCGTACTATAAAAAGAAGTTCACCTTTAGTTCAAAAAAGTGCTGTTGGTGAACTAATAAAAATCTACAATAAACCTCAGAGTTACATTAAAGACATAAAGTGTGTTAAAATATTTAAACTCACCTTAAAAACGTTTTGACAAAAAAGGCATACCATTCATTAACCGACTATTATTTTGAAAATTTTAATTAAATGTAATATGACCTCTTGGTTTGTTACTTTTATATACACATTTTATACATTTTTTTTTCTTTTATAATAAATTTTATTTGTATATTTATGTTGACACGTTCTACACCGCAAGGTATTGAATAAAGATAATAATAATAACTGACCCAAACGTCTCCATAACACTCACATTTTGACCCGCAGCCCAAAAAGGTTTTTTACTAACAAAATTTGTTTGTTACTAACAAAAATTAATAGGGGAAAGGCGTGTACCTTGGGACGGTTTTACCTTGGGACAATCGCTATTACGATTTTTGTACTGTAGCGGCAAATCTAGGAACTACATCATATGTCGCAAGCAGTGTTTGTGAGTAAACAAACACATCCGATTGGTTGTCAGAATTCATTTATGGTGGAAAATGGCGGTAGTGTGTTTTTGAGGTAAAAACCGTGAGGTAAAATTTTCGAACGTTTTGAAGAAGTGCAGAACACCGCAGTAAGTATTGTTACTCATATATTTTCACACCGCTTCATTGCTATATGATTGCTCTACACAATATGAAACATTTTGATGAAAATCTCTGCAGTTGTGATTTCGAGGTTATATTTTATAAAATATGTGCATGTTTGTACCTTGGGACACTGTTTTAGTTGCACCATGGGACGTGTCCCAAGGTACAACCAGATATTTACCAGCAATCCGTCTCACTGGTAATGACATAATTGCAGATGGGGAGGAGCGCTACAGGAAAGAAACGATTAAAACCAGATGCTGAAGCGTTGGAGGCGGCTGCTAACAAACTTCTTGTAAACAAAGGAACGTTACGACAAGTTGCCAGCGCCTATGGAGTTTCAAAAAGCACGCTCGCTAGACATATCCAAAAATATAAATTATCTGGAGAAACTAGCTTCAAGTATACTGCAAACAATGCTACACATAAAGTATTCACCACTAATCAAGAGGAGGAATTGCTCTCATATATTATAAAAGCAGCACAATGGAACTATGGTGTTACCGTCGAAGAAATGAAAAAGTTAGCTTTTCAATATGCAAAAGGTAATAACATTAAGATGCCTGACTCGTGGAATGTTAATGAAACTGCTGGTCGACAGTGGTACAGACAGAAAATCCCACGAAAGAAGAATATCTCTCCGCAAACTTGAAGCCACTAGCTTAGGAAAAATGGCCTGTTTTAACAAGGCAAATGAGACAGTTTTTTTCGATAAACTAAGGGATATCCATTCAAGATTTAAACTCACACCTCATAATGTGTGGAATCTTGATGAGACCGGTTGTTCCACTGTTCACAAGCCTGTTCGTGTGCTGAGCGACATTAAGGCGAAGCAAATAGGAGCGGCCACTTCTGGTGAAAGAGGACTAAACGTAACCATGATAGCCTGCGTTAATGCTGCAGGAACATTCATCCCACCAGGCATTATTTTTCGCGTCCACTTCAAGGACCACATGATCAATAATGCGCCACCTGGAACCATTGGCATGGCGAATCCAAGTGGATGGTCTAATGCGGAATTGTTTGTGCAATATCTTCAGCATTTTATTTCCATCGTAAAGCCTTCTGTGGACAACAAAGTTTTGCTTATAATGGATAATCATGAGAGCCACCTTTCAATAGCTGCCATAAATGTAGCAAGGAAAAATGGAATAATATTCTTGACTATCCCCCACACACGAGCCACAAGCTGCAGCCGCTTGATAGATCAACCTTCGGGCCATGTAAAAGCTACTACAATAGGGCCAGCAAAGCCTGGATGCTCAACCATCCTGGTAAACCCATTTCAATTTATGATGTATCGACATTGATAGGACAAGCATTTCCATTGGCTTTCACACCGAACAACATCTCAGCGGGATTCAAAGTTTCTGGTATATGGCCATACAATGCAGATGTGTTTGAGGACCATGAGTTCTTGCCAGCTGAAGTGACAAACAGACCGTACGAACCTCATGATGAAAGCATAATTCAAGAAAAGGAGCCGAATGTAGAAACGCCATCAACAAGAAGTGCACCTATCACAGCGAAGACTCCTGAGGAACTTCGTCCATTTCCGAAAGCACCACCTCGCAAGCGTGGAGTAAGGGGCCGAAAACCTGGAAAATGCAAGATTGCGACCGACTCATCAGAATTTGAAGAACTCAAGCTGCAGAAAATGAAAAATAACAAGCCTTTTGCTCCGCCAAAACAGACCGTTAAGAGTTTTAGTTCCATCGTCATCTGAAGATGAAAACGAACCCGAACTTCAAGACAGCTCTGATGGAAGTCGTTTCGCTGACAGCTCTGATAACGAAGAACACGAGGTGGATTTCTCCGACGCAGCTCCACTGAACTATTCCAAGGACAGTTGGGTGTTAGTCAAGTTCGATGTCTCTGGGAAACCTTCGTCGAACAGTGTCTATTATGCCGGTATAGTCGAAGATGTTACAGAATTAGAGGTTATTGTGAAATTTCTGCGAGTGCGGAAAGTTAACTTTGTTTTTCCTGACGTTGAAGATGTCGCTGTCGTTAGTAAGTCCTGCATAGTGAAGATATTGCCTGAGCCTATTATACGTCGAGGACAGCATTCCTTCAACATCAAGTTTCCTATGAATATTAACCTTAAATAATGTATAGATTTCATTATAAACATTTTTATACACTATTTTTCTATAATTAAAATGAATTCAATGTACATCTTTATTTATACAATATAATTCTATCCTTGTCCCAATGTACAACCACCCCTGTCCCAAGGTACAAGCCTGTTTGTGCCTTAGGACAAATTGAGCTGCATTGTTATTTGGTGAGTACCGACTTCTTTACTGATGTATTCGTCAATGGGTATTGACCATTTACTAGCCAAAACTACATTCTTTCACGGGGAATAATTACAATTCAATTTTACAAACAAGCCAAAAATAAACAAAAATGAAAAGAAAATTCTGTCCCAAGGTACACGCCTTTCCCCTATAGCTTTCAATTAAAAAAAAATGTCAAAATCAAATTATTTTTAACGAAATTAGGTAAGACCAAATAGTTTTAATTTATCTCATTACAAAATGTTATCATAAAAAAAAATATTATTGTAAATTATAATTTGTTGTGTTTGTCATATAGGTATTCTACATTTTTATAATTATGTTATTTTGTAATTTGTTTTTTTTGTAGCCTTGAGAAAGACTCAATGTGGGTCGAAACGTAAGTATACATTTAATAAAACTACTTCCAAGAATTGTCCATACACCTGATTTACCCGAGTTATCCGAGGTATAACCGGAATACATATAAAGTAGTTACCCGAATAATTTGTTTATAAGAAAAAACAAAATTATATTGAATAAATTAATGTATAATTCTATTATGTTTTGTCTTGCTTATTCCCATGTAGACTTACTTTATTTGTGGATATGACAATCTTGAAGGTTATTAATTGCGTCTTTGGTAATACTTATTTACTTCAAGAAATGGTATAGAATATATTTTTTCCAACAAGGCAGTCAAAGACGTTTGCAATAGGATAAAATCATGTCGAGCTATTGTATTCGAAGCGGGAATTCCTAGATCGATCCGGCGACATTATTTGGAAGGATCCCGTCGGAAAGGAAAAGCAAAAGGCGTGGAGTTGTATTTAAGTCAGGAAGATGAAAAGGAAATAGCTCATGGTATTAGAATCATGGAGAAACATGGATTCGGCCTATACAAGAGGAGTTGCTGGACAACGTGAAATGCTACCTGACTCAAAAAGAAATAAAGACGAGATTCCCGAAGTCGCGGCCCGAGCGCAAGGCAAAATACCTCATAATATCCAAAATACCGCAAGCAATAGAACACATTCGTTGCGACCAAACCAACCCATTTGGTGTTTATAACTTTTTCGACGTGCTCGAAAAAGTTTTTCAAGAAAATGGTTTGACAGGCAAACCTGGTCCAATATATAATAGGAAATATGCATGAAATTTAAATTTGGTTCAAATATTTTTTTCCGAATCTTAATTGACCGGACATTTTTATATTTATTTATTTTTATAAAGTGCAAATTAAGCGAGGGAAATTTGTAAAACGCAACACCTGGTTAAATCGAAAATGACGTAACAAACCATATAAACAAGCAGAGGCGGATTTAAGGGCGGGCGCAGCGGGCCTCTGAGGGGCCCCGCAAAAACCTAACTTTACACTTTTTTCTAATGACAATTTGGGTTTCATATGTTCAATTTTAATTACGTACAAGTCTACAATCGGCCGTAAAACCTTATATTTGCTTATTTTCATATACTCAATAATTATTTTTTAAATTCTGATCTTTTCTTTAAAACTGGTGAAATAAAAATCTAAATGAAATTTAAAAAATATTTACAACATGAATTAAAACATCAACAAGTTACATTACTTAAAAGTTACATTAAAACATATTGCTGTCTGGCCTAACGTTTTATTTAATGAATTGGTTGAATTTCTAATTTCAAATAAACCAAAAATTATAGGCGATATAAGTACACTTAAGTCGGTCTATAAACACGGTAATCGCATTTACTACAGAGGCTTGTGTAAATATCATTTTTACAGAAAAATTTCGAATGGTGAAAATGTAGAAAGGACGTGGGTAATTTTTTACGAAACATCCAAATCAATTTATTATTACCCATACAAAATGTTTTCGGATTTAAAGTCAAGGATAATCACAGGACTCCAAAATTGGAAATATATTGGTATAACTTTGCCCGAGATGAATGGTCAAAAGAGCACATTGCTTCAATATGTCCATTATACAAGCACTCTTCTTCATTAAATCGCATCGATGTTGAAAATCTGCATATTACATTACAAAGAGAAAATTATTGGAAAGAGGTTTTGCGAAGAATTGTATCCTCTATAAAATTCCTCGCAAAGTTGGGGATTGCTTTTATATGGCATAATGAGAATGCATCATCTTTGAGAAAAGACAATTAATTAACTACCCGGGAAAAACAAAATTATATAATTATATATAATTATATATGATTAATTATATATAATTATATACGAATTTTGGCACGATATAATTTTATCTAATTATATATAAAAATATATAATTTTATCTAATTATATATAAAAATATATAATTTTGTCTAATTATATATAAAAATATATAATTTTGTCTAATTATATATAAAAATATATAATTTTGTCTAATTATATATAAAAATATATAATTTTATATATATATATATATATATATATATATATATATATATATATATATATATATATATTTATATATCTTTCTATTTTTAATCAGTTTACTATCACATATTTACCAGCATTGAAATAATTAATTTTATATGAATTAACAAAATATATTTACATACCTTGGGTCTACATCGCTTCTAATTGTAGTTGCATATTCTTAAACATTTTTTTAAATTCATTTTTCGGCTGATTTTTAACGCGGACAAGTAAAAATTCTCCGGGGACCGGCCGGTAACAATTAAGCTAATAATATAATTAGCTAATTTATCGATTAAAACAGATTAATTGATTTACATTATAAATGATTATTGCTCAAATATATATTTTTAAATTAAAAACAAAAACATAGATTGAATTTAACTTTCAAATGTATTGAATAAATCCAACATATGTTTCACAAACACCGTGGCTTCTTCAGGTAATGATATACAATGATATAGTTTATCATTATATGAAGAAGCCAGTGTTGGTGAAGCATATGTTCTATTTATACAATAAATATGAAACTTAAAAACAATCTATGTTTTTTTATCTTTAATAATGAAATGAAGTTTCAACAAGTAACTCCACAATCAATCAATTATTTTTTGGATAATTGTGCACAGTATATTTTTTAAATAAGTTTTTCCGAGATGCAATTTCATAAAGACATTTAACTTACAACACTCGTAAGTCGATGTACCACTGTACGTATATAAAGTTGTATATGACAAAATATTTTTTTTTATTATAACTTAGAACACAACGACAATAACCAAATAACAAAACTACAAATAACAAAAAAAATAATCTATTAATATATATATATATATATATATATATATATATATATATATATATATATATATATATATATATTTATATATATGTATATAGATTTTTTAGTTTTAACAAAACTAAAATGTATTCTCTTAACAATTTTTAAGAGCAGGTTAAACATATTAGTTACTTCTTTGTAACTGTAAATTTTTTTGGTGCGATCTTTTAATTTCCCCTATCTTCTGAGTCATCGCCTGTTGTAACTCACTCCACTTGTAGGGAGCACTCTCATTTTTTGTTTTCTTTTGCCAACCTTTTTGTTCGGCATACTTTAAAGTATATTGAATTATAGTTGCTTTTGCCTTGCTATGCAACGCTTGATAGACTTTTGGTTCACCAAGTTTGCCCAAGTTTCGAGGAGGCTGACCGCTGTATGTGCAGTTAAGGATTTCTTTCCTGCTAAATATGCCATCCATCAATGTTCTAACCATCACTGTGCCCTCACCGCATATGTGAGCCGTGTTCAATTTAATTTTTGTGCAATAAATATTATTGCCTATATCCACCATCTTGTTACAATAGTTAGGACCTAACAATTGAACATCCTCATCATAAACGTCGTTCAAATTAAGATTTTCTGCCTGGTCTTCTAACGTAATATTATTAGCTTCTTCTTCATTGGCAAAATTTCTTTGTTATTCAACTATCATTGGTGGATGACTCACGCTTGCACCAACAGTAGGGACATCAGTTTCTTCTACGTCTTCATCAGATCGATCAGAAGCTGATTCAGTTGTGTCAGTTTGTTCAGCGTTATTATGGTTTTTTTTTTCAATTTTTGTAGTACTCTTAAGTTTTCCTGCGAAATACATTGATTTATTTTATTAAGTTTTTTTGCCAGATAAGTCATTAATGAAAATAAATATTCTTCAAGTTAACAATACAAGTCTTCAAATTAAAAAATAATAATATCCGAATGATTTATTTTCTTTCTATTGTCGACCAATATACTAGCACATATATACAAACAAGCATTGAAATAATTAATTTTATATGAATAATTAACAAAATAGATTTACATACCTTTTGCCTTCATCGCTTCTAATTGAAGTTGCATATTCTCTAACAGTTTTTTTAATTCTTTTTTTGTCGGGCTTTTTGGTTTTATTCCCCTTTCCGTTTTTTTTAAAGATTTATTTTTCGAGTCATCCTTACTATGATCTGCACTTTCTTGTTTAGTAACACCAGTCTATTAATTTTCAATAATACAAGTTATTAGTAAAATATTCAATATTTCCATTAGATTCCGATGATAGTACTTTTTCACATTAGTTAAAATATTAAAAAAATATTGATTCTAGTTAATTGATAAAA
Source organism: Phosphuga atrata (assembly GCA_944588485.1). Classification (NCBI taxonomy): domain Eukaryota; kingdom Metazoa; phylum Arthropoda; class Insecta; order Coleoptera; family Silphidae; genus Phosphuga; species Phosphuga atrata. The sequence continues at coordinate 12,640,313 of OX155906.1, forward strand.
TTATAGAAGTGTTATTGTATCATATAATAAACATATAATACAAATTATAAAATATAATTAAACTTTCAAATAATATATAATTTACATACTTTATGTTTCTTCTGAATGACATTATCGTTAATGTTTCCATTTGTAGGTGATCTAAATCGTTTGCCTCTGGGAAGTTTACTAGGAGTATTAGATGTAGTACTTGAAGTATATGTAGTACTTGATATATTTAATTCTCGCAATGTCTTATCAATTATTTTCATATTATCTGGATATAATTACACACAAAATGTGAATGATTATTCTATTATACTGTTGAATAATAACAATATATATATATATATTTGAAAATACAAAATCGAAAAACTATAAAAAAGTTTTCTTAATTAAAATTGTATTATTTACGATACATTTTTTACGCGGACAAGTAAAAATTCTCCGCGAACCGGCCATTAACAATTAGCTAATTTACCGATTAAAACTGATTATTTTTTATATTAAAGGTAAAAACATAGATTGTTTAAAATTTATTGTATAAATACAACATATGTTTCACATACACTGTGGCTTCTTCAGATAATGGTCTACAAGATATACAATGATATAGTATATCATTACATGAACAAGCCACAGTGTTCGTGTTCATATGTTCTATTTATACAATAAATTTGAAACTTAAAAACAATCTATGTTTTTATCTTTTTTAATGAAATGAAGTTTGAACCAGTAACTCCACAATCAATCAATTATATTTTTTTGGAGAATTGTGCACAGCATATTTTTGAAATATTTTTTTACAAATATAGATTTAATTTTTCTTAATATTACACATATATTTCGTAGTCCTTTGAATACCGTGTATACCGCTTGAATTTAAATATCAGAAAATAATTTCAATATTTTAAGAAAACTTTAAAGAATACTAAATATTTAAAAATAATAAATTGGTTTTACCTGATTGAAAAATGACTGTACCATCGTATTTGGAATTTTGCCAAAAAAAAAAATACCGACTCTCCAGGATTAGGAATCATTTCCTCATTATAACACACATCAACATCTTCAAATTTGCAGTATGAATTGTCGGTTTTGCAATGAATAACAAACATTTTAAATATTTCAAATTAAATCTCAAAATAGAATTCCGTTTGATATTTATTTGAAAAATAATTTTAACTAACAAAATTTTTGTGGTCTAGGGACGCCGTTTGTAAATATCAACGTTTGTTTGTTGTCATGGTAAACAATTTTATTAAACCAATATACGTATATGATTTTGACACTACCTTGATGTAAAAACATAGACAATCGAAACATAAACAATCATAAACAAACTAATAAGTAAAACGGTTACAGTAAAACAAAAACAACATCTGTAACGGTTACAGTAAAACAAACCCAAAACAAAATTTAACGGTTACAGTAAAATATAGGCCAAATAGTGTTCCTGCCACTGTGGACTTTTATTAGTTACAATTTGCTGAAGCTTATTACATGCATATATCTCTGGTTTTAAAATATTTTAAGATAATTATCTTAATTAGATTCGATGTGTCACAACTAAATATGGACCAGTCGTCATCTAGGGCTACTAAAAGATATAAATTATATAATGAGGACATTGATATTCCCGTAAGTGCAAATAACAAACAAATTGTATAAAAAATTAGAAACTTATTTATAATATTTAAAATAAAAATACTTGTATTAAAAGTGTCCTTCGGGATCTTATGTACAGTTTGTAAAATTTTTACGATTTTTTTTTGTTTTAATTTTATTTTCCTATAAATTTTAGGTACCTTTACGCACACTGTATAGATGGGAGAAAACATTTTCTTGTAACGAAGTCATAAGTAATAAGAACAATTCTAGTCTTTTTGATTGTGTTATCGATTTATCACATATTGTTAGTTCTAATGAAAATAATTTAGATGGAAATATAACAGATGAAAGCATAATAATATGTCTCGAAAACTTATTATCTATATGTCAACTGATTAAAGTTGGCGATTTTGTATGTATAAAACCTGATTTACTTGATCGAGTTTGGTAATATTAAAAATGATGAATTTTTTAAAATTATCTTCTATATTTTTTAACTATTTATAATTATTTAATAATAAATCAAAATAAACAAAAACAAAATATCTTGATGAAAATTGTTTCTTTTTAAATAAATATATTTAATAAATATTTCAAAAAACGTTTGTTTTTTACTTATCATACTTACTTATCAGCCTCTACATTCAATTTCTTCAGCACCAATGATTGTTTTTACAAGAAACATCTTTTTGTTGATGCTGAAAAGTTTTAATTTATTGATTCATTCCCTTTTCGAAATGTAAATTATAAGCACTCGCTTTGGCATATCATTTGGCGATTGCATTATCATTACTGGTGTCAACCAGTATTATACAGTATTATATGTAGGGCAACCAAAAATATATGCCCTTAAAAATCTACTTTTAAGCGCTTAAAATATGCTCTATAAAAATAAGAATATGCATTTATAAAAATATATTCTCTTAAATATGAAATAAATTATATGAAAAAATGTTAAATTCTAGGTACGAAAACATAGATACAAAAGAAAAATACAGCTAAACTTCAAAATAAGTTCTCAAAAAGAAAACTATTCCTATTTGATCGTAGAACATTTTTGTACATTGAAAAACTTCGTTCCACATGAGTCGAAGTTATAGGTGCAAATTTAAATGCCATTGCGTCAATAATACTATATTTATTGTCTATTGTTGTAGAACCTGGAAACACCAGGATTTTTTAAATAACCGTTGCAAGTTTTTTTTTTCACAAAGTTAGCTGCTTCAGCGTTAACGCCATTAATTACATCCTGAGTATGTTCTATTACCTCAATCTGTTTAGCAAGCAGTAGAGGCCAGACGTTTCAAACGAATTTATTGATGCGCTAAAGAATCCATAATTTGAGAGAACGAAAATTAATTCAAATTTTATTTCCCCTTCACTTAGTAGCTCTTTTGAAATTTTGATTGATGCTGCCTCTTCTTCGTCCAGTACATTGAACACTTACACAATTATTTCGAAGTTGGTGGCATAGTACACTGCGGCATCAATCCATATTCCCCATCTAGTTGGTTGCAGAGAAAGTGCGACGCCAGGTGCCAAATTATTAAATATCGTTACCCTTGACGGTAATTTCAAAAATCATTTTTTTATTTTACATTGGCTATTTTATACGATCGACTTTAGTATAAATTCCTCGAATTTGTTCACAATCTCGATGTGCAAGGCAAGTCCATGTGCAAGGCAAGTCAGATGTCTCACTTTTGGATAAAATATTTGTATGGTCTGAGTTGCTTTTACCATGTGTGGAATGGCATCTGATATAAAGAATAAAATCGAATCTCGATTGAAAATTTCAGCCAGAATTTTGATTGAATCATCAGTAGTTTCATCAATTGAGATCCATAAAAAATTATTTTTGGTGCCATTTTTGATACCTACCTTAGCCGACGTCACGGGTCTTCAGATTTCCGTCAAAAATCAGATGAATGAATATAATTATTTTAACCAAATTGAGCATAATATGCACTACAAATATGCATCCAGTTATTTCAAAATATGTCTCATAGCCAATATGCAATTTATGCTCTTATTGGTGAAATATGCAAAAATATGTCCTTACGAATAGGGATCTAAATTCACATATGAATTTGTGTTTCTGACCAAACTATAGTTTGGTCAGAAACACATTTCTGGCTAGTCCATTTTTGTATAGGTGGAATGAGAAAATATATGCATTTGCATATTTTTGGTTGCCCTAATTATATCCTATTCATCGAAGGCGTCTATGGAAGGAATCAAAATAAAATATATTTTATATATAATAACAGGTATTAGCCATATATACTAGTATATTCGGCTAATATATAGATAATTTTGATTTTTTTTTAAATTAATTTATATATAAATCGATGTTAATATGACATTTTTAAAACTAAATTGTTAACTGAAACAATCTAAGTAAACCGGATACAGTAAAACCAAAACAAAATTTAACGGTTATTAAATTTAAAAAAAAAGTAATATAAAATTTTGAATTATATATATATATTATATATATATATATATATATATATATATATATATATATATATATATATATATATATATATATATATAGATATAATCATATAAAATTATATAAAATCATATATATTTATATATAGATATAATCATATAAAATTATATAAAATCATATATATTTATATATAACTATACATAATTTTATATATTTATATATAGTTTTATAAAACTTTTTTTTTTCGGGATACATGATTATATATAATTATATAAAATTATACATAGTTATAATAAATTATATAAAAAATTATCTAAATATATATGAAATACTAGATATAATCATATAAAATTATATAAAATCATATATATTTATATATAATTATACATAATTTTATATATTTATATATAGTTATATAAAATATTTTTTTCCCGGGTAGTTGTATTTGAGCGAATACGACGATTTAAAAAGTTGCACTTAGAAAAGTATGGTAATCAAGGTAGCGGACATGTAAATAACTTATGTAAATTACTTATCGCATCAGACGTGTGATTAACTTTGGAAAATAATTGCCGATTCTCTTGTCGCTTGTGGAGGAAATAAAATGCGAAAAATATTATAGTATCATTTTAGATTATACACACGATGGTGTGCATGTGGATCAACTTAACTTCGTAGTGCGCTATTTATCAGAAAATGGGGATATTAAGTAAAGATTTTTAAGTTCTTCCCTATAAAAAGACATGATGCGGAGAATCTAGAAGAGACAGTTTTATCTACCTTGCAAAATTTGACGGTAGATATAAGATATTGTGGTGCACAATCGTACGACAATGCTGCAAATATAACGGGCAAGTACAATGTTCTGCAAACAAGAATAAGACAACATGCTCCATCAGCAACGTTTATTCCGTGCTCTAGTCATTCACTTATTTTAGTAGGTAATGTTGCTGCAGAGAATTGTAGTAATGCGTCCAGTTTTTTTTATTCTTGCAAAATTGGTTAGTTTTTTTCTCTTAGATAAAGGGTCTTATAAATTAAAGAATGTGTCAGATACAAGATGGTCTGCCAGGGCTGATGCAGTTTTAGCGTTAAAATCGTGCTAGAAAAATATTAAAATGGCATTAAATGAAATATACAAGTCCACAAAAGAAAATTGTTGTTGAAACAAAATCATTACTTTATTAAACATGAATCTTTACAATTTATTGACTGCACAATTCAATAAGGTGTGTCATTATTAAAAAGTCGAAAGAAATTTTTATTTTTATATTATGAAAAAATCAGACATAATTTTATCGAAATAGAACCGGAAGAACCGGAAGTTAAAAAACTTACAGATAAATCATTTGAGATGATCGCAAAAAAAGATGTACAGAAAACCGAAAGGATTTTTTAAAAAAATGTACTCTGAACGAAGAACTCTGAATGAAGAACTGAACAGACGTGGACAAATCTATGAAAATGTTATAGGTAATAAGTATTTTTTCGTGTTTAACCCTTGTGTAGAAGAAAAGAAAAAATGCGTTAATAATTTAATAGAAATGTACAAAGATGACATTGATTCAAGTAATTTTAAAGATTAGTTGGAACAGTTTTTAATATTATTAGATGAAGAAGACAAGCAATCAATTGATAATATATACCAAAAGGCATTAGAAATGAAAGTAACTTTCCCAAATAATTTATATAACCATGCCAATTTAAACGTATCGGGGTAACGCTCATTTTCTTTTTATAAAGAGTTAAAAATTATCTAAGAAATTCAGTGTCAGCGGAAAGACTTCATAATATGGCTTTATATATAGAAAACGATTTACTGATGAAATTAATGATTGTGATGAGATAGATAAGTTTGCAAAACAAAAAGCAAAAACAAAATTTATTTAAATATTTTCACATTTGGAATTTACAATTCTATCATTTTTTCATTAATATTTCTGATTGTTCCTCTCATTAGTATAAGTACTATTATTAATTTATAAGTATACTTTTATACACATACATATGTTCAATTATTAGTTCAAAACTTTGTGATTATTATTATTCTATTAATTATATTAAACATATATATTATATTCCAATATTATCGGAAATAAAACAGTAATAGTACTTACTTTAAACTTACTTTTTAATATTTTTTAATAACCATATAATTAAATAAATATTTTTTTCCTTGACTCTCTTGTTTTATTGGGGGGGCAATATTTTTTCTGCGCCCGGGGCCCCAACTGACCTAAATCCGCCACTGTAAACAAGTAGTGTTTACATTTGTATGTCATTGAAGTGTTTTGCTAGAAAACAAACGTGTGGGTTGCAAAGTATCTTAAACTACACTTTGCAACGCACTCGTCATTTTAGCATCTTAGTGAGATTAGAAGCTATTTAAGACAATGACTGAAAGTGGTTTGTAAAAGGACAATCTGATAATCTGCCGAGAATAGATCCATTTATTATGTCTTCTTATTTTCTCTCAAATACTGATAATCAGTTGATAACATTTTATACTGAACCAACTAATGTAGAAAAATTGTCCATTCATTATTTGACTACAAGCCAGGCAAAAAAATCCAGAAGATTTCATACAGCATTGCAAGCTTATGATGTCCACAAGTGTATGCGAAGAAGCTGCACTAGCAACTATTAATCAAATTGATTCTCCATTATGGCATGAATTTCAATTTGCGAGAATCACAGCATCAATAGCATATGAGGCTGCACACTGCAAAGTTTTGGAAGGTAGTTGGCCGAGTGCATAATGGGAGCATGCCAACTGGAGATACTGAGGCAATGAAAAGGGAAAGATCACTAGAAAATGAAGTTTTGGAAGATGTGGAAAAACAAATCCAAATATCCTAATTCCCAATTATGGGTGCTCCTCCAAATGGTGAAAGTGATATATTTAGCATCAAAATTAAATTCCCTTCATCGGACAAAACCATGAGTTGATACATTTGTTCAGGAAATAGATTGTTCTCAAAATTTATAGCACAAATGCAACTGCATATGCATTTTTCTAAAAAGAGACCCTTTTTTGTGTTGTACACAGTGATTTTTAAATATCACGAGAAGTTACTATTTAGGAAGTAGATGATGATTATCAACTCTGTGAAAATCTTTTAGAAAAATGCATTCTGTTTTGGAATCGTCCCATCTTTCCTATAAAATGTAAATAAATGTACCTACAATACAGACATTATTATTTTTTATTATTCTAAATAAAACAAAGCTTAATTTGGATTTACTTTTTTTATTAAAACATCCTGCAAATCAATTAAACCACAAGCTATTATAATTATCTCATCTATGATTGGAATTGAATTGTGGTCTATACATGCATTATACATAGGAAGCAGCTTATGAAACTCTATTAATCTACTAATTACACGTTAAAACATTTGTTCTCAATGCTGCTATCTGTTTTGATTGCTTAACTTCTTCTTTGGTGCTGGGGAAGGGCTTTTTTAAATTGGAAAAAAAATTGTATACTATTAGCCCAGATCGTGTGTCAATGTCTTCTCTTTCTTCAGCAATTTCTCAAGATTATGTTGCAAGTTGTTCATCTGAAACAAGTTAGATGCAAGATGAGAGTTACTCATCAGATGATGACCCCGAGAATGAAAAACATTTTAAGTCTAATGATTACTGGTATTTTAACTGCTGTAAAAAAAGAACAAAAAATATTGTTAGGATTACCTAAAAAATCATATAATATAACAAAATTATTAAGTGAAAATGTCCCCCATTCAACCATAGATATAATAATTACACTTAAGAAAATAGAATTAAATTAGTCATTCGTCATATTAGCGTTACAATTTTCATATTCACAGAGTTCTATAAGAAGAATATGAATTAAAAGTGTGCCTCTTATTGCGACACAAATGAAAGATTTAATTGTATAGCCACCAGAAATTTACAAAAAATTACCCATGTCGTTTAGGTACAGATATGCAAATGTAGTTCCAATCATCGACTGCTTTAAAATTCAGATTGAGAAACCATCAAATGTTGTCCATCAATCACTTGCTTGGTCACAGTACAAGAAATGCAATACCTTGAAGTATTTATTTTCATGCACACCTGATGGCTTGGTTAATTTTATCTCTGAAGGATATAGCGGACAGGCTACAAATGTGATGATGAGTTGAAAACTATTTTGAAATGCACCTTGCACCTCAAATGCACCTTCTGTTTCAAAGTCCTCCCCCAGTAAGAAATCAACAAACTCAAAATTCAAAACTCAAAGAGAAACGACAACGATGTATTTTACATTGCACATTATTTAATAAAAAACAACTCTTGATGCGATAGACTCGACAATTTATTCGCTAGAAGATATTTTAAATGGAAATACGGCGAATAAATTAAAAAGAGAGAGAGACACGCCAGAAAATATCGTGGCCATTTAAGAAAGTGTGCGTGAACAGTCAAGGATGTCGAATTCACGCCGATCGCAGGCGTTGAACATCAGTGATTTCTCAACTGACCAGATGCAAACTGGCGACAACTTTCACAAGAAAATTGTCTTTTCGGATTAAACTCACCTTTGCCTTGATGATTTTGTCAACAGTGCAGTTCTCATACCGGCGGCGTCATCGGCCCATTTTTCTTTTTTGATGAAAACGGCGTGCCAACAACCAACAACTGCGATCGCTATGATATCAGGGGACCGTGATATCAGAGCATTTTTGGGACCAGCTAGACGCTATGGACTTATGCGGTTCCAACAGGACGGTGCAACTTGCCATACAGAGTGGTTATAATGTAAAAAAATGACAACTTAAAACCGGTATTAAGAACAGCCATACCAGCACCACGTAGATAATCACTGATTGAAAAGATGTTGGCTTTGTGGAAGAGGAATAAGAAGAGGAATAGAGGAATTAGTTTTATTATTTAGTCTTAGAAAAGTAAAATCCCAATATGGAGAGTCGGTGCAGTCTATTTTAATGGATCCTTGGTGTACTGTGTATCTACCATAACGCGTTAGTTTAATGAATGCTTTAGTTTTTAACATTAGTTTAATGGAGACAAATCAAAAACTAATTTATGTGACTATTGTTAACCATATTAGACAATCCGTTGAAATTATGTTTTCTGATGTGTAACTATAATTATGAATTTAATCTTGTAATCGAGATTCTCCAGAGAAGCGCTGCAGTCTCATCTCACACCCCTTAAACACCCTCACCTTATAGAATGCACACCACCTTGCAACAAGTACCCTTATTTAGTACGCAACCCCGGGACCTATATAAGACGTCCCGCTACCCAAAAGAAGCCTAATCTGCATCAAGGACTTGAGCTCAGATCACAACCCAGTGCACATAAATCTCCAAGCGAAAACGGCCAGGAAAACAATCGAGAAAACTATCACAAATTGGAACAAATTCAAAGATAATCTGACGAACGTCACTTGTACAGAAATTACAAGCCGCCCGTGCCTAGAAGAAGCAGCACGGACGATAGAAAACGAAATAAAAGCAGCACTCGAGGCCGTCACAAGGAAACGGACAACCAACACGACAACCCCCCTCCCACAGGAAATCAGAAACCTACTAAGAGAAAAGCGCAAAGCTAACAAAGTATTCCAACGGACGCTGGCACCGACGGACAAGAACGTCTTAAACAGACTGACAAACCAACTGAAAGCGGCACTGCGCGAACAGCACAACGCCGAATGGGAAGACAAACTAGAACGCATTAACGAAACAATAGAGGAACCGTGGAAATTAGCCAAGAATCTGAGAAACAAGGAGAGGAGAACGATTCCGCCACTGAAAACAACAAACGACACTGTAGCAAGCACGGACGAGGAGAAAACGGAGGAATTCGCAAAGGCGCTTAAACCGAAACACAACAATTTAAACCGAACGCCGGCACACACCCACTCTGCAAAATGCAAAAAATACGCGAAACCGTACTGAGTGTACTAAACAGCAGTGTAGAAAACACGGAAATAGAGGAAACAACACCCGAGGAAATAAAAGGAATAATTAAAAACTTAAAAACCAAGAAAGCACCAGGCTGCGATAACATCAACAACGCAGCGCTAAAAAACCTAACACCGAACGCAATAGACAGAATAACACAAATCATAAACGCCGCACTGAAACTTGGAGTGTTTCCGACCCAATGGAAACACGCAACAACGATTCTATCTGTTGTCTCTAATAAGTCTGCTGACAGGTCTCAGCAAAATCACAGAAAAAGTAATTCACAAAAGACTGACAGAAATAACTGAAGACAAACGTATTCTACTGGACGAACAATACGGCTTCAGGACAGAGCACTCTACCACCTACAAGACGACAAGAATAACAGAAGCAATAATCGACGCTTTCAACAAAGGGTTAGCCACGCGAGCCGTCTTTCTGGACGTCCCTAAGGCTTTCGACAAGGTATGGCACCTAGGTTTAATATACAAACTGCACCAATTTAAAATCTCAACAGCAATGATCAGACTAGTGACATCCTTTATCTGTAACAGAACGTTCCAAGTAAAAATAAACGACAGCATCTCCTCAACACAGACAATGACAGCCGGTGTCCCACAAGGATCTGTCCTGTGCCCCCTTATTTACAGCATCTACACCGCAGACATCCCAAAACTAAAGGACACAGAAATTGCGCTATATGCAGATGACGGCAATTTTCACAAGAGGATTCTCGAGCGAGGCCATAACAAAACGACTACAAAATCACCTGGAAAGGATCAACAACTGGTGTAACACCTGGAGGATACTAAACGCAGAAAAAACCCAGGCAATTATCTTCACGAGGAAAAAATTGAAGCACGCACCCACTAGCTGCTTAATGGACATAAAATGGGAAAACCGAATTAAATATCTAGGGGTAATCCTAGATAAAGCTTTAACATTTTCAGAACACATAGATCAGACAGCGAAAAAAGCGAAACAAATTAAAGGCTACCTCTACTCGCTCTTAAACAGGAAAAGTAAGCTGAATATAAGGAACAAACTTCAAATCTACAAGTCCATAATACGGCCGACATTGACGTACTCATCGACGTGCTGGATACAATCCAAAGAACGGAAAATCCACAAACTCCAAATCATCCAGAACAAAACACTAAGAGAAATAACAGACTCGCCATGGTACATGATAAATGAGCAACTGCACAGCGACCTAAACATGGAAACAATCAAGCAACACATCGAAAAACTAGCAACAAAAAGCTTCGAACGCATGAAAACGCATGCCAACCCAACAATCAACAATGCAGCAAACTACAACATCAACGTCAAATGGAAACATCCAAAACCGCAACAACACAGGTAGTAACTAAAATAACTGATCTTTCTTTCCCACAGGAAACCCCAAGCCCACACCCCCGAACCCAGCGGAGCACGCAGGAACAAACACAGGCAGGAACAACAAGAACAAAACCGAGAAACACAGCAACCAACACCAGGACGAACAAGGAACCACCACGAAGACGAAGGACGAACCAGGAACCACCAGGAGGGTGAACCAGGAACCAACACCAGGACGAACCAAGGACCAACAGCGAGAAGAAGAAAAAAAAATGAAAACAAAAAAAAAACCAGAAAAAAAAGCAACCAAAAAAAAAAGGGAACCGTTTATGAGTGGAATACAACAGAACAACAAACAAACCGACAAACAAACAAACAAACCGACACACAAAAAAAAGGAACAAACAACAAGGCGACGGAACAGCTGAGCGGAAGGCTCAATGACCGTCGAAAAGCAAAGGACACATGACAAAAGAACCGTCGTGACCAACCGTTGACCAAACAGATCAACGGTTTCCAATACGAAACCGTGTCCAACACCATTCAGATCTTTTAACGCATCAGATAAGAATCAAGCTCGATGGTTGGAGAATTATCAACATGCAGAGGACAACCCAAAAGTTGGCGTGGAACTGCAATAATTAAAGAAAAACGAGAAAACTCTCTTAATTGCTCACTAATTGCTCAATTAAAATCTGCAACTGCTCATATCATTAATTAATTATTTTATTAGTTATTAACTATTTAAAGTACAAATCCTTTTTCCCCTATTTGTGAGGGAAGCATTGAGTTTTTCTTATTAAATTTGCTTTCAATAAATTGCTCACTTTTTGCTCATCTAGTTTCTATGCAAGATCTTGGTTATTTTTTTAATTAATTAAAAGTAATTATTTCCATTTAAAATTGCGATAAACGTAGTAAGACTAACATCTCATGCGCATACATAAACTCATCGCGTATGCGCTTAGGGCACGAAAAACGTAAGTATACATAATTATGTACAAAATAATAACAAAACAAGTAAACATATATTTATATTTATATATATATATATATATATATATATATATATATATATATATATATATATATATATATATATGAAGGGTACAGGGGAAAAACGATCAGAGTCCATTTTTTTCGATTTTGAGTTTGAAGTGCCATTTGTTGAGAGCTAATGAAAGCTTTAAGCAGGGCTATTCAGAGTTCTGATAAAATGAACAGGGTCCTACAAAACACATAGAAACTAATATGCCATACTGGGGAAAAACGATCAGAGTCCCAACTTTACAGAGGAAGAAAGATCACAGTCCTGAGACATGCGCAGAAACTGTCACTGCGGAAGGTTTCAAAGAGTAGGTTAGGTTTGTTTTAATTTGGTTCTAGTATTGTTGTAAAGTTTGTTTTTGCTTTTTCGTTTTTAATAAAATTTTTAAAATGGAAGATGAATTATTGTTAGATTTTGAGGATGAAGTGACAAAATTAACATCAGATTCATCAACCAGAAAAAGAAAATCTCATGGACGATTGACAGATGCAACGAAAAAATTAAGACTTTCGACTCATGAAACTGGCCCAGTCTGTAAGTGCACCAGACTCCATTGTTTTAAAAAGGTAACTTTAGAAGACAGGGATCGTTTAATTAAAGAGTTTAATTTATTCTCTTCTGTGAATGAACAGAATTCTCATATTTCGTCGTTAATTTCAGTAGTGCCGATTCAAAGAAAAAGGAACCGAAAACCAACTGAAGAGGCTGTTTTTAATCAGTCTTCTTATAAATATCGAGTAAGAGTCCTCAGAAATGAAATAGCTACAGAAATACCAATTTGTTTTAAAGCGTTTATATCACTATTTGGAATAACCAATCGAAGGCTACAGACTGTTAAATTATCTTTATTAAAAGATTGTATCTCGCCAAAAGACAAACGTTGTCTTCATTCAAACCGACCGCATAAAATATCCCAAGAAACAAACTTATTTATTGGATCTCTGAAAGGGCGGAAATCTCATTACAGCTTACATGAATAAAAAAAAAATTATTTACCTGACGATTTGAATAAATATAAACTATCCGATATGTACAATGATTCTAATCCAAAGCACAATGTTTCATATGAAACTTTCAGAGGAATTTTTTTTAAACAACTTTAATATCTCATTCGGATATCCAAGAACGGATACGTGCAGTAAATGTGATGAACTGTTATCGAAAATAGATGGTCTGGAAAAAAAAAATTATAAATAATGGTCAACGAGAATCTTTACTAGAACTACGGAACAAAAAAATTAATCTGAATCTGAATGATGACCAACAAAAAGCTTTAAACGAATTACGAAAGACTGAACTTGAGCTACAGTTGCATAAAACGAAGGCTGAAACTTTTTACAATCGAAAAAGAAAAGCAAAAAATTTAGCAAAAACTAATGACGACACAGAAGCCATAACAATGGACTTCCAAAAAACTTGCCTATGCCTAATATTAGTACAAATGATGTTTATTATCGTAGGCAATTGTCCTTTTACAGTTACAATATTCACGTTCTTTCAGATGAAAGCTCAATATTTTACACGTATGACGAGTCAGTTGGTAAAAAAGGAGCTGATAACGTCTGTTCCATGCTGTTTCACTACATACACAATATTTTAAATTCATCAGTTCGTAAGCTGTTAATATTCTGTGACTCATGCGCCGGACAAAATAAAAATTATTTAGTGTTTCGATTTTTACATTACTTAGTATATAAAACAAAAAGACTGGACAGCATTCGAATAATCTTTCCTATACGAGAACATTATTATCTCCAATGTGATCGTAACATGGGAAAAATAAACCAAAACGCTCGAGCACAGACACCGGATGAATGGAGTGATATAATAAGAAATGCTCGTGAGAAGCCTAGTCCGTTTAATGTTGTCGACTGTGATAAACATTTTTTTAAAAACAGGACAGAGTTTCTTGGTCCAATGTACAAAAGAGTCTGTCCCATGCCTACTAGGCCTATTTTGGATATGCAAATAAGTAATGGATTATAATGGACTATACGAAAGAAACAAAATTCTAAATTTGAGTAAACGAAAGAATAATGGAACGTCTGAACTGCAAAACATGTATACAGGACCCTTGAAATTAAAAAATTAAAAAATATCAGATGTACTACACTTCAAAATCTTGCGACTCTCATGCACAAGACTTTTTTAGAAGTTTGGTTAATAATACGCAATCATATGATAAGGACAACGAGAGCTATGATGAAGATTGTATCCCGATAAATGAGTTACTACTTTAATTTTTTTTTATTATTGAACAAAAAAAAATATTTTATACGAAAATAACTAAACCTATTCCATTGTTTTTAGTACTTCTACAATATTTTACAATATATTTGAATTTGTATTATTATACTTTTATTTTGTTCGGAAATAAATAAAGTGGTTTTTAGTAGGTAGGTATTTACTTAAACTTTTACAATATTAAAATTTTACATTATAGTATTTAAGAGGTATACGTGTACATGAGAAGCAAATTTTCTGGCTATTTTTTAATGTAAAGCTTGACTTTTACCTAAAATTATTTTTATATATCATATTATTTTTTTCAGACTATTCGATAAAAATAAAAATAATTTTTTAATTTGTTTTGTTTTTAATTTATTAAATTTTTATACTTTCTGGGATTCATCATGGCATGTTTAGGTACATCTTGTTATTAATATTCAATGGAAGAACGATCAGGGTCCTGGACCCTGATCGTTCTTCCATTGAACGTTTCTCCCTTACATGGATTAATTGATCGTAATTTGAGCAAATCAAAAGTTGTCTAGATAAATTCACTACTATTGATATTCAAATTACTTGGCTCTGAAAAGAACCGGATTCTCGACGTTTCGGCGAACTAACATTCGCCATTCTCAAGAGATATATGCGTCCGTGCGGGTCAACCGTTAGACGCATACTGAGAGCTCGTTCGTGCGATGCGACTACTTATAGCTGTTTGGCTTCGGGTCATGCGCGTTGTGTGCGGTGCTTCGGTTCGGTTGTTTGTTTGTCTTGTTGGTCGTACATGAGTCTGGGGTGTCTGGGGTTGCATTTTGAGGGTGGATATGATCGGTCGCCATGCTGGGGGCAGTCTCAAGGAATCGTCTCTCGTGTTCATGCAGTAGTCTCGTTTTTCTATCTCTATGGCTTCTCTGTATACTCGTGACATTTCGTGGCTAATCTGTGCAACAGTCCTTGAATTTCTAAAGTCTATCCAGTGACCGGTGTTTGTGTGTTGGACAAGTGCCGATCAAACTTTGTCTCTGTATCTGACTGAAGCTACATGTTCGTGAATCCTAGCAGATATTTTTCTATTGGTACGGCCAATGTAGGTTCGTTCACATGTTCCGCAAGGTATTTCGTAAATTCCATGGGATTCTAACGGGATGGTGTCTTTAACGCTGCGTAGCATGGAGGATATTTTCTGGTTAGGTTTGAAAATGGTGTCGATGTTGTGTCTTTTAAGGATTCTGGCGATTTTGATTTTTGATTTGATTTTGTATATATATATATATATATATATATATATATATATATATATATATATATATATAGATATGGAAGACTAACCTACATTAAACAAATACATTCAAGGCAAACTAATTAGTTATTATTAAATTAAAAATTATTTAAATGTAGTCATTGCTATAAGACAATAAAATTTACAATAGTAATGTTATTATGATGTCTTGTCGCCATCTAATGAATAAACGTCTTTTGTGTACGTCTAATTATTTGTTTATTTAATTTAAATATTTATAAATAAGTAAAAAATTTATTATAATTTTCGGTTAATATGCGTTAAGAGGCGTGAGCCATTCAGCACCCTTCGTGCCACAATTGAAACTAACTTGACATAAAACCTGCAAAATGACATAAAACCTCCAGTGGTGTGTACAAAATTTTCCATATGACATCTTGGGCGGCTGTCCCATTTGTGGAAGTTATTAATCGAGCGAAAATTTTTGATATCTGTTTGGACAATGGTGCAATAAAGCCAAGACGTCATCCTGTTTGGGCGGAGATCTGCCAAATTTGGAAATTATCTTCTGGAAAATATTTGAAAACACCGATAGCTTTATATTTTGATTTTAAGCTAAATAGAAATGATATTTTCCAGCGGTATGTACAAGAACGTTGTTTAAATGTTTCTCATGAGTAATGAACTAAATGAGTAATGAAAAAAAGTACACTTATTTATCATCGGACGACGAAGAATCACTTGATGCCACTGAAAATAAAGATAAATTTATTAGCTTTAACATAAGTTTTTCTACAGAAGAGTGGGTGAAGATCAAACCAGTCCAAAGAGTTGATTCTAATAATAAATAGTATTATTCTTTACAAAACAGTTGGACAACAATTATTTCTGAATTAATATATGTGTCGCAAAAATTACCATGTGCATTTTTATTTCCAAACCAATATGTCCATCTTCTTAATTCTGAAAATAATATAGAAAAATATATTTTGAAAGTATCAGGTTGTTGCACAGAACATTTTTGTAAAGCTGCTATCTATGAAGAGTGTATTTTTAGTTTTAGTGAAGATAACAATGTTACAATGTTAACACATACATCTAATACACTAACAATTCCTCATTCCAGAAAACGCCGAGTTACTGGAGAACAAAAAAAAAATTTGCTGAAGAGTTAAAACTTCAAAAAGGAGAACTTTTCAAAAGAAGACTTATTGAAAAATACCAACAATATGGTGACCAGGCACCTCCCATCATTCCAAATGCTCAAGTGCTGAATCAAATCCAACATGAAGGTAAAAAATAACGTCTTGGCATCTAGGGAAGCGTATGGAATTCATTCAAAAATCTAAAACACAGTAACGTAGAGTTTCGTGGCATTATCAAGCCATCGTCATATCAACAGTTAAAAATGTTTTCGTGAAATAAGTGCGATAAGGTTTTCAATAGAAAAGACCATCTTCAACGCTATTTGAAAACTATGTGTAAAGGAGATAAAGGTAAACCTAAAACAATTAAAGCGGTTGAGCTGGAATTCACAACATAAATTAATTTTTCATTAAATATTGTCTAGATTAAACTACTAAAAATGGAATACCTAAGTTTTGAATTGAAAAATTCAATATGTTTTTATCACACTTATAATAGGTATGAAAAATGTTATATAACTTATTATTCACATTTATATACATTTCTACACTTATCACTTGCAATGCATTCCAACATCACTTTGTT
Source organism: Phosphuga atrata (assembly GCA_944588485.1). Lineage (NCBI taxonomy): Eukaryota > Metazoa > Arthropoda > Insecta > Coleoptera > Silphidae > Phosphuga > Phosphuga atrata. The sequence continues at coordinate 12,657,889 of OX155906.1, forward strand.
GACTTGAAAATCACAAGACCTTTCACAGTCGAAACTCGAGTCGTGATATGTGTAGGAATTTATATAACTGTGAATAATAAGTTATATAACATTATTACATATTATAAGTGTGGTTAAAACACAGTGAATTTTTTAATTCAATGTAAATATGAATTACTGCCCCCATTTCATGGAATACCTAAGAATTGTTAACGGCTTTAATTAATGGGTTAATGGTAGTTAGCCCATCATTTGAAAGGATTGAGGGAATCATACGATTCCACGTAAAGTTATTTGCTAAAACGGTGGTGAACTTCAGAGTAGAGCCGTGTCAATATACGGGGCTAATAGATCCATCGGTTATCTAGAATTACAACTTGGGTCATTTGACGAGGATGCAAATTTTCATAGTATACCTTAGACATAATTCACAAATGGATGAGCAAATCACAATCGCCATCGGGTAAGATAATTTTCTATTCTTTCTTATAAAAATACTGATTTATAACAAAAAAGCTGTTTTTTATTTTCTCGGGTCACCCTCGGGGGAACAAGTTATCACAAAATATAACATCCCACCAAAAGAACCGGAACAGCCTAACTTGTGTACATTTCGGCTGCATTCCACGGAGTGTAGACCACGCAGGAAGTTTGGTTGGTCCTGTAGGAGTTTAAACTAACACGTGGGACTCGTCACTTAATAAGTGGCGAGTAGAGGAGGATCCCAGTAATCCGGGAGGAAAAGAAAAAAAAAAGATATATTTTGTGTTTTTTTTTATCAATTCTTTCACATGTTATGTGGGATGTGCAACGCACGTTATACGAATTTTACTTCTTAGTAACGTTCATATCTTGTTATACATTACAGCGAAGACCTCAACGACAGTGAAGGCGGAGAAAATGGATCTCGGTACGGCGGCGGTACTGTCGGAAGAAGCATACCATTCTGGGAAATCCACATTGCGTCTGACTTGAAAGAAGCGGCAAAGTGGTCAGCGTCTGTTTCTCTAATTGAGGCGGCTGCACTAAAATCTTCTCGAACTCAAAAATCGAGTCGTATACCTGTGGTACAACCGATATCACAACAAAAACCAAAACTCAACTTGAGCGCATGATGGAAAAGACGATCACATAATCAGTACCCCAGCCACCAGTCGATAGACTGGACTGACCTGATCATCGAATTCTGGGGGATGAGGGACAGCATGTGGTGAAGAATCGGAGCTTCTCAAGAACTCTTCACACTCTGAAAAATCTACGTAAGAATTTTATTGGCACCAGTAATGTGAACACCCTCACTAAAACAGGCAAATTAAAAAAACCTAACGCCCTCGAAAAATTTTACCTCAAAATTACCCCACTTCAAGAGACACGATTCACAGATGAAGCACATTTTAATACGGAGAATTTCAGAATCAATAACCTGCCATAAAAGTAAGATGCAAACTACCACTCCTGGGAACCGGTTTCTCTTGTCATTGATTTCTCTTCTCCTAACGAAAGAGTATATCTGCTCTCAATAAACTCAGCCAATAAAGCTTACACACTGATAAACGTTCACGCTCCCATAAATCAACTAAACAAATCCGACCCTGAAACTATGGACAATTTCTGGGAAACTTTCGAAGAGACAAGCAATAAAATACCAAGGTACCATGTGAAGATCTTATTGGGTGATTTTAATGCCCAGTTATGTAAGGAAAGAAAATTTAGTGATACCACAGGCCTTCATACTAAGCACGAACGAAACAACGGGAATAGTGAAAGACTATTTGACTTTTCCAGAAACTTTAGACTTAAAATCATGAGCACACAATTTCATAAACCTCCACACAAGTTAGCCACATGGAGATCACCCAATCTTAGACAAGGTGAATACCAAATTGACAATTTCGCAATTTCCAACAAAAATACAAATTTTAAGCGTCAGAGATCGCTAAGTCGCCTTTGAATCAGGACATCATCTTCTACAAATAAAGACGAAATTCCAACCTAATAAAAAGAAAAAAGCCCCACCCAAATATAGCAAACCAGATCCAGAGTACCTGAAACTCCACAAAGAAGAAATCATAATGCAAATTAATCAAGAAACATCAACAGACTGGCAGAAAATAAAGAAGAAATTCCAGGAAGTCATGAAACTAGGGCAACTTCCTCGCACAAGGAAACATCGCTGTTGGAATGCAAGTTAACAACTGACTTCATGGCAAAAGTTGAACAGTCACAAAATTGGGAGAAGAAGGAAAACTGGGAGAACTTATTTATAACCCAAAAATATGCTTCCAAAACTATGAGGAAAGAAAAACGATATGACAATAACAGACTCAATAAAATGCAGCCAATATTACCCAATATAATACTATAAACTTCTACAAAACATTTAGTGAAAACTTAAAGAGATATCAGGCGCCCAGCCTGTGCTTCAAAAAACTCGATGGCACGTTGAAAACTAGCGCGAAAGAATACTTTATAATATTAGTCCAATACTTCAACTCCCTTCTTAACTGCAGATCATCCCAAGAAAAACTTGCGTTCACCTCTCCGGTTTCCACACACCCGGACTCACGAGCCCCCGACCTAGAAGAAATTCAGATCATCCAAGGATTGCTTGTCTAGAACATTTTATTAGAACGAAATACATTATTCCAACTCAGAGGTGCTTTCGATAACAGTTTAGTTTTCCAGCGCCGCCAAATTGTAGGACAATTGCAAGATAGGTCGAAAAATATTGTCGTGCAGGTTCTCTTAAGGCAGCGTTTTTCAAACTGGGAAGCGCGGACAAGTCTAAGGGGAGGAGCAAATATTAGTCGCAGTGACCAATTTTCCAAATTTCTGCTCAAGTTTTATCTGTAAGAAATGATTTTTTTAATATGATAGGCAGATTTTTTAATGAGAACGACATAATGTGGAATAATTGCATCGAGGACAGTCGGCACACAAAACTGTTCTTCAAACACTAGTAAAAGGAAAACACCTCATTCGACGCACTGCTTAATGATACTAAACTTGCAGAGAGGAAAAAAATTATAATAATAATTCAAATTATTAAAATCTTTGTTTTAATTATGATATAAAATAAATGAGAAATGTTGTTAATTTATAATTTAAAGAGCCATTGGAGTAAACATAATTTAAAAACATTTGAAAAGAAATGCACGTATTTATATAACTCTTAACTATAACGTTTCTCACAAGATTGTGTAAATTATCGCCGAAATATACTAATCAAGTAAGGTACCGTCACTGAACTCGAAAGGGGTCAAAAGTCAAGATTTCTTGAAAATTAAGAAAAATTGTCAAAAAATGCGGTTTACGTCTTGATTTTTTTCCAATGAATTGAACAAAAAATTAGGTTTTTTTTGACGATCCTTACCAAGTTCCGCCCCCGCAGGGGGGCGGCTGTAGGTGCGTTTTAAATTTTTCACTTTTTCCGTAAAAACTCCGTTCCTCTTGGGCGTCGAAACGGAAAATGGTCATTTTCTGTTGTAAAACTGAACAGGCCTTCGACCCGTATCCGTCTGCCGCTCGCAAGTCCCACATGGCGTCCTCTAGGCGCCAAAAACAGGAGATCGTTTCTAGCACCTTTGAGGAGCAATTTTGGTCCGCGGCTCGATTTTTTTACTGCGTTCTCTTGCCGCGTCGATTTCACGTTTTTTGACGTCATGCGGAAAAGTACGCGACCGTCGGTTCACCCGGTGCGGCGGAAAATGTAAGCCAAAAAAAAGTTTTTTTCATCACAGCTGTGGACGCCGTTCTTTTGATTGAAGAGCGCCGTGTCTCCAAACCGGTTCGTTCGATGCGAGATATTTACCCGCAACCGGCGGTGGAAGAATGTGGTACCGTCGGCATCCTGTTCCCACTCTGGGTCAATTTTAACACAAAAATCGAAAAAACGCGATGTTTTTTTCACCTAATTTGCGGGGATCCCTCTTGCGGGATACCCAACAGTCGGATCGGGACCGGACCGGCACCAATCGATTCGGCATAGTGTCTTTAAGTTTGTTTTGGAGTTTAATTGCGATTGCGTGCCGGATGGCGCCGGGAGGCCCGAAAAACCATGTTTTGCAGAAGTACGCAAGAATCCTCTGGGATTCGCTAAATTAAATAGCAGGGCCTCGCGGTGGTGGTTTCTGAATATAGAACGAAAGGGTCTATAAGGCGATAGGAACGATGCACCATTTGGGGGGTCGAGACCCATTTGGGGGTCTCGACGCCCGTCCAAACTCGAAACGAATTTTTCAAAATTGAAACCTTCAATATTCGGTGAAATGTTTTAGAATTGTATTGCTCTTTTCAGGAATTATAGCCCCACGTGTCTACTTTCGAACGACACCAGTCTCGGCGCATTACACCTCCGGGGACGTTCCGCAGGCCCCAATTCGCGAAGTCACTTTTTTTTCACCTCTTCAAACGGAAACGCTTAAAAGAAAATTTACATTTCCAGTCCAACAAGTGCATGCCCGGTGAAAAGGCCAACAGTGTGGCGTTTGAATTTCTCAAATCCATCAACGGCTTCGCACTCCAGGTCAAAAATACTACGACCATTGCTTGCCGCTGAATCGCCAATTTACACTTACAGCTGATCATTCTGACACTATTTTCGCTCAGGTTATGTGGAAATGTCATTGTTGAAGTTTATCCGTTTATGATTATTCGTGTGCTTGTGAAAAGATAAAATTAAAGAAAAGAATTTAAATCAAAATTCTGATTTTTTGCTCAATGTTAGGTTGAAATTCAAATAAAATTCAAAGAGATATCTTGAAATCTCTAAATTGCAGATTTCGGCGACTCTGGCTCTTGATTAGCAACACATAGCTACGTCAAAATTCGCATTTTTTCACAAATTTCTACAAGAAAACGAAGTTTTTTCACTTTTCTTTTAGCAGATTCTTAAAATTCAGACCATTTTACATCAGAAACAGTTGCTTCCCTTTACATTTGAATTCCAAAATTTACTTCATAATCCGCGATATTTACGAGTTTTTGTTTAATAATTGGAACTTTTAAATTGAATTTAGATTCCAACGGTACAACACGCGTCTTCCTCGAATGTATATCAACAGAGTTATTGGCGAAAAGCTGTCAGTTTTACCATTTCACTGCGGAAGGAACAGCCATTTCAATATTTATTGACATTTTCGATTAAAATTCGAATACAACTCATCAAGTTATATTAAAATATGTTGCATGAATTTTCTGCGGCTGATTCGTGATTCGGATAATTTTACATGGGGGACGATGTAAGTTTTTCGGTCATCTGGTGATTTAAAATCCATTTTTCAAACGGTGGGAATTAAGAGTATTCTAGAAGAATAGTTGAAAATTACACATTTAATTTGTTTGGAATCTAAAGGTGTATTCCTCGACTTCCTAGCGGGTATAACAAGAGAGTTTTTGTTGAAAAACGGTCAGTTCTACCACTTGACGGCTGAAGGAAAAGTCATCCCGAAATTTATCCGGATTTTCTTTTTAAAATCGAATAGTGCTCATTGAGACCCATTGAAATGTGCTGCATACAAACTTTTTGCGGCTGATAGCCACGACATGACGAACGTTTAGAAATGTGTGTTAAATAATTTTAACACAGATAAATAGAGCGCACTTTCGTTAACAAACGCATTACGTTTTATATAGTTTACAAGAGTTATATATATATATATATATATATATATATATAAATTGTACATGTTTCTATTGAAATTTACATATTTGTGGTCGATTGCCTTGACACAGGATTTTTTTAATAAAGAAATACTTGCAAATATATTTTTTGTTCAATTTTCCGAAGTCTAAGAAACATGCATTTAGCGCTATTTTATAGAGCACATTTTCATCTAAAAGTTGTGTCATTTTCATTTTTCCAGTGCGAACCGTTTTGGCGGAAGAGCCCATTTAAAACCCGTGTAAATTGAGTGACGAAATTCAGAGACATTTTTTCAATTTTATATTTTTTACTTTTGCGACCAAACCGAAGGTTTTTACAAAATTTTCAAAAAATACTTTTTTGTAGACACCGACGTCTTACATACGGATATCCCAGTTATAATTTTCTACCTTGAGGCGTTGACGAGTTATTTGCAAATAAGCTGTGATGCAAAAATAATTCCTCACGCCGTCCCCATTGGAGTGGGAGCGTTCAAAATTTGTCAGCAGTTACTTCTGGTGGATACCCACATTCAGTACAAGTTTCATTGAAATCCTTCAAGGATTAATATATTTTTTCGCAATTTTTGAATATTTTGAAATTTTTGCATTCGGTTTTGATCGAAATTCGTGATTGACATGTCTGGATATTTTGAAAAAAATATTTTACTAAGTTTCACAAAACGCGGAACAATAAAATTTCACACATTTGTAGAGAATTAGTCAGTCTATGATATCCCTCAGTTAGTTTTGCAAAATATTTGATCGGGCGGCGGCCGCCGCCCCTCAAACTCGAAAATAACAGAAATTAATAAATTCAAATAGCTATAAAATGAAAACTGCAAGAGATATATTGAATTTTTTTTCAAATATATATAGATTATACATTTATCTATTGAAATTGACGTTTTGGTATCTTCGTGGCCGATAGCCTGGACACGTAATTTTTTCTAATAAAGAAATACTTATTGAAAATTTACAAATATATATTTTTTTCAAAGGCTCCGAAGTTGCATGCATTTAGCACTATTTTATATTTTGTCTTTCTTTGAATTTTATATTTTGAGATGCCATTTGGTTTTACCATTGGTTTTACCTTGGCTAGATTAGGTTGTCCGCCGCGAAGCGGGAAGATAAATCAAGACAACATACGCGCGGCAGCGCGAATTCTCGGTCCAATGTTGGACAAAGTGGCAAGGACCGTTGGTTTCACCTTGGTTAGATTAGGTTGTCCGCCGCGAGGCGGGAAGATAAATCAAGACAACATACGTGCGGCAGCGCGAACTCGCCGTCCAATGTAGGACAAAGTGGCAAGGACCGTTGGTTTTACCTTGGTTAGATTAGGTTGTCCGCCGCGAAGCGGGAAGATAAATCCTGACATACGCGCTGCAGCGCGAACTCTCGGTCCAATGTAGGACAAAGTGGCAAGGACCGTTGGTTTTACCTTGGTTAGATTAGGTTGTCCGCCGCGAAGCGGGAAGATAAATCCTGACATACGCGCTGCAGCGCGAACTCTCGGTCCAATGTAGGACAAAGTGGCAAGGACCGTTGGTTTTACCTTGGTTAGATTAGATTGTTCGCCGCGAAGCGGGAAGATAAATCAAGACAACATACGCGCGGCAGCGCGAACTCTCGATTCAATATAGGTCAATGTGAAAAAGTTGGTTTAACACCGGTTAGAATAGGTTGCCCGCCGCGAAGCGGGCAGATAAATCAAGAAAACATACGCGCAGCAGCGCGAACTCTCGTTCTAATATAGGACAGTGTTGCAAGGACCGTTGGTTTAACCCCGGTTAGATTAGGTTGCCGCCGCGAAGCGGACAGATAAATCAAGACAACATACGCGCGGGGTATTCAATATAGGTTAATGTGAAAAAGGACCGTCGGTTTAACCCCGGTTAGATTAGGTTGCCCGCCGCGAAGCGGAGAGGTAAATCAAGACTGTGAGAAGACAAACCAAGTTCCGCCCCCGCAGGGGCGGCTGTAGGTGCATTTTATTTTTTTTACTTTTTCTTCAAAAACTCCGTTCCTCTTGCGCGTCGAAATGGGAAATTGTCATTTTCTGTTGTAAAACTGAACGGGCCTTCGATAAAAGAAATCGCGTATTTTGCGCGGCAGCGCGAACTCTCGATCCAATATAGGACAATTTGGCAAGCACCTTTGGTTTAACCCCGGTTAGATTAGGTTGCCCGCCGCGAAGCGGGCAGTTAAATCAAGACAACATACGCGCGGAAGCGCGAACTCTCGATCCAATATAGGACAGTGTTGCAAGGAATGTTGGTTTACCCCGGGTAAAATAACAGGACAGATAAATCAAGACAACATACGCGCGGTAGCGCAAGCTTGCGATAGAATATAGGACGGTGTTTCAAGGACCGTTGGTTTAACCCCGGTTAGATTAGGTTGCACACCGCTAAGCGGCAGATAAATCAAGACCTTCAAACTCGAACATAACAAAAATTAATAAATTCAAATAACTATAAATTGAAAACTGCAACATATATTTTGAAATTTTTTTCAGATATATATATATATATATATATATATATACATATAGATTAAAGATTTTTCTATTTAAATTGACGTTTTGGTACCTTTGTGGTCGATAGCCTTGACACAGGATTGTTTTTAACAAAGAAATATTTATTGAAAACTTGCAAATATATTTTTTTGTCCAACTCTTCAAAGTCTACCAGACATGCATTTACAGCTTGATCTACAATAGCTAAAGTGGCAAAGTCTGTTAGCCTGAAAGAAATGCGAACGAAAAATGAAGACAAACTACAAGCGGTAGCGCGACCCAAGAGATCAAAAATAAGATAAAGATGTAAAGCTAAATATTGGTTTAACCTAGGTTAGGCTATTAGGTTAGCAAAGCGCCATAGAAATCCAGACCACATACGCATCCCTCGAAGTCAAACCGGAACTGATACTAATGGATTCAAATAGCAACAACTCGAAAACTGCAATAGATATAATAAAAACTCTTTCAGATCTATTAAGATCATAGATATTTCTATTGAAACAATTCATTAAACAATTTCACCCTAATCAATTATTCCACCTTTAGCAACTATTCCATTATTTTCAACTCTTCCATCCACAAAAACTATTCCATTCCGGAAAATACGATCCACATGTACTAGTTTATAACTATTACAGTATAGATAGCTATTGAGCTTATGATTTAATATGATCTAAGTATTCTTATTATTTTTATAATCGATAGATATCTAGCAGATAACTAGTTCGTTGATTGGGTATCTGGAATAGGTAGATAAGGGTGAAACAAAACACGGTTATCAGTTCTTTCTTCTTCTTCTTCTATCTTTATTCAGCCTGTCTCGTCAACTGCTGGACATAGGCCTCTCTTAACATCTTCCATCTATTTCTATCTTGTGCTTCTTGCATCCAGTTGGTGGCGATGCGTTTCACATCGTCTGTCCATCGGGTGGGTGGGCGTCCTCTACTTCTGTATGCCTCCTGTCTAGGTCGCCATTCCAGGATCTTTTTGGTCCATCTGTTGTTTGGCATCCTTGCGACATGCCCGGACCAGTTCCATTTTAGTTTGGTTATTACTTCAATTGCATCGCTAACCCCAGATCGCTGTCTTAGTACTTCATTCCGCACTTTATCTCGCAATGTAATTCCGAGCATGGAACGTTCCATGGCTCGTTGCGCCACTCTGATCTTTTGGACGGACTTTTGTGTGAGTGTTAGAGTCTCCCCTCCGTAGGTTAAGACTGGTAGGATGCACTGGTCAAACACCTTACGTTTTAGGCAGTTGGGGATGTCGGATTTGAAAATGTGTTTTAGTTTTCCGTAGGCTGCCCACGTTAGTCTTAGCCTCCTTCCAATCTCATGTGTCTGGTTGTCGCTACCGATTTTAATCTCGTGGCCTAGATACTTGTATGAGGTGACTTGCCGGATCTCAATCCCTTCCATTATAAAGTTTCGGGAAGGTACTAGGTTGGTCATAAATTCCGTTTTTAGTTGTTTATTTTAAGGCCGACTTTTCGTGATTGTTCTGCCAGCTTCTTAAGCATTTTTTCAGTCTTATCTAGGCTATCCGAAATTAGCACAATGTCGTCTGCGAACCGTAGATGGTTGAGGTTTTCGCCATTGACGTTTATGCCCATATCTTCTAGTTCTATGGTCTTGAACATGTACTCCATGAGGTTTGTAAATAGTTTAGGCGAGATGGTGTCACCTTGTCGGACGCCGCGTTGTATTCTGAATCTGTCCGTTTTTTCGTGTAGTTTAACGCATGCGGTAGCATTTTTGTATATGTGCTGTAGAGTCTCCGAGTACCTATGGTCTATTCGGCAATTCGCCAGTGCCTTAAACATCTCATTGTGGTTGATAGAGTCAAATGCCTTCTCGTAGTCCACGAAGGCAAGGACGAGTGGCTTGTTGTATTCGACACATTTCTCTATTACGGTTTTGATGGTTTGCAGGTGGTCGTTCGTTCCGTATCCGGCTCTGAATCCTGCTTGTTCAGGCGGTTGATAAAGGTCAAGTTTGGTTGTGAGGCGTCTAGTTATGATTTTGGTGAAGAGTTTATAGAGGTGCGAAAGCAGGCTTATTGGCCTGTAGTTTTTTAGGTCAGCCGTGTTTCCCTTTTTGTGTATAATAACAATGATTGCATTGTCCCATGCTGTTGGTGTTATTCCAATATATAACACCAACAGTTCTTTACA